>JBBDGP010000808.1:1200000-1560000 GCA_037952835.1 Lithobates septentrionalis
ACTCTGGTCTCTGATCAGCTCTATGGTCAGCTGGCTGAATCACCGGCTGCATTTTCAGGTTCCCTGTTGAGACAGGAGAGCCAGAGAAAAACACGGAAGACGGTGGGGGGGGGGGCATTCCCTCCCACGGCTTGTAAAAGCAGTCTAGAGGCTAATTAGCCGCTAGGATTGCTTTTACATGAAAGCCGACCGCTGGCTGAAAAGAATGATACCAAGATGATACCTAAACCTGCAGGCATCATTCTGGTATAACCACTCAAAGTTGTGAATGGCGTACCTGAAGACAAAAAAATGGTTAACAAAAAATTGCATACCTGAAAAGCAAACATGATAAAACATAATAACAATAAAACATTGCAGAATAGAATACAGTAAAAAAGAGCAGAACAATAGAGAGAATAGAGAGAGAGAGAACAATAAAACGACAACTATTTTTTTTTATTTTATATATATATATATTTTTTTTTTTTACACTTTTTTTGTAACTAACTTTTATAACTGTAACCGGTTCCAGGTTCGGGTCTCTCAAAATGCGATGGCATCTTGGGAGACCCTGTGAAAGTGTGCCTAGTCTGTGCAATGCTGTACCCTACGCTAATACTCAACTAGTGCATGGTAGCGTTCAAAACATTCACCAATGCAAAGACCAGGATTGTCAGGACAGGAGGGACAATAATAGCGGGTGTCATGCCTATATCCGCGCTAGCTGCAGACACAATATCTTTTTTGGGGGCGTTCGCTGGGTAGGGGTACTCGGGAGGACATAAAGAAAATGCCTCTCATGCAGCCGACTGCATTTGGTTGGGGATGTGAATGGGGGAAGTACGGGCGCTGCAGAAGCGGTGGGTTCCCAATTAGGATTGGCGAATGCAGTAGGAAGGGCACTATGGGCACGACGGGCCTGTGTTTGTCTTTTTGGTGGCAGCGGGACACTACTTGTGCTTACCACCTCACCAGCTTGAACTGCACTTATGGGACTCGCCACGTCACCAAGTGTTACTGCAGTGCTGGTTTGACTACGACCGGGGTGTACTAGGCCGCTGGCGCTTGCCAGTTCACCAAAACGCTACCAAAAAATCTGTTGGCGATCGCAGGGATCAGGCCTGACTCTGCGAACGCTGCAGTTATGCGTTTTAGTCTTTTGTAAGTGACAGTGATCGATCGATACTGCACTTGGGTGGGCTGGGCTGGGCCGGGCGGAGGGGCAAAACGCAGGTGCTAGCAGGTATCTGGGCTGATCCCACTAACACTGCATTTGTGAGAACCCTAAACTGCTGGGGATGCTAGTATAGATCTGATCGGATCAGATATTGATCCGTTCAGATACTATACCACTAAGGGTGGTGTACAGTGCGTGCGTGGGTGTTAGCGGTACTGGCGCTAACCTGACGCTGCCTGGGGCTGGTGCTTGCCAGTTCACCAAAATACTACCAAAAAAACTTAGCGATCGCAGGGATCAGGCCTGACTCTGCGAACGCTGCAGTTATGCATTTAGTGTTTTGTAAGTGTCAGTGATCGATCGATACTGCACTTGGGTGGGCTGGGCCGGGCGGAGGGGCAAAACGCAGGTGCTAGCAGGTATCTGGGCTGATTCCGCTAACACTGCGTTTTTGGGAACCCTAAACTGCTGGGGACACTAGTATAGATCTGATCGGATCAGATATTGATCCGTTCAGATACTATACCACTAAGGGAGGCGTATGCTGCGTGCGTGGGTGTTAGCGGTACTGGCGCTAACCTGACGCTGCCTGGGGCTGGTGCTTGCCAGTTCACCAAAATACTATCAAAAAAACTGTTAGCGATCGCAGGGATCAGGCCTGACTCTGCGAACGCTGCAGTTATGCATTTAGTCTTTTGTAAGTGACAGTGATCGATCGATACTGCACTTGGGTGGGCTGGGCGGAGGGGCAAAACGCAGGTGCTAGCAGGTATCTGGGCTGATCCCGCTAACACTGCGTTTTTGGGAACCCTAAACTGCTGGGGACGCAAGTATAGATCTGATCGGATCAGATATTGATGCGTTCAGATACTATACCACTAAGGGAGGTGTATGCTGCGTGCGTGGGTGTTAGCGGTACTGGCGCTAATCTGACGCTGCCTGGGGCGACGCATATCACCGCCGGGCAATCAGGGGGCTAAACCTTTATTTGGTAATAAACGGCGGGTGCCCTGACACTATAAAAAATAAACAAACTAACCAGCGTCAACCGTAACGGTTATACGGTGATCAGTGGTGAAAGGGTTAACTAGGGGGCAATCAAGGGGTTAAAACATTTATTAGGTAGTATATGGGGGTCCCTGACGCTATAAAACGCTGACGGCGAACCTAAATATTTATGTCCCTAACTAGCGTCACCAGCGACACTAATACAGCGATCAGAAAAATGATCGCTTAGTGACACTGGTGACAGGGGGTGATCAAGGGGTTAAAACTTTATTAGGGGGGGTTAGGGGGGTACCCTAGACCTAAAGGGGGGTAACAGTAACTGTCCCAACACTGTAACTGTCACAAGCTGACACTATGCAGTAATCAGAAAAAAAAAAAAAAAAAAAACTGCTGGTGTCAGTTTGTGACAGGGGGGGGGAGGTGATTGGGGGGGATCGGGGGGCGATCGGGGGGGGGATCGGGGTGTTTTGTGTGCCTGGCATGTTCTACTGTGTGTGTGTGTGTTGGTGCACTCACATTGATGTCTTCTCTCCTCGGGCCGGAACGGAAATTACCGAGCCGAGGAGAGATGACATCATTTCCTTTGCTGCTGTTTAGCATACAGCAGCAAAGGAATGATTCGATTGGCCGGCGGCGATCGCGAGGGGGGGGCCACGAACGGATGGTCTCCCCCTCACCTCTGATCGCCGGGGGACAAAAGACGACCGCCTCGGGCACCGGGGGGGGTCCGATCAGACCCCCCACCCGCGGAAGGCAAATCACGTACCATGTACGTGATTTTGCCTGTCCGTGCCACTTTGCCGACGTACATCGGCGTGAGGCGGTCGTCAAGTGGTTAAAGCTCACCCCTTGACCCACTATGGACTTTCGACTCCAAATAAAATGTGTCGTCTGGTCATTTTGGAAGGAGGGATTGGTCAAGTGTTTAATGTTTTATAGATAATCGGAGTCTCTACACTCTACAGGTCCCTCAGTCAAAGAAAATCACAAATTTTGGGTTGTTCCCAGAAAAGTAATGCCCTGTACACACGATCGGACTTTCCAACGGAAAATGTGCGATCCGAGCTTGTTGTCGGAAATTCCGACCGCGTGTAGGCTCCATCGGACTTTTTCCATTGGAATTTCCGACACACAAAGTTTGAGAGCTGGATCTAAAATTTTCCGTCAACAAAATCAGTTTGCGTAAATTCCGTTCGTGTGTAGACAATTCCGACGCGCAAAGTGCCACGCATGCTCAGAATCTAGCAGAAGAGCCGCACTGGCTATTGAACTTCATTTTTCTTGGCTCGTCGTACGTGTTGTACGTCACCGTGTTCTTGACGTTCGGAATTTCCAACCAACTTTGTGTGACCCGTGTGTATGCAAGATAAGTTTGAGCCAACATCCGTCGGAGAAAAATCAGATGGATTTTGTTGTGGGAATGTGCGATCGTGTGTACAGGGCATAATAGAGGGGAAATCTTTCAATGGGGACACTAGTTCTGGTAAACTGGGGATCCCCAAGGAATTCCCTTAATTTGCAATGATTTCCTCTGCAATAAAACATCGATGGCAAAAAAAAAAAAAAATCTGACAAGGGTTATAACCATCTCTTACTCTATCCAAAATTAAAAAGTTTTGCTTATAGTTCTACTTTAAAGAGGAAGTAAACCCCGATGGCTTTTATTTCCTCTTTTGCTCCCTGCAAACCTTGCAAATTAAAAGCATAATGAACTAGTATGCATCGCATACTAGCCCATTATGTGACACTTACCTGCAAACAAATCCCGCAATGTCCCCTGTGCAGGCCGCATCCATCTTCGCCCCTCTTCCTTCCAGGGCCGCGGACTCCGGCTCTGTGACTGGCCAGAGCTGCGTGACGTCACTCCCGTGCGCGTCAGTCAGAGCACACGCTGGGAAAGAAACGGCACGGAGGTCCGTTTCTTCACAGCGCATGCGCCGATGACATCATCGGCGCACTACAAGGAAATTGCACGTTTAGGAGATATTTCCACTACCTATAGGTAAGCCTTATTCTAGGCTCACCCAGAGCCGGTACAAGGCAGGGGCGGAAGGGGCGGATGCCCTGGGCGATAGAATTTGCTGAAGGGAGGGGGGCGCAGATGAAGTGCTGGCAGTGTGCTTCATCATAGTAGTACATACACACCAGCCGGCGCTGCTAATAGCTGTACTGTAACTATGTGCCGAGTGCACTCCTGCACCCGGCACAAGCCTAAACAGACTGCACAAGCCCCTTCCCTGTCAGCGCTTCTCTCCCCCTATGAAGGCGATTCGTAGTCCCGTCCCGGCGGCGTGACATCACTGATGGCCAGAGGCGGGATGGGAGGAGATAGAGAGCTGCTGCAGAAGCTGCAACCTAGAGGAGCCACCGAGGAGGAACCAACAAAGCAGTGGCGGAATTTTCAGGGTCGCAACAGTCGCACTTGCGACTGGGCCCTGGAATTCTGCCAGTGTGGGGGGGCCCCAAGACGCCGCACCTCCCCTGGCTGGCATCTAACTATACAGGAGAGGGGGGCGTAAGGGGGCGATCGGCAGCTATGTGATGTCTGCGCTCTGCGGGATGTCCCTCCAGGCAGCACACAGTTCACTTCCCGAATATCAGTGAGTACAATGGAGAGGGGAGGGGCCTCTGACCAGCAGATTGAGTGCACAAGTTTCTCCCTCTGCTTGTACACTCTGAGTCTTGCTAATACACGCTCAGGTCAGAGGCCCCTCCCCTCTCCATTGGATACAATGATATTCGGGAAGTGAACTGTGTGCTGCCTGGAGGGACATCCTGCAGAGTGCAGACATGACAAGGAAGCATGCTGCTTCTCATGTAAGTAAAGCACAACACTGGCCACCCACCTCTCCCCTCTCACACTGTCCCCTCTCACACTGTCCCCTCTCACACTGTCCCCCCACACACTGTCCCCTCTCACACTGTCCCCCCACACACTGTCCCCTCTCACACTGTCCCCTCTCACACTGTCCCCCCACACACTGTCCCCCCACACACTGTCCCCTCTCACACTGTCCCCTCTCACACTGTCCCCTCTCACACTGTCCCCCCACACACTGTCCCCTCTCACACTGTCCCCTCTCACACTGTCCCCTCACACACTGTCCCCTCACACACTGTCCCCTCTCACACTGTCCCCTCTCACACTGTCCCCCCACACACTGTCCCCTCTCACACTGTCCCCTCTCACACTGTCCCCCCACACACTGTCCCCCCACACACTGTCCCCTCTCACACTGTCCCCTCTCACACTGTCCCCCCACACACTGTCCCCTCTCACACTGTCCCCCCACACACTGTCCCCTCTCACACTGTCCCCCCACACACTGTCCCCTCTCACACTGTCCCCCCACACACTGTCCCCTCTCACACTGTCCCCTCTCACACTGTCCCCCCACACACTGTCCCCCCACACACTGTCCCCTCTCACACTGTCCCCTCTCACACTGTCCCCCCACACACTGTCCCCTATCACACTGTCCCCCCACACACTGCCCCCTCTCACACTGTCCCCTCTCACACTGTCCCCCCACACACTGTCCCCCCACACACTGTCCCCCCACACACTGTCCCCTCTCACACTGTCCCCCCACACACTGCCCCCTCTCACACTGTCCCCCCACACACTGTCCCCTCTCACACTGTCCCCCCACACACTGTCCCCCCACACACTGTCCCCTCTCACACTGTCCCCCCACACACTGTCCCCCCACACACTGTCCCCTCTCACACTGTCCCCTCTCACACTGTCCCCTCTCACACTGTCCCCTCTCACACTGTCCCCCCACACACTGTCCCCCCACACACTGTCCCCTCTCACACTGTCCCCTCTCACACTGTCCCCTCTCACACTGTCCCCCCACACACTGTCCCCCCACACACTGTCCCCTCTCACACTGTCCCCCCACACACTGTCCCCCCACACACTGTCCCCCCACACACTGTCCCCCCACACACTGTCCCCTCTCACACTGTCCCCCCACACACTGTCCCCTCTCACACTGTCCCCTCTCACACTGTCCCCTCTCACACTGTCCCCCCACACACTGTCCCCCCACACACTGTCCCCTCTCACACTGTCCCCTCTCACACTGTCCCCCCACACACTGTCCCCTCTCACACTGTCCCCCCACACACTGTCCCCTCTCACACACAGTGTGTGGGGGGCACACACTGTCCCCTCTCACACTGTCCCCCCACACACTGTCCCCTCTCACACTGCCCCCTCTCACACTGTCCCCCCACACACTGCCCCCCCCCCACACACACTGTCCGCTCTCACACTGTCCGCTCTCACACTGTCCCCTCTCACACTGTCCTCTCTCACACTGTCCCCCCACACACTGTCCCCCCACACACTGTCCCCCCACACACTGTCCCCTCTCTCACACTGTCCCCTCTCACACTGTCCCCTCTCACACTGTCCCCTCTCACACTGTCCCCTCTCACACTGTCCCCTCTCACACTGTGCCCCCCACACACTGTCCCCCTTCTGTCATATCTACCCCCCTCTTGTTAAACAGTCCCCCTCCTTTCACAGTGCTCCCTCATTACACTGCCCCCCTCTTGTAATACTTCCCAGGTATCCTTTTCCTGTCACACTGCCCCCCTCTTGTCACAATATCCCCCTGTCATACTGCCCCCTCCTGTCACACTGCCCCTTCTTGTCACACTGCCCCCCTTCTTTCACAGTGCCCCCTCTTATCACACTCCCCCCTCTGGTCACACTTTCCAGATACCCTTCTTTGGTCACACTGCCCCCTCCTGTCAAAATACCCCGTCATACTGCCCCTCATTCTTTCACAATACCCCCCCCCCCTCCCCCATCATAGTGCGGGTCAGGGGCCCTTCATGGTTTCTTGCACTGGGGCCCTGAAGGTTATAGTTACGCCTCTGCAACAAAGTGTGTATATCACACAACGGACACAAGACAAGACACAAAAGTAAGCACTAAACAGATAATAACAAATGCAATGCCATCTGCAGATATTAAAATAAAGTGTCTGAATCCGATGAGGGGAGGGGAGGAGGCTGAGGAGAGGTTAATTACCAATGCTACCTATTTTTTAATTTCTGTAATATGCAGCATGGGAGGGGGGGGGGGGGGGGTTAATGTACTGCCACTGGTCACTGATGCATCAGTGACCAATGGCAATACATTACCCCCCCCCCATGCTGCATATTACAGAAATTAAAAAATAGGTAGCATTGGTAATTAACATCCCCTCAGCCTCCCCCCCTCCCCCAATCGTATTCAGACAGTTCATTTATTAATCTGCAGCAGAATAATACATGAATGGGGGAGGGGGGGAGGCTGAGGGGAGGTTAATTAGCAATGCTAGTTTTAATTTCTGTAATATGCAGCATGGGGGGGGGGGGGTTAATGTATTGCCATTGTTCACTGATGCATTTGTGACCAGTCACAGTTAATTAAGCCCTTTGTGCATTAGTTGCACCAGGCTCTACATTAAAAACCTTAAGCCCCCTTTCACACTGGGGCAGGGGCGGCATCGGTGGTAAAACTGAGCTATTTTTAGCGCTGCTTTACCATCATTACACACCACTCCTTCACTCCAAAGATGCTGCTAGCAGGACTTTTTTTACCGTCCTGCCAGCGCACCGCTCCAGTGTGAAAGTTCTCGGGGCTTTCACATTGGAGACACAGTAGCGGCTCTTTCAGGGCGTTTTGCAGGTGCTGTTTTTAGCGCAGTAGCGCCTGCAAAGTGCCCCAATGTGAAAGGGGTATAAGTGTAAACATCTAAGATAAAAGTTTTTGTCCTCCTATTTAATTCCTCCCCGCGCGCCGCCGCAGGTGCACATCGGGGAAAATCTGTGAAAAACAGGGGTCGGGGGGGGGGGGGGGCGCAGTTTGCCATCTCCGCCCTGGGCACCAAATGACCTTGTCCCAGCACTGGGCTCACCTATAGGTAAAAGTCAGGAAGGAGGGTTTACAACCACTTTAAGCTTGGGCTTTAGTCATGTGTACCTCAGGCCACTTTTTTTCCTAAACGTTCTCTCCACATCCCATGTCACCTTGAACTGTACAAGCCTTGAGAAAAGTTTAGTGAAAACGCATAAAGAACAAAAATAGTGTGAAGTACAATAACTAGGGTTGCGCTGATACCGGTATCAGTGCTGATACTAAGCATTTGTACGAGTATTGGTACTCATGCAAATGCTTCGATACTTTCATGCTCAGTTATTTCAGCTTTCAGCAGGATTCCCCCACTGACAGCTGAAATGTAAAAAAAAACACGAATTATCGTTTGTTAAGGAGCGGGGCTTGCCGCATCCTTAACAACCAATGACTCATTTAGCTGTTAGTGAGGTTCCCCTGGTGACAGCTAAAGTGTAAACAAAGTCCCAGCAATTGGAGCTGTCAAAAAAAAGAGCAGCTGGGCAATGTTTATCAACAACATTTCTCAGCTGCTGAAACAGAAAGATAAAAAGAAACATTGTTTTTTTTTTTTTTTTTGTATCTTTCTATTTATCCATCTACAGATCAAAGGGATGAACTTCGATCTGTAGATGAAGTCAGTTTTAAAGCAACCTGTCAAGTAAAAAAAAAATGTTTTAAAAAAAAAAAAAAAATGTATTGAATGTTCCTCTGTTTAACCACTTATTAACCCTTAATTTACTCTACTCAGCCTTAAAGGGGTTGTAAAGAAGGTTATCTTAATGTATTCTATAAAAAAGTCTTCTGTTTGCCACAACCCCCCTCAGCCTCCTAATACTTACCTGAGCCCCATCTCTGTCCAGCGATGTCCACGAGTGTCTCAGCCATCTGGAACTCTCCCTCCTGATTGGCTGAGACGCAGCAGCAGCGCCATTGGCTCCCACTGCTGTCAATCAAAGTCAGTTAGCCAATCAGGAGAGAGGAGGGTGGGGCTGAACTGTAGCTCCGTGTGTCTGAATGGACACACGAAGCTGCAGCTTGGCTTGGGTGCCCCCATAGCAAGCTGCTTGCTGTGGGGGCACTGAACAGGAGGGAGGAGCAGGAGCACAGAAGAGGCACCCGAGAAGAAAAAGATCGAGGCTGCTCTGTGCAAATCCACTGCACAGAGCAGGAAAGTATAACATGTTTGTTATTTTTATATAAAAAAAAAAAACGAGACTTTACAATCACTTTAATTAAATCCCTATTCTCCTTCTCCATTTAATTATTATTTTCCTGCAGATTTTTTTTTTTTGTTCATTTCTATTTTTATAAACTATTAATAATTTAAACTTTATTTTTGTTTGCTTTGTTCGTAATTTTTTTATACCTTTAACATATATCTACACGTTTCACGTTAAAAAAAAGTGCAAGATTAAAAAAAAAACATTTATTTCATTTGTGATCTTTTCAATGCTTTGTACCATTGCTGACAGCTGAAGTGTAAACGAAACCGTTGTGTTAGGTATCGGTAATTGGTATCAGCGAGTACTAAAAAAAAAAAGTATCGGTACTTGTACTCGTAAAAAATATGGTATTTTTATATACAAATATTTTATGCATGTCAAAAGTCAATTTCTCTTTCGCTTACAAATGTCAGCTTCAAGAGCCTGGTGTTCAGCAAGCATTTAGAAAGATTTAGCAGGCATTTGCTAAGCTTTGAATGTTGGCATAGCTCAGCCTAGGCTCTTAGAGCTCACTAAAGGCCTGTTAAATTCCTGCTGAAGCCAACTACAACTGAAGCCATGGCCAGGACTCCAATTCACATCTGTATTCATCACTCCCAGCCAGGATCCGAAGGATGGCATAAAAGCACCAAGAAGGCTGCTTTGTGCTTTTTAGATTAATAAAAGAAGCGTGGTAAATGTTTGTAAGACATTCTGCCAATTAACGCCAGCATTTACAGGCACACATTAAATTATACTAGCAGTGCCTTAAAGCGGTATTTAAGCGTTTGTTACCCGAATGCCGCGTACACACGATTTTCCGAAAACAAATGTTCGATGGGAGCTTGTTGTCGGAAATTCCAACCATGTGTAGGCTCCATTGGACATTTTTTGTCGGATTTTCCGACAACAAAAATTTGTGAGCTGGTTCTCAAATTTTCCGACAACAAAATCCGTTGTCGGAAATTCCGATCGTGTGTACACAATTCCGACGCACAAAATTCCATGCATACTCTGAATCAAGCAGAAGAGCCGCACTGGCTATTGAATTTCATTTCCCTCGGCGTGTCGTACGTGTTGTACGTCACTGTGTTCTTGACGTTCGGAATTTCCGACAACATTTGTGCGACCGTGTGTATGCAAGACAAGTTTGAGCCGACATCTGTCAGAAATCAATCCAGGATTTTGTTGTTGGGATGTCCAATCGTTTGTACGTGGCAGAACACTTCATATTCCTTATTTGTGTCTCCTGTACCATCAGTGGCGGCTGGTGGGTTCTTCTTTTGGGGGGCAGCAAACAAACAGCACCCACCCCCCAGCAGCGCGGCTCTGCTATGACAGAGCCCCCCCGGGGGCGGTCCGGCACTTACCTGCTCCTGTAGCGGGTCTGTGGTGTCCTCTCCTGGAGTGCGGGCAGCAGCGGCTCCAGTGTACGCTCCTCCAGCTTCCTCCGCCGTCTGTCTCCTCTTCCGGCAAAGCGCTAAGCATTCAATAGGATCGCCTGAAATTTTGGCCAATCGGTAAACAGGTTTCACGGCCTGCCTCCTGATTGGCATGGAGGAACTTTAGTGTGAAAAATAGCAAAAATGAATTCGCTATCGTCACAAAACAGGGTGGGCTCGGAGCGCAATGTTCTGCGCTCCAAGGCCACCCTTTTGTGAAGCCTATTAGAGCCTCTGGCTCTAATCAGGTGCTTAAAAAAAACCCTCCCTGCATTGGAATCCATAGTCCAGTGCCCTGATATGTAGATCAGGGGGACGGATGCATGGATAGGGGAGGCGGCGCCCGTGCGCCCTTTATGGACCGGCCGCCACTGTGTACCATGTACGTGTATGAGAAAGTATCCCCTTCTCTTTGTATTGCTGCCTTTCTGTGAAATCCCTGGTGTTCCTGTCAGTCCCTCTACTTTCCTATTAAAAACTGACCACACTAAACAGGAGAGCACACTGTAGTCAGTTCTCTACCTATGCTGGTTACTCAGTGTACTCTCCTCCAATGATCAGGCTTGTCCTGACACCCCCCCCCCCCCCCCCCCACACACACACACACAGCCATTCACTTGGAAGCTTCTCCTCCCCCCAGCTCTTATGCAGCTTAAAACAGAGGGAATGTGATCACGTATACAAAAAGGGAAAAGGGATATTTATAATGTTTTTTTCTTTTTTTTTTATATCTATACAAAAATGTTTTGCCTTTCATTTCTATTTTGAACTGAATGGATTGTTTTATAAGGTGATCATTTTCAATCACTTTAAGCCCTTGTTCACACCAGTGCGACTTGTCATGTGATTTGACAGGTCCAAATCGCATGACAAATCGCACCCTATTGTCGGCAACTGTTCAAATTGGTACGACACGGACTTTGTGGTGCTGCACCGATTTGAAAAAAAAAAGGTTCCCGCACTATTTTTTGCAATTTTAAGTGCGACTTGCTTATACATCTGAGCATGCAGTCGCACAGATGTCAGCCAAGTCGCACCTGAAGTTATACTGGCCTGCGACTTTCAAATTGTGCGATTTCAAGTGAAGTCACACGATATCAATATCATATTTGGTGTAAATGGGGGCTAAAGTTTCTGCTTTTAAAAAAATAAAAATAAACAACTTATACTTATCTACTCCATGCAGTAGTTTTGCACAGAGCAACCCTGTTTCTCTTCTTCTCTGGTCCCCACTGGCGCTCCTGGCTCCACCCCCTTGACCAGTGCCCCCAATAGCAAGCTGCTTGCTATGGGGGCACTGGTGCGTGCTTGATCCCGAGCCTTGCTCTATCATCCATAAGATACCCCCTCAGCCCCACCCCCTGCTCTCTCCCCATTGGCTCACTGGCAGCATTGATTGACAGCAGTGGGAGCCAATGGCTCCTTCTGCTCTCTCAGCCAATAAGGAGAAGAAGTCCTGGGACAGCCGAGGTTCTCATGCACATCGCTAGATCAAGTGGGGGCTCAGGGGAGTATTTGGGGGGCTGTGGGAGGAGCAGCACACAGAACCTTCATGCATCCACTTTAAAGAATAATTCCAGGCAGGTCCAGCTTGGATCAATGTAACTATGTATATACCATGGTATATACATATATGGTATATGGTATATGTATATACCATATACCATATACCATGTATATACCATACCTGGCCGATGCCCCTGGAAACTAGAGATCACTCAAGTATAGACCACCCCGCATCTTCCCCTCTCTGAATGGCACCTTGTGTTGAACGGCCGACCTCAGCACACGGAGGTCTCTGAAGTATTGACGTCTACCTCAGTGATTTCCAGCTTCCATGGCCATTGGCCAAGTATGGTATACATATAGTCACTATGACTTGACTATGTATAATATACTGATGCCTGGAATTATTTTTTAACAACAGTCATAGCACCCATAGCACGCATGTAACTGCTATGGGGCCTGGGAAGTGGAAGGGGAACCCTTTAAGGGGGCTGTTGAGGACTGTATAATTAGGGATCGTAGAAGTTGCAGATGACACTGACTCTGTACCTACTGTGACATTTGCAGTAAGAAGAGCTGACATCAGATGTACTTGAGAAGACTTCATTCGTTTGTCCCCAGTCACAGTTGTGTAGACTGCGCAGGAAGAAGAATTTGTTTAGCTGTCTTAGTAGAGTAGATGTATTGCCCTTAGAGCTTCTGGTCATGCTGACCAGCACTGAAATTAACCCTGTATGTCCAACATAATCTTTCGTAGGCTGTATAAATCCCAGAATGTCTTTGCAGCTGAAAACTGACAACAGAGCTGTTTGTAATTCTGAAAAAAAAAAAAATGTGTGCAGGAGGACTAACAATTGTCATAACATAAAGCAGGGGTCTCCAACAGTGGCAGCTGGTGCTCCATCAGTCGAGTGGGGAGGCGGCAGAGGGACCTGGCCACGGCAGTTCTCTGCGCCCTGAGCCCAGTCTTTTTTTAAGCCTATTAGAGCCTCGGGCTTTAATCACCTGCTTCAAAAAAATACACCCCCCATTGGAATCCATGGTCCGGCGCCCTGTATGTAGATCAGGGGGCCAGACGCATGGATAGGAGGGGCGGCACCTGTGCTCCCCTAATGGATGGGCTGCCACTGGTCTCCAAGCTGTGGCTCGCCAGCCAAATCCACCCTATTGCAAGATTTTATCTTGGCCTCTGATGTAAGAGGGGACTCTTATTTAAGAGGGAACTCCGATGGGGATTCTGACGGGGGAACCCGAATGTAAAGGGGACTTTGATGTGGATTTTTTTTCTGTAGTTCTGAATCATATGCTAATTAAAACTCCAAGGAAAACATATTCATTCATTTAAATTTGATTTGTTCCTTTATAAAGTTGAGGTTTTTCAGCCTGTGAATATATTTATAAAATATACTACAGTGCCTTGAAAAAGTATTCATACCCGGCAAAATTTTCCACATTTTGTCATGTTACAACCAAAAATGTAAATTAATTTTAATGGGAATTTATATGACAGACCAACACAAAGTGGCACATAATTGTGAAGTGGAAGGAAACTTATAAATGATTTTCAAAATGTTTTACAAATAAATCTTAAAAGTGTGGGGGGCATTTGTATTCAGCCCCCCTGAGTCAATACTTTGTATAACCACTTTTCACTGCAATTACAGCTGCAAGTCTTTTTGGGGAAGTCTCTACCAGCTTTGCACATCTAGCGAGCGAGATTTTTGCCCATTCTTCTTTGCAAAATAGCTCAAGTTCTGTCAGATTGGATGGAGAGCGTCTGTGAACAGCAATTTTCAAGTCAAGTCTTGCCACAGATTCTCAATTGGATTTAGGTCTGGACTTTGACTGGGCCATGCTAACACATGAATATGTTTTGATCTAAACCATTCCATTGTAGCTCTGGCTGTATGTTTAGGGTTGTTGTCCTGCTGGAAGGTGAACCTCCGCCCCAGTCTCAAGTCTTTTGTTTTCTTCTAAGATTGCCCTGTATTTGGCTCCATCCATCTTCCCATCAACTCTGACCAGCTTCCCTGTCCCTGCTGAAGAAAAGTATCCCCACAACGTGATGCTGCCACCACCATGTTTCACGTTGGGGATGGTGTGTTCAGGGTGATGTGCAATTGTAGTTTTCCACCACAAATAGCGTTTTGCTTTCAGGCCAAAAAGTTCAATTTTGGTCTCATCTGATCACCTTCTTCCACATGTTTGTTGTGTTCCCCACATGGCATCTCGCAAACTGCAACCAGGACTTCTTATAACTTTCTTGCAACGAAGACTTTCTTCTTGCCACTCTTCCATAAAGGCCAGATTTGTGGAGTGCACGACTAATAGTTGTCCTGTGGACAGATTCTCCCAGTTGAGCTGTGAATCTCTGGAGCTCCTCTGGAGTTACCATGGGCCTCTTGGCTGCTTCTCTGATTAACCGCTTGCTGAACAGCTGCCGCAGTTGCACTGCGGCAACATGGCTCCGCTGTGCAAATTGCCATTATGTTATGTCACTTCCTTTTTTGGCCACTAGGGGCATGCTTGACCCTGGAGTCGATGCGAATGCCCGGCGGTCGCTTGTGACACGGCGAGAGCCGGGATCTCTGTATGTAAACACAGAGATCCCGGTTCTCTGAGGGGAGAAGAGACTGATCGTGTGTTCATACAAAGTATGAACACCGATCTATCTCTTCCCCCTAGCTAGTCCCATCCCCCCTTCAGTTAGAACACACACTAGGGAACACAGTTAACCCCTTGATCGCCCCTAGTATTAACCCCTTCCCTGCCAGTGACATTTTTACAGTAATCAATGCATTTTTATAGCACTGATCGCTGTATAAACGCCAATGGTCCCAAAAATGTGTCAAAATTGTCCGATGTGTCCGCCATAATGTCACAGTCACAATAAAAATCGCAGATCGCTGCCATTACTAGTAAAAAAAAAGTAATAATAAAAATGCTATAAATCTATCCCCTATTTTGTAGATACTATAACTTTTGCGCAAACCAATCAATATAAGCTTATCGCAATTTTTTATTACGAAAAATATGTAGAAGAATACATATCGGCCTAAACTGTGAAAAAAATTGCTTTTTTTAAAAAAATGGGGATATTTATTATAGCAAAAAGTACAAAATATTGTGTTTATTTCAAAATTGTCGCTCTTTTTTTTGTTTATAGCGCAAAAAATAAAGACTGCTGAGTCAATCAAATACCACCAAAAGAAAGCTCTATTTGTGGGAAAAAAAGGACGCCAATTTTGTTTGGGTATAGCGGCGCATGACCACACAATTGTCAGTTAAAGCGACGCAGTGCCGAATCGCAAAAAATGCTCTGGTTATTCAGCAGCAAAATCTTCCGGGGCTGAAGTGGTTAATGCTCTACTTTCCGGGCCTGTCAGTTTAGGTGGACGGCCATGTCTTGGTAGGTTTGCATTTGTCTCATACTCTTTCCATTTTCGGATGATGGATTAAACAGTGCTCCGTGAGATGTTCAAAGCTTGGGATATTTTTTTATAACCTAACCCTGCTTTAAACTTCTCCACAACTGTCTGGTGTAGGGATGAGCTTCGTGTTCGAGTCGAACCCATGTTCGACTCGAACATCGGCTGTTCGACCGTCCGTCGAATTGCGAACGATATGGGCCGTTCGCGCCAAATTCGTGTGGCGCGTCACGGCCCATAATTCACTGCGGCATCGCAGTGCATTGCTGGCTGATGATTGGCCAAGCATGCACTATGACCCGCATGCTTGGCCAATCACAGCGCCGTCAGTAGAGAGAGCTGTAATTGGCCAAAGCCAGGGTGGCTTTGGCCAATTATGGCTCAGGGGATTTAGTACACACCCCACACTATATAAGGCCGCCTGCACGGCGGCCCTGTGTAGTGTGTGTTCCGGTGTGCTGAGAGATAGAGAGAGAGAGAGACAGTGTCATTTGATTTGAGTTAGATAGATTAGGCAGAACAGTCAGTCAGTTAGCTGCACTTACAGTGTATTGTGTATATATATGCATCCCAGGTGTTGCATATATATATATACACTGTATTCAGTTTAGCTAGATCCGTTCCTGTTATCTTCTATCTAGACTATTTAGTGCAGTGTGTCCTGCTCACAGTGTTCAGCTAGATCCGTTCCTGCTATTTACATTCAGTGCAGTGCGTCCTGCTCACAGTGTTCAGCTAGATCCGTTCCTGCTATTTACATTCAGTGCAGTGCGTCCTGCTCACAGTGTTCAGCTAGATCCGTTCCTGGTATTTACATTTAGTGCAGTGCGTCCTGCTCACAGTGTTCAGCTAGATCCGTTCCTGCTATTTACATTCAGTGCAGTGCGTCCTGCTCACAGTGTTCAGCTAGATCCGTTCCTGCTATATACATTTAGTGCAGTACGTCCTGCTCACAGTGTTCAGCTAGATCCGTTCCTGCTATTTACATTCAGTGCAGTGCGTCCTGCTCACAGTGTTCAGCTAGATCCGTTCCTGCTATTTACATTCAGTGCAGTGCGTCCTGCTCACAGTGTTCAGCTAGATCCGTTCCTGCTATTTACATTCAGTGCAGTGCGTCCTGCTCACAGTGTTCAGCTAGATCCGTTCCTGCTATTTACATTCAGTGCAGTGCGTCCTGCTCACAGTGTTCAGCTAGATCCGTTCCTGGTATTTACATTTAGTGCAGTGCGTCCTGCTCACAGTGTTCAGCTAGATCCGTTCCTGTTATCTTCCTACTGACAGGCAGGCTTGTCTGGTTACAGTATATAAAGCTACCTGAAGAAAATTACAGGTGTTCTTTTTGATCCTATTAGTACCACGGTCAGGCAGCTAGACTATTTACATTTAGTACAGTGTGTCCTGCTCACAGTGTTCAGCTAGATCCGTTCCTGTTATCTTCCTACTGACAGGCAGGCTTGTCTGGTTACAGTATATAAAGCTACCTGAAGAAAATTACAGGTGTTCTTTTTGATCCTATTAGTACCACGGTCAGGCAGCTAGACTATTTACATTTAGTACAGTGTGTCCTGCTCACAGTGTTCAGCTAGATCCGTTCCTGTTATCTTCCTACTGACAGGCAGGCTTGTCTGGTTACAGTATATAAAGCTACCTTAAGAAAATTACAGGTGTTCTTTTTGATCCTATTAGTACCACGGTCAGGCAGCTAGACTATTTACATTTAGTACAGTGCGTCCTGCTCACAGTGTTCAGCTAGATCCGTTCCTGCTATATACATTTAGTGCAGTACGTCCTGCTCACAGTGTTCAGCTAGATCCGTTCCTGTTATCTTCCTACTGACAGGCAGGCTTGTCTGGTTACAGTATATAAAGCTACCTGAAGAAAATTACAGGTGTTCTATCCCAGCTTAGTGCAGCTACAGGCCATTAGTATGTCTGGAAGGCCAAGAAGGAGAGGCAGACAGTCACAAGCCAATAAGAGAGGGCAAGCAGGCTCTGTGTCTAGTGCTGGTCGTGGAGACGGTGCATCCTCATCAGCACGTGGCCATGGGACACGCTTGGCCTTTTTTTCGGCAGCTGGCCGTGTTGAGCCGCAACATGCGGAAGACTTGGTCGAGTGGATGACCAAGCCGTCCTCATCCTCCTCATCCTCTCTCACCCATGCCCAGGGTGCTTTGTCTGGCAAAGCAGCGGCCTCTTCCCTCAGCTCAATGTCATCAGTGACTCCTTCCCTAGCTCCACCATGTCCTCATGAGGATTCCCTCGAACTGTTTGACCACAGTGTTGGGTACATGCTCCAGGAGGATGCCCAGCGTTTGGAAGGCTCTGATGATGATACTGAGCTCAATGAAGGCAGTAACATGAGCACGGACAGAGGGGGTGCCCAAGAAGGACAGCAATCTGGCAGTCATGCTCCCCCTGCTGCAGCATACTGCCAGGTTTGCTCCAGTGATGAGGAGGGAGGGGATGATGAGGTCACTGACTCAACGTGGGTGCCTGATAGGAGAGAGGAGGAGGAGGAGGAGGAGGAGGTGGCACATCACCAACTAGGCAGGATGCCCTCCAGGGGCCAGCCTAAGGGCAGCACATTGACTGCATCACACCCCAAAGCTCCACATGTGCAGGGCGCTGCAGTCTCTGCGCGTTATTCAAAAAGTTCTTTGGTGTGGGCCTTTTTTGAGACGAGTGCATCAGATCGCACCGCTGCTATTTGCAACATATGTCTCAAGCGTATCTCGCGTGGCCAAAACATCTCCCGCTTGGGTACCACATGCTTGACCAGACATATGTTGACCTGCCATGCAGTTCGTTGGCAAGCGTATCTGAAAGACCCACACCAAAGAACAAAGAGGATCTCTCCTTGCTCCTCATCAGCTGAGATTTCCAACCCCACTAGACCTTCAGTCCTCTCTGAGACCTGCAGTGAGATGAATGAAGGTGTAGAATTAGGTGTGTCACAGCCAAGTACTTGTGGGCAATCTGCTTTTGGTACACCGACGTCAGATTGTACCAGGCAAATTTCCCTGCCCCAGCTGCTGCACCGCCGAAAGAAGTTTGCTCCCAGCCATCCACATGCCCAGCGGTTGAATGCTAGCTTGGCAAAATTGCTAGCACTTCAACTGCTGCCTTTTCAGTTGGTAGACTCTGCCCCCTTCCGTGAGTTTGTGGAATGTGCGGTTCCTCAGTGGCAGGTACCCAAACGCCACTTTTTCTCACGGAAGGCGATTCCGGCTCTCTACCGGCATGTGGAAGGCAATGTCCATGCCTCGCTGGACAGGGCGGTCAGCGGTAAGGTGCATATTACCGCTGACTCATGGTCCAGCAGGCATGGACAGGGACGTTACTTAAGTTTCACGGCGCATTGGGTGACTCTGCTGGCAGCTGGGAAGGATGCAGGACAAGGTGCAGTAGTGTTGGAGGTTGTTCCGCCACCACGCCTCCAAAATGCTGATTGTGACACACCTCTCTCCTCCACCCCCTCCTCTTCTTCTTCCTCCATGGCCTCTTCCTCGGAAACAGCGGTGCTCCGTAGGCGTTCAAGGGGCTACGCAAGTACGCAGGCCAAAAGATGCCATGCGGTGCTTGAGCTGGTGTGCTTGGGGGACAGGAGCCACACTGGGGCAGAGGTTCTGTCAGCTCTGCAGGGGCAGGTTCAGAGGTGGTTGACGCCACGCCAACTTAAGGCAGGAATGGTGGTTTGCGACAATGGCACCAACCTCCTCTCTGCCCTCCGACAGGGACAACTGACCCATGTGCCCTGTTTGGCTCACGTCCTTAACTTGGTGGTGCAGCGGTTCTTGGGCAGGTACCCGGGCTTACAGGATGTCCTGAGGCAGGCCAGGAAAGTCTCTGTGCATTTCCGCCGGTCATATAATGCCAGTGCTCGGCTGACGGACCTCCAAAAGGAGTTTAACCTGCCCAAGAACCGCCTAATCTGTGACATGCCCACCAGGTGGAACTCGACGTTGGCCATGCTGCAGCGGCTGCACATGCAGCAGAGGGCCATCAATGAGTACCTGTGCGACTATGGCACCAGGACAGGGTCAGGGGACCTTGGTTTTTTTCCCCCACGCCAGTGGGCCATGATCAGGGATGCATGCACTGTCCTGTCACCATTCGAGGAGGCCACGAGGATGGTGAGCACTGACAGTGCATGCATCAGTGACACTGTCCCCCTTGTCCACCTGTTGGAGCACACGCTGCGTGGAATAATGGACAGGGCACTTGAGGCAGAACAGAGGCAGGAAGAGGAGGACTTCCTTAGCTCTCAAGGCCCCCTTTATCCAGACAGTGTTCCTGCGTGCCCGCCGATCACACAGGAAGTGGACGAGGAGGAGGAGGAGGAGGAGGAGGAAGATTGTGTCAGTATGGAGGTGGAGCCTGGCACTCAGCATCAGCAGTCTTTAAGGGATCAGTCCCAAGGAACACATGGACTTGTACGTGGCTGGGAGGAGGTGGCTGCGGACGTTGTTGTCCTTAGTGACCCAGAGGACTCCGGACCGAATGCCTCAGCAAACCTACGCTGCATGGCCTCCCTGATCCTGCAAAGCCTGCGTAAGGATCCTCGTATTCGTGGTATCAAGGAGAAGGACCAATACTGGCTGGCAACCCTCCTTGATCCACGTTACAAGGGTAAGGTTGCGGACCTTATCTTGCCATCGCAGAGGGAGCAGAGGATGAAACATCTTCGGGAGGCCTTGCAGAAAGGTCTGTGCAACGCGTTCCCAGAGACTGGGAGGTTACAAACTCCTGTTTCTGGACAACGTGTTGCTGAGGCTTCGGTCAGTCAAAGAAGGAGCGGTGGAGAAGGTGGCCGTCTGACCGATGCGTTCAGACAATTTTTTGGTCCGCAGCCCCAAGGTATGATCGGTTCCAGCAACCATCGCCAGCGTCTGTTTTACATGGTGCAGGAATACCTAGGGGCAAGATCAGACTTGGACACCTTTCCCACCGAAAATCCTCTGGGTTACTGGGTCTTGAGGATGGATCACTGGCCAGAGCTTGCACAGTATGCAATTGAGCTACTGGCCTGTCCTGCATCCAGCGTTCTTTCGGAACGTACATTCAGTGCTGCTGGAGGCGTGGTAACCGATCACAGGGTGCGTCTGTCCACTGACTCGGTCGATCGGCTGACCTTCATAAAAATGAATCAGTCTTGGATCACCACCAGCTACCAAGCACCTGATGCTGATGTAACTGAATAATTTTTTTCAGATCCCTTCAAAGACTGCCTATGCTGATGCTGAGTGATTATCCCTGAGTAATTATCCTCTTCCTCCTCAATCATCACGCTGATAGCTTGTAAGAACATTTTTGGTTCTGGGCGCCACCACCAGTGCCTAAGGCACAATTTTTCAGCCCCTGTATAACAGGGGCGTGTAATTACAATTTTTGATGTAATACTTTGCAGCACGGCTCGTTCCTGCATTCCAACTAGAGTGTCTGTGAGGGGTTGCAGTGTTGTGGCACCAGCACCAGTGCCTAAGGCCCAATTTTTCTGCCCCTGTCTAACAGGGGCGTGAAATTACAATTTTTGATGCAATACTTTGCAGCAGGGCTCGTTCCTGCATTCCAACTAGAGTGTCTGTGAGGGGTTGCAGTGTTGTGGCACCAGCACCAGTGCCTAAGGCCCAATTTTTCTGCCCCTGTCTAACAGGGGCGTGTAATTACAATTTTTGATGCAATACTTTGCAGCAGGGCTCGTTCCTGCGTTCCAACTAGAGTGTCTGTGAGGGGTTGCAGTGTTGTGGCACCAGCACCAGTGCCTAAGGCCTAATTTTTCAGCTCCTGTTCAACAGGGGCATGTAATTACAATTCTTGATCTAATATTTCACAGCAGGGCCCTGTGAGGGCTTACAGTGTTTTGGCCACAGCAACACCTAAGGCCCAAATTTCTGCTGAGTATATAGGGCAGGACCCTACTTTCAAACATCTAACTTACAAACGACTCCTACTTGCAAACGGAAGGAGACAACAGGAAGTGAGATGAAATCTACCCATAGGAAGGGAAATTCTCTCATGTAAGAGTTAATATGGGAAAACAATTTCTCCTTTCCACTGATGCTTTCCAATCCTTGTTCCACAAAAAAACCCAAATTTTCAAAAAACATTTTTCATTGGGACAAAAAAGTGAGGTGAAATCTTCTGAAGAGGAGGAAAGACGCAAAACAAATGTCACAGGGGTGATAACCCTTCCCTATGTTTTCCAAAAAGCTTAGAAAAGATTTTTTGGCTGGAGCTAAACACATTAAAAATGTTCAAAATTACAAACAGATTCTACTTAACAACAAACCTACAGTCCCTGTCTTGTTTGCACCGCCTGTATACTGCTGTTCAGAGTATATAGGGACCTTTCCTTATTTTAATTTGGGTGCGGGGTTCCCCTTAATATCCATACAAGACCCAAAGGGCCTGGTAATGGACTGGGGGGTACCCATGCCGTTTGTCTCACTGATTTTCATCCATATTGCCAGGACCCGACATGACATTAAACCCGCAAGCAGTTTTAAATGAGATTTTTTCCTTTAAAAATGACATTTGGTGCAGGGACTGTTCTAAACATGGGAAACACGCGTCACTTTACAGGCATACTATAGACACCCCCCAGGTACGATATTTAAAGGAATATTTCACTTTTTTTTTTTTTACTTTAAGCATCATTAAAATCACTGCTCCCGAAAAAACGGCCGTTTTTAAAAGTTTTTTTTGCATTGATACATGTCCCCTGGGGTAGGACCCGGGTCCCCAAACCCTTTTTAGGACAATACCATGCAAATTAGCCTTTAAAATGAGCACTTTTGATTTCGAACGTTCGAGTCCTATAGACGTCAATGGGGTTCTAACGTTCGTGCGAACTTGCGGTCCGTTCGCGGGTTCTGGTGCGAACCAAACCGGGGGGTGTTCGGCTCATCCCTAGTCTGGTGTGTTCCTTGGCCTTCATGATGCTGTTTGTTCACTAAGGTTCTCTAACAAACCTCTGAGGGCTTCACAGAACAGCTGTATTTATACTGAGATTAAATTATAAACAGGTGGGCTATATTTATTAATTAGGTGACTTCTGAAGGCAATTGGTTCCACTAGATTTTAGTTAGGGGTATCAGAGTAAAGGGGGCTGAATACAAATGCCCCCCACATTTTTCACATATTTATTAGTAGGACATGTTAAAAACCATTTATAAGTTTCCTTCCACTTCACAATTATGTGCCACTTTGTGTTGGTTTATCACATAAAATGCCAATAAAATACATTTACGTTTTTGGTTGTAACATGACAAAATGTGAAAAATGTCAAGGGATATGAATACTTTTTCAAGGCACTGTATGTGGCCCCCATACGGAAAATTTTGGAGACCCCAATATAAAATATTGTGATGGTTCCTGAGATCTGAAAAAGACTGGTGAGTTAGGCCAGCCATACACAGAGTGAATTTCTTTCCTGCAGCCACGGACAGGAGAATTCCTCCCGCTTAGCCATTGTATTTTCCCGGCAGGGGGACGGGGAAGCCGTCCCCGCCAGGAGAAGACAGTGATTATTGCTAGCGGCTATACAAGCCACTAGCTATAATCATATGTAGCACCCTGGAGTAAGGCAGGGTTTCTCCCCACAAATTTACTTGCCAGGAGTTATTATCCTGGTTGATTGTTAGAGATCCATTAATTTCTTCCTAAGTTTGGCCTTGTTGCAACTTTTCTCTTTTACCACTAGGTGGCTGGGTACTTGGTGGTACTAGATATGAGAAGGGCAACCCAAGGTCAGTTTATGGGTATATGGGGTATCTCAGCCAATGGGCAGGGGTTTTCTTGAATCCTTTGGCCTACTGGAAGAGCCTATATATTGGGGTGGAGTCAAGTGATGTTCTGTGCCACCTGGACGGCTGTCTGTCCTATTGCCCGGGCTGCTAGGCTGGAGATTGGGCCTATCCCAGGCACATCTGGCTGCTAGGCTGTCTGAGGGCCTATTCAGAAGCAACAGAGCGGCGCAGGGTTGGGATTGCAGCTTGCAGTCCAACCAAAAGTGACAGTTCTGCCGGCCGGAGAACCTGTCATGGTCAGAGGTAGAAGAGAAGCTGTCGCCACTAAGGGGCCAACCACCTTATTACCAGGGAACACAGTGAGTAACTGAAGCAAGTACCGGAGCAGTAAGGGTTCGTTCACACTTGCAGCCTGGGAGCGGTAAAAATAGTTGGCTGAGCCTTTTTTGAATGTCTTGTCAATGCATGTAACAACAGATCCTGCAAGATTTTTCGCAACATAATGCACTACATCACACAAAGCATTAGCAGTTGTGTCACTCAGGAGCGGACTGGGACAAAAAATACGCCCGTGCATTTTAGACTGAGCAGCCCATTTTTTATTTTTATTTTAAACCAAAACCTTACTGTGAGAAGAGGACCAAGACCCCCGAGGGCTTATTGGAGGGCGTCAGACCAGCACAGCTCCAGAGAAGAAGAATAAAGACAGTATCTGGCTAAGCCCATAGTGTATCCTAAGCACGTTGCGTATCCTACGCGGTGTGCGTGGCCTAATACATCTTTATTCCTCCTCTGTTGGGTTACCTAGGCTACCAGCCTCCTCTCCATCCCTGAACATGGTGTGAACCAGCCCTGTGTCCTGGAGCCCAGTGCTCAAAACTTGGCTCCACTAGCTTGCCTGACAGGGGGGCACTAGCTTGGGCACCTGGGGCAGTTGCCCCACATTTGCCTGGGGTAGCCCCCTCTGTGGCAGCCAGTATCCCTTTGATTTGGGGGGTGTCATCTTCAGCTCTGGGGGGTTCATGCTGGAAATTGTAGTCCTTCACTTTTGGGGGGTCACATCCCCAAAATTGAAGGACTATAAGTCCCATCATGAACCCCTGTAATCTAAGGATGTGATCTCCTCTTTCCCTGCATTTCTGCCTGGCTCCCTCATGACAGCCCATCCCCGGCCTCACCTCAGACTTTCAGTTCTACTTCCCTTTCAAAGCAGGGGGCCGCTGTCGCAGAGGCTTGAGGATGTGGGTGGAGTTGATCACTAGGAGGCAGGGCTGGCGCTACCGCTAGGCAAACTAGAGCTCACTGCCGCCTAGGGCGCAGCCACGGCTGCTGGCTTCCCTATTCTCCACCAGATGACATCTCTCGAGCAGGGGCGGACTGACCATAATAAACAATTGTGCAGAATGCGTGGTGGCACCGCCCCAGCCAGAATGCAACTCGGAGTCAGTGCAGCTAATCGAATGGCTCAAGGAACGGAGGCGGGATCTGGAGATCAATGGACGGTTATGATCCTTCTCCCTTCCCCTCTTGGCTGCTCAATGTAATTTTGCTCCTCCCCAGGGATTACCCTGGTGCCTCCGCCCCTCCCTTCCCATCTGGCTCTAATTCTGTAGCTCACCCCCAAGTATTCCTGGCTCCTCCCTTGGCTCACCCCAGCGCCTCAGCTCTGCCCCTCCCCGGCCCCCGAGAATGGAGCTCGCTCCTGGGTAATCCTGGCTTCTCCTCCGGTTCACCCCAGCGCCTCAGCCTCGCCCCTCCTGAGCACGGCTCCTGAGTATGGAGCTCACTCCAAGGTATTGCTGGCTCCAGTAAGAGAAGGAGGAAGTTACATCCTCCTCCGCTTTGAATGCTGGGGCCTCTCTCTTCATTACGTGATGTCACTGGTTGCTGGACACCAGGCGGCCCTAGCAACCAGACAGTGGGCAGTGGCGGCCAGTGGGGGAACCAGCAGAACTGGGTCTCGACCGGACTAGCACTGTGATTAAAGCATTTTTTGGAGCATCAGAGTGGCCCGGGGGGGGATTTGCCACCCTGCCCCCCCCCCCAGCCCAGTCCACCCCTGCCATGCAGCCCTATGGCCCTATGGCCAGTCTGGGCCTGATGAGCCTCAAAGCTGCACATATTTTTCAACACATTCCACAGCAATGTGGTGGTACGAACTGCCATGATAGACAGTTTTTTTCTTGCCTATGTATTGCGCCTGCATTAGACAGGGTTGCCCAGCACAACGCATCTGGTGTGAATCAGCTTCAGCCTCATTCCCACCTGAGTGCTTCATAGCTTAAAGCTTCAAAACACTCAGCGAGCCAGATCCCATGGTCCTTGTTCACATTTGAGCGTTCAGTCTTCTGTAGCTCAACACCTGAATCTCAAAACAATACATGAGTTATTTTGAAGCAGAATGGGATATTTTTGGTTCCACGGACTTCAATAGGAGAACGTGAAAAAGAAAACTAGCAATCCTGCTCCTTAGAAGCACCTGTATGGCACTTTAAATTAATAATGTGAGAAAAAAAAGCGCACAAATAAAAATTCCTCAGAATTGGCTACATACAAGTGAGCCCTTACTGAAGAAGTCACGCCCATTTGACGTAACGCGTATAGGGGGAGGATTCGCAGTGGTGGCATCATCCTGCGAGCATCTTGCCATTTTTTATGCACCCTGAGCCCGCACTGCTTAAGTGCTGTGTTTGTGAGTAATGCTTTTTGTTTTTACCAATGAAATAAACCATTTGATATACAGAGAACACTAGATTTGCCTTTTTTAATTCCTATGTTCACCGGAACCTATCGAGGGAATGTGTATGAGCTGATATCCAGACAATCAGCTCGTGGCAGTACGGATGTAATAGGAGCCCATTGTTCAGCTGACTCGTTTATAACCCTGAGGGGGAACCTACCATTTCTGACCTGCTGGTAAAACAGGGGTCAGAATTTGAGGTGAGCGACTAGGATATTGAGGTGGAGGAGAGCACTAGCACTTTCTAAGTTTTTGCACCTGGTGTTTTTTTGTCGTGTGAAAGTCATTCCCGTTCAGAAGAGTTTGGAGGACTTTTTTGGACTTTAATCACAATTTTTTATTATTTTGGATTTTTCATTTCACTGTCACTGTGTTTATATATATATTTTTTGCACTCAATCAGGGAACATGAATATATGATTATGGACCAAGTATCTTGCTAATTGCAAGCTAATCATGTATTTATTTTTATGAGGATTTATTTTTAGTTACTTTGATATTTAGGCATATATATATACAAGTGGGATTGAGCCCCACAGCTGAGAATAGACTGACTTCAAGGATATAATTCTCCAATATGTAACAAAGACACTACAGGCTCTGCAATCATCAGATCCAAGGGCGGACTGACAACTCATGGGGCTCCCAGGCAATAGGAGATTATGGGGCCTCCCAGGCAATAGGAGATTAAGGGGCCCCCAGGCAATAGGAGATTATGGGGCCCCCAGGCAATAGATTATGGGGCCACACAGTATACACACACACACACACACATACAGTATACACACACAGACACACAATATACACACACAGTATACACACACACAGAATACACATACACACACTGAAAAGGTACTGGAGAGGCGGGGCAGCTACTGTCCCTGGTTTTATTGAGGCTGGCAACCCTGATGGGGCCCCTTAGTAGCATGGGGCCCTCGGGCAGTGCCCGAGTGCCCGAATGGTCAGTCCGCCCCTGATCAGTATGTTTTCTGTATACAATTTCTGTCCCAGCTCCTCTTCCATGTCCTCCATGGCTGGCTATGCTCTGGCTGGTCACACAAAGATGGAGGGGAGGTGATACTGCCCTCAACTGGTGAGCATACCTCAGATCACTGCCAGGGACAGAGGATGCTAGATAGGGACATGCAAGAAGCAGGCTGACCGTTTGCCTGGCGGTGCGGGGCATGTGTACATCGACACTTCATTCACTGCCCTGGAGAAATTGAAGAACACACACACTGCCCACCTATAAAGATTGTATTTTAGCAGACACTGACAGTTGACTATGGCACAGGCACCACTCCATGTCCATCCGTGCCATGTGTGTGATGGTGTGCGGGGTAGGGGGTGGGACATTGTGGGCTGTCTGATCATCCATCTTTCTGGCATGCGGCCCGGTACGCCCGATGGCCAGTCAGGGCCTGGTGTCACTTGAATGTCGACTCTGAGTCTGCTGGGGCTGCTGACATCAAATCCAAGATAATGGCTTCCAGCAGCAGTGTCAGGGCTTTTGGATGTCCCATAGAGCAGAACAGGCTCTGTCCGTATCCACTCTACAGAAACTGAGCAGGCTGAGTGTCATCCACCCGTTCTGCTCCAATCAACAAGGAATCTGTGAGCTGAACCCCTGCTGACCAGAACAGAATATGCCTCATGTGTAAAAGGAGCCTTAGAAACGTATTCTGCATCTTAAGCATAGCATGATGTAGAGAAACAAGCTGATAAACAAAGTTACAGAGATCTTTAATGGTATAAAATGTTGTCCATATTACACATAAACAACCAAAATATATATAAAAAAATTACTTTTTTTCCATTCATTCAAATATTTTTTTTGCTTTCAGATTTTCCGTTGGATAACTTCTAATTGCCTTTTCATAGAGACTCATCCTTTCAAATGGGCCAGACTTATAAAGATAAAACATTTGGTTTGAACAGTTGTGCTTTTTATGTCTGTGTTAATTTCCTCTGGTGTCTTCGAAGTGGTGAAACAGTTATTTTTATGCAAAGATGTGTTGCAACAATTTACTGAAAACCAATAGAGCTGAGCTCAGTACAATTTACTTTTCAGAATATAGACCAGACACGCAAACAAGTATGCATAGGCTCTGTACTGTGCATTATCTTGCGTCAACAGGCAATACAACAACGCGCTTGTGTATACTTGTTGCAGCATGTTACCATTGATTTTTAATGGCCAACAAACATACATGCAAAAATCAAGGCTGGCATGTTTTTTGGCCAGTCAATGTGCCTTGATATCCCAAAAATTGTAGGTGTGAATATACACCTCATGGGAATAAGTATCTTGAAACTACACCACATTTCACAAATAGAAAGTTGATATTCCTATGCTATTCAGGGAAGATTGGGATGGTTACACTTCACTCCACACCAATGATCTCAGCAAAAGATACATTTAAACACGTAAAATTTTTGCAGCAAGTCTAATATACTTCCCAAAGGTTGCACATAATCAATCTCAAGTTTCCAGACACTTGTCTGGGACCACTTGTTAATAGAAATTATTTTTCTATGCAGTGTGGGGCTGTCGAATGGTTTTCACCTTCTGGACCAAAATCAATAGAGTTACTGGCCTTCACTGGGCCTTGACCCCCTACTCCTACATCTTGGTATACAATCCAACCCTGGGATATCTAAATTTTGATACCTGTTTATCTTCTATGTCATATTTTATGCTAGAAGGGTAATTTTGCCTAAATGGAGATTGTAAACTCCCACTCCTCCCTTAAGCCTAGTACAGACGGGCTGAATGTCGGGTGGCATCGGCCAGTTCAATAGACACTGGCCAACATTCAGGCCATGTGTACTGCAGCCAGTCCGACAGAAGCCGGCTTCTGCCGATGGGGCATGCCCAAAAAAGGTCTGCCAAAAGGTCTGCCAATTGGCTCCCGATCTGGCTGAGAGTGCTGACCACAGTGCTCTGTTGGCAGGGGAGATCACTGTACTAACATTGCTGGCAGTTTTTTCTCATTCAGCCCTGCTGGATTGAACGGAAAAAAAAAATACTAGTATGTACTAGGCTTTACCCACTATCGTAGAAATTAACAGTGTCCTCCCACTATGCCAACTGACCTTCATGAGTAAAGGATGGCTGGCTAAATTTGAAAAAAACAATATGGTCTATTTGGAGCAATCACTCACACCCTACTGATTAGTTTGCTCTTTCCTTGGCGCCCATCTTAAAGTTTTGGCTATCACCAACACATATATTTTTATCATCCTCTGTTTTACTTGCATTGTCCACTGTTCGCACAGAACCCAACAACACACGAAGATGTAACAAATCACTTTTATTCATTGATATTGTATTGTACAACTGATAGAGTATATTTCTTATGTACACTGTATTGGATAGCCCCTTTTGACCTCCCAAACCATGTATGTGTATGCTATACTTTTTGTACATTTTTTTTTCAGTTTTTGAACTTTTGGTAGCTTGAAACATCAATTAAAAAAAAAGAACTGTTGACCATTTCTTCCCATTTCTACCATCTACCCTGATACCCCCATCAATTCCCCCCAAACCCACATTCAGTTCCTTTCTCCACTCTTCTATCTTGACTATTCTTCACTGCATCATCAACCATAATCTCCCCTACACAAGGCCCTCGCTTAAAGGCCACTCACTCAATAACTCATCACTATGACACTAAACAGATCTAAGCCCAACTTTATATTTCATTACAATACTATTCCCTACATAAGTGCCATATTTCTACGGGCTAACAAAGGCCCCTGTCTGTCAAACTCAACTACGGACAGGTAAAGCTATGTACTTATGTCCTAATGCTGCTTGTCCAATTAAGTTGTACTGATTGTAAAGAGATGCATGGTTTTATGTCTTCATTTCATGGCAACATATCATTCAACTCTTCCTAAGTGTTACAAATTCTTACACTGTAATGACATTAATCCTCAATAAAAACTTATTGAATATAAAAAGTAACTTTAAAAAATGCATGAAAAAGTGTATATAAGTGTGAAGGAGAGCACAGCCCCTAATTTTTATTTGGACATTTGGTAACTAAATCCCTGGCTTTTTTTATGTCTGCAGACTACAGGTTTATTCATATGATGCACTGCTGAGCACTGTGGTTCCTTCCACCATCCCTTACATCTCTACTGTGTCTTGCAGATACATAGGAGTCAGTGGTACTGGAAGAAATCACAGCACTCAACGGGGGAGAACCAGGCATCCAACACACCAGAGAGTGTGTTGGATGACGAGGATTCTCCTGACAATGTAGCTCTTGAAGAGAGTGTGGGCTGCATGCAGGTAGGTATAATGTGGTTGATTTACTAAAACTGGACAGTGCAAAATATGGTGCAGCTGAGCATGGTAGCCAAATAGCTTCTAACTTCAGCTTGTTCATTTAAGCATTGACAAAAAAACCTGGAAGCTGATTGGTTTCTATGCAGAGCTGCACCAGATTTTGCACTCTCCAGTTTTAGTAATCAACCCAAATGTGTCTTCTTTACATGGAGAATTTTCTTTACTACTTTTTGATTTTGTGACAGGGTAATTTCAAGGAAGTATTTTATTTGGAAAATATTTAATTTTCATCCTGAAATTCCATGTGAAATTTTTCATAGTTGAAAGTCTGCCTTTCCAACCACTTTCTATGCAATATAATGTCTGCTTCAAAGTGATGGGTTCAACTTAAGTATAATTCGTAGAGTAAGTGCATTTGTATTATTTAGCTGTTTTGAGAAGTTTTGAGAAGTATTATTCTGTGGCTTTGCTGGCTCTAATTTCATTCTATCACAGAAGTGTACCAGTCACAACCGAAAGCTCATCTCAGCTTTTATTATTGATATGAATTGGTGTCAGTTTAATCAGACAATGGACATGATTTTGTTCACCAGGTCCCTTCACTCTGGCAGTTCCTATGGTATCTTTCTCAACTAGGGTTCCCCCAGAGGTTGCTAGGGGTTCCTTGAGCAATGAGCAATTTCTGCCACTTAGATGAGTTCCAAATGACACTGCTGATCTTTTTAGCTATCTGTAAGGGGGAATTATTCCCAATGGCCACTAGTGTAAGGATCATTCGTCTCACTGACCATCACACTAATGTATCATGAGTTGTAGATAGGGTTGTCCCGATACCACTTTTTTAGGACCGAGTACAAGTACCGATACTTTTTTTCAAGTACTCGCCGATACCGATTACCGATACTTTTTTTTAATGTCACGTGACAGTTTTTTTTTTTTTTTTTGAGGGGGGGGGGGGTGGGGGTGGGTTGGGTGTGGAGTGGGGGTGGGGGTATAGTGAACGGTGTCTGTGTGTGTGTTTTTGTTTTGGTTTTTTTCATTTACATTTATTATTTTTTACAATTTTTTTTTTTTATTCTTTATTGCACTATGTGTGTGGTTTTTTTTTTTAATCAGCCCTGTTGGGGGGCTTTGGTGAGATATCAGGGGTCTTAACAGACCTCTGATATCTCCCCCTTGAGACAGAGAAATAGACTGAGGATAGAGATTCCCCAGTCCCTTTCTCTGCAGCGTCAGCTGCACTGAGAATGAATGGAGAGAAGACAACGGCTCCTCTCCATTCATAAACTGACACATTGTAATCACAGGAGATTACAATGTTTCAGTTATGTGAATGGAAAGAGTCAGCTGACTCTCTCCATACACACAGCGGAGAGACAGCAGAACGGAGGGGACAGACGAAGAGAGAGGGGGACAACGGAAAGCCGGCACGGATGGGGACAGCGGAGGGGGACAGAGGAACGCATGGGGACAGCGGAGGGGGACAGAGGAACGGATGGGGACAGCGGAGGGGGACAGAGCAAAGAAGAAGGACAGCGGGGGGGGACAGAGGAACGGAGGAGGACAGCGGAGGGGGACAGAGCAAAGAAGGAGGACAGCGGGGGGGGGACAGAGGAACGGAGGGGGACACAGCAATGGAGCAGGACAGCGGAGGGGGACAGAGGAACGGAGGAGGACTAAGGAGGAGGAGGTGACAGTCAGCGGTGATCGCGTGTGGGGGAATTACAAGCACCGATCACCGCTGTGTCACTAAGCAGCTAAAAGCCGCGGGGGGAGAAGCTTGTAACTCCCCCACACGTCCATCACCGCTGACAGTCAAGGTATCGGCGGAAGCATCGGGAGCATTTGCCCGAGTACAAGTACTTGGGCAAATGCTTGGTATCGGTGCCGATACCGATACTAGTATCGGTATCGGGACAACCCTAGTTGTAGATATGATCATTTTTAGCAGAGGTTCCCTGGGACCGGATAGTTATTTCAAGAGTTCATCTGTGTTGAAAAGGTAGAGAAAGGCTTCTCCAGAGGTTGCTAGGGATTCATAGGATACATGGGTCCTTGGAATGTTGCTCATTTGATTTCACTTTAGCACTTTGGCTAGAGTAAAAATTTGTCCCAAAAGTTTTGGGGGAGTAGAGAAAGGTTAGAACCTCAACCAGGTTTTAATGATATCCTCCCCAGTTCAAGGAAATCTCAGGCAACATGAAGAGGAGAACCCACATTTTACAAGTGATGCTGCAACAGTTTCATGGACACTCTCCAGTCACCAAGCAGGGGGTTCATTGAACCTTAAAGACTCGACTACTTCTGGGCACCTTTTGAGAATGGAAAGTTGTGGAACACCCAACAGAAGATGAGTACTATGTATGGGATTAAGGGAGACGTGGTAAATAGCCTTTTAAACAGCAGCGCTGTATCCAAACTTATCAAATGACATTATGGCAGACATGCCTAGGATACATTTAGCATAATTTTGGAAGATGGCACCAAGAAATGTGTAATATTGTCAAGATAGATCACATTGCAAGGATGACCTGCCATAGTACATTGATTGAAGATTGGAAGAGAAGAGATGTAAAGCACTACTGCGGTCTACAGGGGCAACACCTATCTTGAATTAGATGCAAAACAAGGATTTTCTTGTTGGTAGATGCTTTATTAAGTCATGTTTACTAAAAATTCAACCCGCTTCGGGGTAGTTAAATCTTCTTGATCAGTGCTTTAAATAATATGCAGACTTTAAAAAGATCCGAAGATTAGTACAGTACCAGACTCTGACCAAACCTCTAGAAGAGGCTGTCATTCATGCAAAAGAAGAACTAAAAAACAAAAAAATTATACTTTGGCATGCGATGCCTATGGAAATTGTAGCCCAGTCCTGTAAGATGGTAGCATCAAAGGTGTAATATAGCAAGGAAGAGCTGCCATATTACACAGATGGCCAGTATTACAGAGAAGAGCTATATTGCTAGCTTTTTTTTTTTGCATAATCTAAAGAGTTGCGATAGGCTGGGTTCACACTGCTGTATGGGGTGGCTCACAGCAAGGGTTCTGTGTGTTCCTGTTCACTGTTTCAGGTCTGATTTCGGTCTGAATTTTTGGCTGAATTCGGACCTGAAATGGAACAAAAGATGTACAGGACTCCTGTGCAATTTGCACCGGAGCTGCTCCTGAGATGTGTAAACCTGCTCCATAGAGGGCTGGTCACAATGACATGCGAATTGGATGCAGGGAAACCCGCATCCAATTCACAATAGTGTGAACCCAGCCTTAAAGGAAACCTACTTTACAGTAAGAGAAATATATGGGCTGCCAATGATGAGCTCTTTTTACATTGTTAATGCTAATTGCCTGGGTGTCATGCTGATACAGTAACTTTTTTGGCTTGCTTTTCTGGAAGTGTTAAGAAAATCAATAGACCTGAATTAAATTCCCACATGCTTTTTTGGGGTCACTGACTCCAAAGGTAATGAAACCAGACAACTTGAAGTTTTCAAAAAGAGGTTGGTATTAACGGTTACAGTTATAGTACATATTTTGGCACATCACACCACAGTAACCAAGGTAATTTCCTGGGACACTGCTGAGTCACATAATCTCATGTTCTACTTGTATTACTGAACCTTTTTTCATCATAATATATGTTTTCTGGATTGAATAAAAGGCTGTATGGTCTTCTTTAAAACTGAACTCCAGGGAGATATTAAGGCACAAATAAATGCAGCTCTTCATTCATTTATTTATTATTAAATGTATTTTTAATGTATGCAATATAAGTACAGTACCTGAATTTGACCTGGTATCATCCTCTTGCAGTCCCTGTACAGCAGTGCTCAGATTAGGAGGGGAAGGGATAGAATACAAAGTTGTGCTGGATTGTGCTGGATTGCTTAGGTGCTAACAAGCAACATGCTGATAGGAAGAGAGAGCAAAGTGACAGAGAGATGAGCTCATCAGTCCGATGCTTCTTCTTTCACTGTCCAGTCACAGGCTGGGGGTGGGACAAGATCTGAAAGTGTTATTTAATTGCAGCAGAGAAAAAATAGGTTTACTGCCCTACCCAATGGGATTGTGATGTGTGGCAGAACTGAAAAAATCTCAGGACTAAATGGTCAAAAACACAAATTGTTTAGCAACCAAAAAGAGCATATACAATATTTTTTATGTTTTACGATGGATAATAATGAACAGAGATCAGTAAAACCAGTTCAAATTAATTTGTAATATACAATAGAGATTAAAGGTAAGCACAGCTAAACACTTTCTAATATGGAGTACAAATCAGACTATACATGCACACAAATGCTACCCCCTGCACCCCAATACACACCTTTACCTTGACAACCTCCTACCTCTTCTTTGCATGATTGAATTCAGATATAAACTGTCAGCCTGCCCATGTCCTAATGTCTGATTGACAGCAATTTGTGGCCAGTCGAAAGACTGGTAGACAGTAGACCTAGCTTAGAAGGTGATAACTAATCAGCAACAAAAGTAGGTGTTTCGGAGGAGAGGCGGTACAACAAAGGCATTATAGGAGCAGCAGTTGCAGGTCCAAAGACCTGGGGCACTCAACAAGAGATGTGGAGAACATACCTCTGGTGTCGAGGCATAATGACACCACTAATAGGAAGTGAGGATAGTTCTGTCCATAGGGGACCCAAACAGCAATAAGAACCCGACAACATCCCTTTGACACTTTGTCTAGAATGCTTGTTATAAATATATACATTAGAAACTGGTAGTTTTGGCACCTTTGAAAAGTATAAGATCAAAATAGATCAAGGCGAAAGTCTCACTCAGAACCCTTGTGGCATAGATGTGCACACAGGGTGTGCAAGGTGTGCCTAGGCACACCCTAATCACCCATAGTTGCCAACTGTCTTTAATGACATGCACATTATCAGGACAAATTTACTCCCTGAGCAGTTTCAGGCGCTCCTGGCTCTCAGGAGGACTGCAGGAACATCCCCAAGATGGACCCTGCATCCTCCTTGCTTTCTTCTAGTACTGTAATTAAGCTTGAGTGAGCGGGATGGGGATGCCCTGGGCTTGGAGATCGCACCCGGCCCACCTTCTCCTTGTGGTGTGTCACATGTGCCCTGAGCAGAAGTCAGAGGGAGTGTGTGCTAAAATTATATATAGTATATATATATAAATGTGTTTGTGTGTATATATATATATATATATATATATATATATATATATATATACACACACGCTCATTTGAGCTTTTGGGGTGCACAATCGAATGCAATAGGCTGCGCACACCTATGCCTTGTGGGCAACTTGAGCTGGCAAAAAGTCATCCTATAAAACCTGGATTGTGGAGGACCTCTTGCCTTCAGCACAGTAAAAAAGATTTCCTGGATGAAATTAAAGCCCAACTGATCTGTAGGCATAAATTAGCTAAATACACTTCTGGTGCACCAAACCAAAGGTGTGCAAGTCTTATGCCGTCTACACATGACCGGACTTTTCGACAGCAAAGGTCCGACGGAACGAATCCGCCGGACAATTCGATTGCGTGCGGGCTTCATCGAACCTTTGCTGTCGAAAAATCAGATGGACTTTAGAAATAGAACATGTTTCAAATCTTTCCGACGGACTCGAGTCTGGTCGAAAAATCAGTTCGTCTGTATGCTAGTCCGATAGACGAACAACGACGCAAGAGCAGCCATTGGCTACTGGCTATGAACTTAGTTATTCTAGTCCGGTCGTATGTCATCACATTCAAATCAGTTGGACTTTGGTGTGATTGTGTGTAGGCAAGCCCGTTGCGTCGGAACTCCGTCAAAACTCTGTCGGAACTCCGTTGAAAGTTCTTCGGAGTTCACTCCGTCGAAAGTCCGCTCGTGTGTACACGGCATAACAGTTCGTTTTTTTTGTTGCTTTTTTAAAAACAGCTACAGCGTGAGTAGAAAGCCTGTGCTCTGCCAGAATTCTGCTGAAGGACCCTTGCTCTCTGTGTGAAAGCAGTAGTCTCTCTGCAAAGGTCATGCTGATTGTAGAACCATAGGTCTGACTCAGCAGGGGTGTGTTGGGCCTCTGGAGAGAGACAACTGCTTCCACACAAAGACTAAGCATCCTTCTTTGCAGCATGCTGGCAAGACACAGGATTTTCTACTTAGGATGTGGCTTCTTTCTATAGAAAATTAACTACTGCATCACTTTGGACACCTGGACTATGTTTAGCTTATTCAAACTCAAAGTTCCATGGGGCTTTAACAGTTCGCTAAATAATTTTACATTTTCACTTATGTGAAAATGGTCAGTCAGGCTGGTTATTAGCAAAGTCTCTGGTTTTCTCAGGTCAATGTTAAACACAGTCTATTTCCATATTAATGCTGAACTTTTGTATAACACTACTGGATCCCTTGTCCATACTTCATTTCAGCTAGTGGTACTGTGTTTGTATGCCACTAAACCACAGGTCTTCCAAAAATATAGAATAATTACTATAATATTAATATTATTTACAGAGTATTTATCTTCCTCTATGAATGCTTTGGAGTCTTTTGTACCAAAATTGTAATACAAGGCACTCCTGTGATGTACAAGTAGAATGTATGGACTGGCTCAGTGATGAAAGTGCTTTCTTGAATTGTACATTTTATGCAGAACCTCTCCACTGAACTGATAGGTCAGCTTCTTCTTGACTTTTCGTACCTCTCCAGTCTTGCCGTAGTTGCGCAGGGCTCTAGCCATTTTCTGATAGGTCATCTTTTTACGGTTGCCTTTCTGAATACCCCAGCGGTGGGCTAGGGCCTCTTTGTGCTTGGAGGAGAACTGGAATGTCCCTTTGTCTTTATCTACCCACCAGATGCTGTCTTTCATGTCTCCGCTCTGAAGTAGCTCTAAAAGGAACTGGTATAATCTGATCTTTTTCTTACTGCCTGCAATCAAACAAACAAAGGATTAGAGATTTTTACATTTCTTAAATCAACTGTAAGCTATAAAATGTATTTCACTTTTCGGGCAATATGCTTGGAATCACTGTTAAAATATATATCATTTTGAAAAATATACACTATATGGCCAAACGTGGACAGCCCTCCAAATGACTGAATTCAGGTTTGGAGTTTGTCCTAAATACTACAGCATACGAAGACATTTCAGACAATTGTGCACTTCCAAACTTGTGGCAATAGTTTGGTGAAGGACCTTTTCTGTTTCAGCATCACTGTACCTCTGTGTACAAAGCAAAAACCAAATGAAATTCCTCAAAGTCCCATCCTGCAGACTCATGGGAGATTTACTAAAATTGAAGCGTGCAGGATCTGGTGCAGTTCTGCATACAAACCACTTACTTCCAGGTTTTTTTGTCAAAGTATAATTGAACAAATGCTTATTGGGGTTGGTGGACTCTCTGGCCTTTGCCAGGGCTATGTGGACCCTTTTGGGCATATTACCTTTTTACGCAGGAAAAGCAATAATGCTTAAGAGGAAATTGGATAGGACCCCTACTCTATCTTTTTGAAAACATCTTGTAAACTCAGTAGCCCCTCTTAATAATGCAACATACTTGTCCCGAGGCTATCCAACAAAATTTGAGAAAGTGTGGAATATCAGGGTGGAATCTGAGTCTACTACTGACACGCAAATTGATGGGAGTCCAGACCCCCCACTTCCTAGTAACAATATTATTTTTTTTTATTATTATACAGGTTTTACATAGCGCCAATAGTTTGCGCAGCACTTTACAAGGGCAGACATTACAGTTACATTACAATTTGGTACAAGAGGAATCAGAGGGCCCTGCTCGTTAGAGCTTATAATCTAAAAAAAAAAAAAACAGTAACTAATTCATACTGATGGGCCTAGCCCCTCCCCAGTGAGGGTTCCCTTCCTTTTTTAATTTGCATGCATCATTTTACAATGTTGGGGACTAAATAAGATCTATGGTTTGTTGACACATTTACCTGATGGGGATGAATGTTTTAGACTTACTTATCCTGTTATTTCCTATACTACTGGTGTAGACCTGAGCAATAGATAGATAACAAGCTATCAGGTTGATAGCAGGTAATTGCAGTTTAACTTGTTAGAAGTATCTCACTAAGGTGTTTGTTGTTTTAAGAGCCAGGGAATGCCCCAATGGCTATGTTTTGTACTTATTTACGTGAAACTAAACAAAGAGAAATTAAAAAAAAAAGTATAATTGAACAAGCTGAAGTTAGAAGTTGATTGGCCACCATGCACAGCTGCACCAGATTCTGAGTGCTCTAGTTTTAGTAAATCTCCCCCATATGTGATAACCAAAGGAATTCACCGGTCACAATCAAGACACAAAATTACCATAAACATCCTCATTCAAACTCAAACCATAAAAAACTTAATGAAAAAAAAGTATTATGAAAACATTTTTTTATCACATGTCATCCAATGCCTTCACCTGAGCGATACAAACCACAAATATTTTATTGAAAATGTATTAAAAATTTAAATTTTAAATCTTTGGCCAAACACATAGTCACACATAAAACAAACATAAAATGACTAACAAATTGTCCTCCTCTCCCAGTTCCTCTTAGAATAGAGGCTGATTCATAAATGTATAAAATTTAACAGTCCCAATAATTGACGTTTGTAAATCATAAGAGCGAGACTTTAAACCTAGACCTGGGACAATTGTGGTCCACACACTAAGTTTAATATTCTTTATAGCACCTTTAGTCATGGGGTGGGTGAGAATCTTCAAGTAGACCTTGGTAATGTTGAGTGAATAATGCTTGGAAATAACAGATGGCTCAATATTTGCAACTATATATCCATTTATAAATCATATTTTGCATCTCCCATCTTGACTCCCATATCAACATATTACTGGTAATACCTGGCATAGCAACGCAATCATATGAGGTGTAAGGGTTCAGAGGTGGATAAATCTGTATATCGCTTAAAGGGACCAGGATTTGTCAATACTTTAAGCTCCAGTGTATTATGATTTATGTAGTGGTTTCATTCAAACCTCACCCCTACCAGTGTAATAGAGTCCCCTCAGAGCGCTGTAGACAAATGATGAAAAGAGCCCTTCATACAGGAAACAACTTTGGTGCACCAATACTTGAATCCAAAGAGGCATTCAAAAATATACTCGCCACACAAAGTCCCATAATCAGGCTGTGTCTGTACATATCATCTGAATAGTAGTAGAGCGGTGTGATAGAAAACATACATGCTTAACAATCCCAGTCCATAGTAATGACTTTCAGAGAGGAGGCAGGGCAAAATAGGAAATGCCTGACTAGTTTTAGCTCCATAAAGACCTGGTTTGATGAGTCTAGAAGTGTCCTGCACAAAGCCCTGACCTCACCCCTATTAAACAAGTAGAAGAAGGCGCAATACCATATACCTTATATACTGTTGCCTATACGCACAAAGGCAGGGTCCATACAAACATATATATAAACTGTATATGTAGGTATAAAAAGAGTCATTCAAGGCAGCCACCGAAAGGAACCAAAGCCAGATCCAATGTGCTAAGATAAAAACAAGGAAAAGGGGGCGCCACTGAATATGTATCAAATAAAATTTATTATTAAAAATAACATCCACTCACATGTGAGACTGAAGAGTAGATCTCAGGTACATCTTGTGACACACAATGGAGGGAAGGACTACAAATGTCAGCAAGTCCAATAGCACTGGCATCACTCTGATGGGCTAAAAATGAGCTGTGCTGAGTCAGAAGTAGTTTATGGGCACACCACGAACAGGAGAGCTGAAGAGCCGTCTGGGGTAGTGTGGGTTCCAAGAGTGGAGGATGTGAGGGCGTCCAGCCTGCTGCTGTTAGTGTGAAGCGAAAGTCCCAGCAAGTCGTCCGGCATCCGTGATGGTATGGAAAGCACGGCCGTGTGATCGGAGCCAGAACGAGGCTAGGATCGCAAACACTGCGGCGCCGGGCTGTGACGTCACTCCTGTGCGACGCGTTTCCGAGATAGCTCGCTATCGATGGAGAGGATAGCGGCACTCCTTTGTCAAGCATAGGGCAATGGTGTGAAGTGGAGGTATTATATAGTCAATGAGGAGGAGGGGCCTTAACAAGGAACATTCAGTACAAATTAAAAACATTAGCAAAAGAAAAATAAAAATAATAAGATGGGTGGTGGTGGTAGTGGCTCAGGACTGATAATAGTACCACACACATTGTCAACATGTATAAGCAACACAATCTATGGAGCAAAAAGTGGGTATATGATCTTCAAAAAATTAATTAGAATTTTTAATATATAGTATATAATATGTTTTTTACCTTGCTCAGTCTAAAGGACCCTATCTCGAGAGTTTCTACAGGGTCGTCTATGCCGACTTTGTAAAACTCTGCCAGTCTTCCTCCACCATCCCTGCTCATGTTCACAACCTTACTGTTGCAGAAACAAAAGCACTAGACACCCTGATCCATGCCACTGATATTGTGGTCAAATCAGCCGATAAGGGAGGGGGTATAGTTGTCCAAAATAGGGACGATTATATCGCAGAGGCATACAGACTTCTTTCAGATAAGGCCACCTATACCAAATTATCTAAAGACCCTACTAATGAATTTGCCCTTGAAGCCAGCCGTGTGGTACAGTCTGCCCTTACCAGCGGAGTCATCACCAAATTGGAAGCTTCATTTTTTCTAAAAAATTTTTATCAGGTACCGTATTTCTACCATCTGCCCACGGTCCATAAAAATTCCACTAACCCCCCTGGCAGGCCGATTGTGGCCGCAATGGACAGTGTAACTACTGGCCTTAGTCAATATATTGATTTATATTTACAGCCCATAGTACAGCAACTTCCATCTTTCATCAGAGATGGATCCCATCTGTTAGATCTGTTGGCCCCCTATAGGTGGGAATCTTCCTATACTTGGCTCTCGTTGGACGTTACGTCCTTATATACTTCCATTCCACACCAATTTGGACTTCTAGCTTTGGAATTCTTTTTAGCCCAAGACCCCATGCTTAATGCCAGGCAGGCCAAATTTATTTTGGAAGCCACAGATTTTTGCCTGTGTCACAATTATTTTGATTTTAATGGCGATTTCTTCTTACAGCTGCAAGGAACCGCCATGGGAGCCAACTTCGCCCCTTCCTATGCCAACCTGGCTATGGGCTATTGGGAGAAGAATTACATCTGGTACAATAACCCGCATTCAGCTAATATCGTTTTCTTTGGGCGATACATCGACGATATTATCGTGATTTGGGATGGCCCTGTTGACTCTATTTCCCTCTTTGTGGAACATTGTAATCGTAATCCATATGGACTTGCGTTTACTCATGTTCTTGACCCAATGACTCTAGTTTTTTTGGACCTGGAATTGGGTCACAAAGAGGGGAATATCATAGCTCGAAATTATACTAAGCCCACGGCTGGCAACTCTTATTTACACTTCCATAGTTGCCATTACCCCAAGTGGATTAGAAATATACCAAAAGGGCAGTTCTGTCGCCTCAGACAGAACTGCACCCTTGACACCGACTATGTTGCATCCAGTGTTTCTCTCAAGAAAAAATTTGCAGAAAAATCCTATCCCAACGATTTGGTTGATGAAGCATGCACCTACTACTCCAAGGGCAAACCTCCGAGACCAGAGAAAGGTGAAACTGACCATTCCATGCGATTCATTACCACCTTCCATTTTCAACACAAGAAAATGGAAAAAATAATGAGAAAACATTGGGATATTTTATTACAGGATCCCCTTCTGAATACTATCATTCCCACCAAACCTAGAGTCACATATCGGAAAGCCCCCAACTTAAAGAACAAAATCGCTCCCAGCAAACTACCTTCTTTGCCATCTAGTCAGTTCACCAACCACTCTATCACTCTCATACCCCTAGTTGGCATGTTTCAATGCAAAAAGGTGCTGTGTAAAACCTGTCCCTATATTACACATGGACAGAAATCTTTTTCTTGTAAGGATAAAATGTACCAGCTGGACCAATTTTTAGGGTTGTCCCGATACCGATACTAGTATCGGTATCGGCACCGATACCGAGCATTTGCCCAAGTACTTGTACTCGGGCAAATGCTCCCGATGCTTCCCCCGATACCTAGAAGACAGCTGTGATCGGCACGTGGGGGAGTTACAAGATTCTCCCCCAGCGGCTTTCACAAGCTTTAGTGACATACAGCTGTGATCGCTCACAGCTGACTGTCACTGCATCCTCCTCCGTGCCCCCTCCTTTCCTCTGTGCCTCTCCGCAGTCCCCTGCATTCCTCTCTTATCTGTCCCCTCCGTTCTGCTCTCCTTATCTTTCCCCTCCGTTCTTCCCCTTCGTTCCTCCGTCCCCCTCCTCCTTCCTTTGTGTATGGAGAGAGTCAGCTGACTCTGTCCATTCACATAACTGAAACATTGTAATCTTCTGTGATTACGATGTGTCAGTTTATGAATGGAGAGAAGCTGCTGTGTTCTCTCCATTCATTCTCAGTGCAGCTGACGCTGCAGAGAAAGGGACTGGGGAATCTCTATCCTCTGTCTCTTTCTCTGTCTCAAGGGGGAGATATCAGAGGTCTGTTAAGACCCCTGATATCTCACCAAAGCCCCCCAAAAGGGCTGATTAAAAATAAAAAAAAACAATAAAGAATAAAAAAATATTATTGGAAAAAATAAAAATTGTAAAAAAAAAAACAAAAAAAAAACACACACACATACAACGTTCACCCCCCCCCCCCCCCCAAAAAAAAAATAGTAAAAAAAAAAAAACTGTCACGTGACATTAAAAAAAAGTATCGGTAATCGGTATCGGTGAGTACTTGAAAAAAAGTATCGGTACTTGTACTCGGTCCTAAAAAAGTGGTATCGGGACAACCCTACCAATTTTATAACTGTTCTTCCAATTTTGTGGTGTATGCCCTCACCTGCCCTTGCGGTCTCATTTACGTGGGCCGAACCATCTGCCCTTTGAGACAGCGATTCGGACAACATCGTCGACTTATAGAGGGAGGGAAGGACATGCACAGTGTGCCGCGACATTATGCAGAATTTCATAATAAATCCACCACTGGCCTCCGTGTGTGGGTCATTGAACAAATTCCAACATGTTTTACTGCAGCAGAACGCTTCAAAAGGCTTTGCGCCAGGGAAACCTTTTGGATCTATACTCTCGACGTCCTTTCGCCGGGTGGCCTTAACGAGAGTATAGAAATTTCCACTGTTTTATGATAAAATATATATATATTTTTATGTACATATATATTTTTTAAATATAAATTCATTTTATAACATTAATTCTATCATTTTCTCCATATCTTATAACAAGTGCTCTAAAGACTGGACACCCTTTATATATCTGCTCTATCTAGACGTCAGCGTTTTTTATGGACATATTATATACTATATATTAAAAATTCTAATTAATTTTTTGAAGATCATATACCCACTTTTTGCTCCATAGATTGTGCTGCTTATACATGTTGACAATGTGTGTGGTACTATTATCAGTCCTGAGCCACTACCACCACCACCCATCTTTATTTAGTTATTGACCACAATAATACTGACATATCCATATTAATTATTAATTTTCCACCTAATATTTCAGTTCATCATTTTATTATTATTATCATGATTATCATCCAGCTTTATTTTAAGTTCATATTGTCACAGTCTTTACATGTTCGGAGTTTATAGTATCTACATATTATTTATCATTCCTTATTATTATTATCATTTATTTTTATTTATTTCTCATTTATGAATTAATATTGTTTATGCTTATTTATTTACCCTTTAGATGGGAAAGATCCTTCCATGTATTTTCGTTTTATTGTCGGCAGCCTTCTCATCCTGCATCCCCCACCTGTTATTATTATTATTATTTTTTTCTATTTTTTTCTATGGCCCATATGCTGCTTTACTCATATGTTTTCATTATATGTCCATTAGATGTCCGTTATTGTTATTTTTATTTTTCTTTTGCTAATGTTTTTAATTTGTACTGAATGTTCCTTGTTAAGGCCCCTCCTCCTCATTGACTATATAATACCTCCACTTCACACCATTGCCCTATGCTTGACAAAGGAGTGCCGCTATCCTCTCCATCGATAGCGAGCTATCTCGGAAACGCGTCGCACAGGAGTGACGTCACAGCCCGGCGCCGCAGTGTTTGCGATCCTAGCCTCGTTCTGGCTCCGATCACACGGCCGTGCTTTCCATACCATCACGGATGCCGGACGACTTGCTGGGACTTTCGCTTCACACTAACAGCAGCAGGCTGGACGCCCTCACATCCTCCACTCTTGGAACCCACACTACCCCAGACGGCTCTTCAGCTCTCCTGTTCGTGGTGTGCCCATAAACTACTTCTGACTCAGCACAGCTCATTTTTAGCCCATCAGAGTGATGCCAGTGCTATTGGACTTGCTGACATTTGTAGTCCTTCCCTCCATTGTGTGTCACAAGATGTACCTGAGATCTACTCTTCAGTCTCACATGTGAGTGGATGTTATTTTTAATAATAAATTTTATTTGATACATATTCAGTGGCGCCCCCTTTTCCTTGTTTTCACCCCTATTGAACACCTTAGGGATAAATTATAATGGCGATTGTGATCCAGACCAACATATCCAACATCAGTACCTAGCCTTACAAAAGGTCATTTGGCTGAATTGGCACAAGTTCTAACAGATGCACTCCACAGTCTGGTGGAAAGCTTTCCCAGAAGAGTGAATGCTGTTATGTGAAGAGAACAACAAGCCAGGCTTAGGGAGGTATCCTGTCATAGCACTATGGAACCATCTTGGTCATTTTAATGACTCTAAACTAAAGGATATCTAAACCCAAGACCAATATTTTAATATATTGCAGCATACCAGCCTTCAGATATGGTGGCTTCATGATATAAATGATAATACCAAAACATTTCTTTCACTCATGGTTAGTGTTTGGCTGAAGCCATTTATTATCAATCAACTGTGTTGAGAAGAGGAGATTAAGGGGAATATGATCAACATGTAAAGTATACAAGGGATCCATATAGTGAACTTGGTGTTGAGTTATTCACTTTACGGTCAACACAGAGGACAAGGGGGCACTCTTTACGCCTAGAGGAAAAGAGATATTAGAGAGATTTCTTCAAAGTAAGAGCTGTGAAAATGTGGAATAGACTCCCTCCAGAGGTGGTTCTGGCCAACTCAGTAGATTGCTTTAAGAAAGGCCTGGATTCTTTCTTAAAGGGGCAAAATATTACTGGGTACTAACATTTATGGGTAAAGTTTATCCAGGGAAAATCCAAGCCCTCCAGGCTGGACTGATCCTCTCCAGGAAATGTGCTCAGAGAATATATACAGTTACCCAGCATGCCATCAGGACCCAGCTCACTGAGATTGGCCAGGGCTGTATAAATTCATGCTGCAATCTGCTTAACTCCACACCTATGATCCAGAAAGTTCTAATGCCGCGTACACACGGTCAGACTTTTCGTCTACAAAAGTCCGACGGACGCCGATGGACTAAAGCTGGCTGACAATCCGGTCGTGTGTGGGCTTCCCCGGACTTTCAGCGGACTTTCAGCGGACTTTTCCAGCCGCAAATCTGACGGACTTTAGATTTGAAACATGCTTCAAATCTTTACGTTGTAACTACGCCGGACCCAGAAATCCGCTCGTCTGTGTGCTAGTCCGACGGACAAAAAGCCACGCTAGGGCAGCTATTGGCTACTGGCTATCAACTTCCTTATTTTAGTCCGGTGTACGTCATCACGTACGAATCCGTCAGACTTTTGTGTGATCGTATGTAGGCAAGTCCGTTCGTAAGAAAGTCTGCCGCAAGTCCGCCAAAAGTCCGCCAAAAGTCTGTCAAAAGTCTGTTGGACAGGCTGTCGGACTTTTGTAGCCGAAAAGTCCGACCGTGTGTACGCGGCATAACAGCTTTTCTGGACAGCAGAGGGAGTAAACAGACTAGCCACAGCTGAAAACACTGAGCAGACCTAACTAGTCAATGGCAGCTGCAGTATAGTGAGCAACTAAATTTAGCACAGCAATACAGTGCGGCAGGCTAAATAAATGTACCTATCAAAAACACAGCTCCACAAAACACAGTGAGCCAACACTAAATCTATCTATCTAATCCTAGCAGCACCTGTCTAGGAGGGTGCTACACACAGATGGCAAAAAATAAAAAAAATTTTTAGCCTAGAAAATGATTAACATTATTTAAATTATTAAATTTATTAAGGTTCTATCCCAAAAGATGTATAAAAAAAATAAAAAATAAAGATTTTGACTTTACATACACTAAATAAATTCTTATACCAACAATAAACCCTTATACCAACATCCTAACTGCCCACAAAAATTCTGTAAAATCTAGGGTATGTTTAGACATCACATATTAAAATCTTATAAATTTTTTCTTTATCTGAAATAAAACACTTTACTCATTTCCATTAGCAACAGTTACTGATATTTAATTATTACAGGGCATACCTGGCTCTCCTAGAAGTGTCCCATAACCTGAGTCTCGCGGATCCAGCTCTCCATCTGACACTTCCAAAGGTGGGCTTCGTCTTTCATGGTCATCATCCTCTGAACTGGGTGCTGCTGGCGATTGGAACTGCAGACATACACGAGGTACATAGGACACCTGCAAAAGACCATAATCAAGGCATATTTAGAAAAAGTTTGTTTATGGCCATTCGGTATAATAAAGACCAGGTCTCTAGATATTGGTCAGAAGTGCCTCCATGAACTGACAGCAAGCAATGACCCTGATTTACTAAAGGAGTAAAAAATGTTCACTTTCAAAATGAATTTTCACCTAAAGTGAGCACATTTCCTAATAAATGAGGTGAAAAAGGTTAACATGCACAATGAAAAGACTACTCAATCATGTGCAAGGGAAAAAAAAGTGTGACTTTTGAATGATTCAGACCTATAGCTTTACAACTAGCAAATCTCATGCTACCTACTGATTGGAGGGCTCTAGTACTGACTGAGTAGGAGGTGTGTCACACCTCTGCAGAGTGACCGCTGCTTCCACACAGAGAGCAAGGGTCCTTCTCTACAGCATGCTGGTGGCAGGCTCTTCTGCTCAGGCTATGGCAGTTTTCCAAAGAAAATTAGAACACAGTATTTTTTATTTTTTTTTGCACAGTCCATGGGCTCCATCCACCTTGACTGTGTGGATGGAGTCCCTCTCGGCCAGCCAAATTTTGATCAGTGCATGGCCAGCTTTAGACTTGAGGCTCCACTTACACCTGTGCGACTTGTCATGTGACTTTGGACATCAAAGTCGCAAGACAAGTCACAGCCCACTCTTTCCAATGGCACCCATTAAAATCGGTGTGACTTAAAGTCGCAACAACTTTGAAAAGGTGCCTGCACTCAGTGCTGGGACAAGGACATCCAGCACCTAGGGCAAAGATGCCAAACTGTGCCCCCCCTTTCCCTTAGGGTTAGGGTCAGGGCGCCTTCATCCCTGCAATAAACCATTGCGCCCAGGGTAGCCATCCCTCCTGCCCACCCCTTGTCCCGGCCCTGCCTGCACTACTTTGGTGTGATGCGACATTGGTCCAGAGAATGTAAAGTCGGATTAAAGTCGCATCAAAATTCACGTTAAAGTCGCGATTCAAAGTTGCACTGGAAATTGTGTGACTTTGGAGATGTGCTAATGTGAATGGAGCCTTACACACCTTTTGTATCGAATGTAGATGATTTTAACTAAAAGTTCAGTAGGGCTTTAACTCGTTTGATGTAGTAAATTATTCCAATTCGTTTTTTTTAATCACTTCAGCCCCAGAAGATATACCCCCCCTTCGTGACCAGGCCATTTTTTGTGATACAACACTGCGTTACTTTAACTGACAATTGCGGCGCTGTTCCCAAATAGAATTTATGTCCCCTTTTCCCACAAATAGCGCTTTCTTTTGATGGTATTTGATCACCTCTGAGTTTTTTTTATTATTTGCGCTATGAACAAAAAAAATAGACAGACAATTTTGAAAAAAAAAACTATATTTTTTTACTTTCTGCTATAAAACACATCCAATAAAAAAATGTAAAAAATCACATGTCTTCATCAATTTAGGCCAATATGTATTCTGCTACATTTTTGGTAAAAAAAAATCCAATAAGCGTATATTGATTGGTTTGCGCATAAGTTATACTGTCTACAAACTATGGGATAAATGTATGGGATTTTTATTTATTTATTTATTTTACTAGTAATGGCGGCGATCAGCGACTTATAGCGGGATTGTGACATTGCAGCGGACAAATCGGACACTAAGTGACACTTTTGGGAACCAGTGACACTAATACAGTCATTAGTGCTAAATAATACGCACTGTAACTGTACTAATGACACTGGCAGGGAAGGGGTTAACATCAGGGGCAATCAAAGGTTTTTAACTGTGAAAGGGGGGGGGTGCTTGTACTGTTTGAAGACAGAGATCCATGTTCCTGCTTAACAGAAACACAAGATCTCTGTCTTCTCCTGTCACAGAACGTCGATCTGCCTTGTTTACACAGGCAAACCACCGTTCTGTCTGCCTCGGGAACTATTTGCCGGACCCGCTGATTGGCTCCCGCTGTGTCCAATCACAAATTTGTGGCAGTTTTCAATTGTATAAGTCTGTTAGCTTGCTGCACAATTTCACTGGCAAGTTGTGCACTTGAAGAGCACTTGAAGCACAAGCTCTAGTTGACACTTTTCCAATTTGTAGCAAATTTGCATGGCAATTCTCTAGCAAGAGCAAAGTTGCAGCGGTGAGTCTACAGCAAGAGCTCTGCTAGTCACAGTGACCCCTGTGGTGGGATGACTATTGCACAGCATAGCTGAACAAGAACTTGCAGCAGACTTGCAGAATGTTTGCAAAGAAAGTTAATCTGGAGTCATACAATGCGGACTTGCTGCAGTTGTGCAAAAAACTTGTGAAGCCTGGCAAGTCTAGCAATAGCTTAGCAAGTCATTTTCAAACTTGCAGCACAATTGCTTGCTATCTGTTTTGGGCTTTAAATTGTGACTGTTCTTTGCACGCCATGATTGAAGATCGCTCTGCTTAATGAGCCCTATGAAGCAGTTACCTGGTGTGTCAGTTGGAGATGTGGATGTTGTGCAGCCAGTCCAGGCTCCAAGACGTGCATTTGTTCCATTTCCATGTGTCTGTACAATTGCTGCAGTTGTGGCTGTTGTACGCTCTGTAGCTCTGTGAGCTGTGAGTCGGGGAATCCATCAAGATCGCCATGCAGGTGAGAAGATATTGGGTATTCCCAATAATGCTCTAAAAAGGAAACTAATGAAGGGTTAGTACTTGTTCAGTATCTAAAAAAATGTCCTCTAGAAAAGAGTTAAACATCAAGAGATGTGACATAATGGATAGTATCACCATAGATTGCTTAATTTTATTATCACATTCAAGCCAAGCTGATTATCTTTTGCCACAGATTTGATAAAAAGATTTTATCATCTGAGATAGAGGCATGAAATTTCTGCGAGAAATTCAGAAACCCCACTTGTGCTACTCTGCCCTTTATCAACTCTATCTATCTACTTTATCAGCTGTCTTAAATGAAAAAAGAGCTCCATCGTGCCTATTGATATTTCAATTTTAAAGTGGATCTAAACCCAGCTAGCTTTATGGGTTCTAAGAATTGATGGTTGCAATGGTTTTCTTTTCTCAGTTTTTGTCCTTTATTTTAACCTGGCGATTCTACTTGTAACACATGTCATGTCCTAAGATGACAATATTTACTCACTGTTGTATATGGACAAACAGTGTTATCACTGTAGAACAGTGGTCTCCAAACTGCAGCCCATGGGCTGGATGCAGCGCTTTACTTGCCTTTATCTGGCCCTTGGCACACTGTTCCTCCCACTGATATGAGGCACTATTACTCTAATGCCGCGTACACACGACCGGACTTTCCGGCAGAAAAGGTTAGACGGAATCCTTCCATCGGACATTCCGATCGTGTGTGGGCTTCATCAAACCTTTTCTTTTTCGAAAATTCTGACGGAGCTAGAAATAGAACATGTTTCAAATCTTTCCGACTGACTCAATTCACATCGAGAAAACCGTTCATCTGTATGCTAGTCCGACGGACCAAAAACGACGCAAGGGCAGTTATTGGCTACTGGCTATTGAACTTCCTTTTTCTAGTCCTGTCGTACGTCATCACGTTCTAAACGATCAGACTTTGGTGGGATCGTGTGTAGGCAAGTCCGTTTCAGCGGAACTCCGTCGGAAAGACTGTCAGAGTCTACTCTGACGGAAAGTCCGCTCGTGTGTACGCGGCATTACTGACACCAACGATGAGGCACTATTCTCTTCACTGACACCAAAAGTGAGGCAGTATTACTTTCACTGATATCAGCAATGGAGAATTATTCCTTCCACTGACACCAATGATGGAGCATTATTCCTCCCACTGACATCAACAATGGGGCATCTTCCACTGACATCATCAATGGAGCACTTTTCCTCCCACCAAGATAAACAATTGGGTACGATTCCTTCCACTGTAATCAACAATGGGATAATATTCCTTGCACTAATACCAATGATACGCCACAAATTCCTCCTCCTAATTACCATAGACACTATGTAATTGTTTTCCTCCCACTGACGCTGAGGCATTTTCTCCTCCCACTGATGACAGTCCAGCCCCCTAAAGTCTGAAGGACAATAAACTGGCCCTTTGTTTAGAAAGTTTTGAGAACCCCCACTGTAGAACAAGAAGTGTGTTAGGATTAGCTTCGCCAACTGTCAAACGCGTGGAGTTGTCTACATGATGGTATGCGAATGTGGGACCTTCTATATAGGCAAGACCAAGCAGAAATTTTAATGTAGAACCTCAAAACATGTCTACTGTATGGAAATCGGAACTAGGTACCTCCCGCTAGGCAGACATGTAGTCCTACAGCACAACTATAGGATGCCCAAAGTTTCCTTCACCGTTCTCAATCGGATCTATATCCCAGATCGAGGCGGTGATTGGAACAAAACATTACTTCAACACGAACAAAGATGGATATTTGGACTCCAGGCTACCGTTTTTCCGGGTCTAAATGAGTTCATCTCCTATGCACCTTTCCTTAAAGGTCAGGAAAAACTAGCTAGGTTTTTGGGGAAGATAAATGTAGAATTAAAAATAAATTAAGCCCAAGAAAATTTGTCCTTGGACTGCACAGACACATTTATATAAAATACACTTCCCCTAAAAAACCCTTTCTCCCCTTTTTTTTTTCTCCTCTTCTCCCTCTGTTTTCCTCACCATTTTGGACATACACACCTTATGTATTGCTCATTAAAAAAGATTTCATGCAATATATGATGAATAAAAGTCAACAAATAAATGATATAAGACTATAATATTATGTAAATATTTTTGTACAATTATTGTATATTTTTTTTGTTCTTCAACAGATCCCTGCGACAGGCCGCTTGGTTCCTCCTTTGGGTCTCGCCATATGGGGTGGGCCTCTGCCTCTGCTCGGCTTCCCGGCATGGTGGGGAGACGTGATCATCACAATTCTCCCTCAATGTGTCCCCACAGTTGAGCCTTTGGTCACTGGGGGGAGCCCACACTGTCCCATGATCGCTATCGGACAGGTTCATGACGTCACACGCGTGCGCGGCTCTCTGCTGCACATGCGCGTGATGCACTGAAGTCATGCACCTTGTGGCGAAGGCGACGGCGGACGTCGGGGCCTTTCAAGCCTTTCGGAATGCCAAGGGGGCCATGTCAATGCCGCCATTAGGCGGCAGGAACCACAATGGGGGGGGGGTTGGGAGGAGAGGGGACCTGCACCTGCTACTCTCCAATCAATACTGATTGGTAGGGTATTTAATAGCCATTTCCTCCCAGTGGATCATCAGGTGATCCCTGGAGGATTAACAGCACTCACACCACAAGAGGAAGGTACATTGGTAAGTGCTACTTTTGATGCACTGGCTGAATGGACATCATACTAATTATTACTCATACCTCACACTAATCTTTTCATATAGATTGGCTTCCCAACATTCCACCTTGAACCTTGTATTTGAGCGCCTATACCCATGCCGGGTTTGGCATCTTACACTACACCCTTAAGACCAAAGGTAAAATTATAATTATTACTCTTGCACAGTTTTTGCTCACTCACTGCAGCACCATCATTGGCACATATCCTTTTCTCACATCATTCACATTTGGTTTCACTTTTTTCCTTGTTTATGTCATATAATTTTCTGCACATAACTGCACTCCACTTTAAGCATTCCAGTCAATGCACACATCCCCCTTTTTTCTTTTGCCACTCCTATAATCCACGCATCCTCCTCACTTTAGTTTATACACTTAACTCTCACATACTATCACTTTAATTATGCCAGTATAATATAACATCTGACTTCAGAGGTTTATTATTTGGAACACTCAATTAAAACATCAAACACACCATAATAGAGAGTCCCTCTAAGTAGTTGATTTATTACACTCAGCGGGACTTACAGCCAGGAGCCATTACAAGTACCCTTATGAAATTGATCTCTGCCTATCCTTCTATGATTGCCTTAATTGCAAATTGCAGGTGCCCCCACTCTTACTCCCTCCCCCCCTGGGGTTATAACACGTGACTCCTTGCAAGCCCTGCGGATTGGGGACTCACCTGGAGGGACACTTAGGGGGCACGAATGTAGGGGTCAAAATGCATCGGGGTTTCTCATGCATCCTATGGTGTAACGTAATCTGTAACACATGGTCCCTATGATGTATAGTATCACCATCAATTTTGGTTACCCGGCTGTATATGTATTAACCAGAGCTCAAATTTTAAACTCCTTTGTACACTGAATTTTTTTCTAGTAAATAAAATAATCCATTTTTTACAATAGAAGCTAATCCTTAACCTCAACATAACTCTTAAGTTTTACCCTTCACGTCGTCTCAAAGAAGAACTGAACATTGGAAGCAGTTCCCAAAAAAAGCCAGGCAAAGGACTAGTCACCAGTATTGCCTTTGGTCTCTCTATAGCCGATCTTTTCCCAATACTGACTTCTTCTGCACTGTATCTCTGTGTGGAGGTGGCCACCTTGGAAGGGGCAGGGCTTTGCTTCCTTGTGTCAGATCCTCCAGCAAGGAGAACAGTGAGCAGCAGAGTAGTGACATTACCAAATCTCACTTCAAATTTCTTAAGACCAGAGGTAGCAGTGGCGTAGATTTCACACTGCAGACATGAGGCTATGAGGCTGTAGGCACACTCGCATACCAGGAAGCACCCTGCTGTATTTCAGGAGGAATTCAAGGCCAAAGGCATAGTTATCACTTCTAGATGTTCTCTATAGAATAATCATTCTTTAACCACTTGCCTACCGCCGTATTGTAAAATGACGGTGGCAGGAACCCTTCCTTCCTCCGGGCAGACGTCATATGACGTCTTTGTCTTCCCAGCATTGAGCGTGGGAAGACACGGGTCCCCAGTGATGCGAGAGCGTGCTCGCCGCATCACTGGGGACCCGGGGCGCGTGCTCAGCGACCACGATGTCCACCGGGCACAGGGCAATTGCTCATCACAGAGCAGGGACGTGGATCTGTGTGTGTAAACACACAGATCCACGTCCTGTCAGGGGAGAGGAGAACTGATCGTATGTTCCTTGTATATAGGAACACCGATCGGTCTCCTTTCCTCATCAGTCCCCTCCCCCCACAGTTAGAATCACTCCCTAGGACACACATTTAACCCCTTCAGTGCCCCCTAGTGTTAACCCCTTCCCTCCCAGTGACATTTATACAGTAATCAATGCATTTTATAGCACTGATCGCTTTATAAATGTCAATGGTCCCAAAATAGTGTTAAAATTGTCTGATCTCTCGTCCGCAATGTCACAGTCACGATAATAATTGCAGATCGCCGCCATTAGTAGTAAAAAAAAAGTTAATAATAAAAATGACATAAATCTATGCCCTATTTTGTAGATGCTATAATTTTTACGCAAAACAATAAATATGCGATTTTTTTTTTTACCAAAAATATGTAGAAGAATACATATCGGCCTAAACTGAGGAAAAAAATTGTTTTTTTAAAAAAAAAAAAATTGGGATATTTATTATAGCAAAAAGTAATAAATATTGTGTTTTTTTCAAAATTGTCTGTCTTTTTTTGTTTATATCGCAAAAAATAAAATACCACCAAAAGAAAGCTATATTTGTGGGGAAAAAAATTATCAAAATTTAATTTAGGTACAATGTCGCATGACCGTGCAATTGTCATTCAAAATGTGACAGCACTGAAAGCTGAAAATTGGCCTGGGCAGGAAGGGGGTGAAAATGCCCTGTATTGAAGTGGTTAAAGAATAGGGTTATTTTTAAGTAAAGTATACTTATCGTTTATCTTTAGGCTCCTTAACTAAAAATGTACCACCTTATCCCTAAAGGAGAAGTATGACCAAAGCTTGTTTGGCTGTACTTCTGTGGATCACAGGAGTGCAGTTCATTCTGCACTCCTGTGACCTGTTTTCAGCAGACAGAGGGCTGAAGCCTGCTGCCGGCTAACGTCACAGAGATGGTCCAGGCCTGGGTAGGATCGTGACCATATGGTCGGGATCCACCCATGTGCCTGGACCGGCACCCGGCTCAAACTCTCAGCAAACCACTGAGAGCCTGAGCCAGTGAGGCGCTGGGGGTGGGGCAGAGCAGAAAGCCGGTGACTGACAGTCACCAGCTCTCTGCTCATGGAGCTCTGAGAACTGAGCGATCTGTGGTGTTTGATCGGTCAGTTCTCAATTTTAGAGCCGGTAGGGGACAGAAGCAGCATCCAGCTAGGCAAGTATGATTAACAAAAAAAGAGAATCCCATACTTCTCTTTTAACATATACATATTTTGTTTAACTCCACGGCTGGGTCCTGTTCAAATTCTTCATTTTCTGGGAATCCCAGCAACAAAAATCTTCTTAGAGCAGGTCATGACCACAAAAAGGCTTCCGTGGCCTAGGCAAATCTGTTCCCTGCCAGCATGCTGCAGTGAAGAATGCTTGCTCTCTGTGGAAGTAGATGTCTCTCTGCAGAGGTCTGAAATACCTTTGGCTAAGTCAGAGCTAGAATTCTTCAGTCAGCCAGTGTGCCTAGGGATATGTGTATTTTGTTTAAAAGTACATTTCCCCTTTCAATAATAAACCTTAATCTTATTCTTCTTAATGGTACTGAACCCATAAAGTTAACCCTTAACTTAAATTCCCTGTTGTTAACCCTTAACCTTAGTAGATTTGTTGGCCCTAACCTAAAACCCCAGTCAAAATGTATGCTACTGTATTATGGAGGTTATACTGTGTTTTCACAGCAATAAATAATATCACAAAGATACTTGTGGCAAAAATTCCACCTTGGAGAAAATTCACACAAAAAAAGTTTTAGGATGATATGAGGGTTCACATGTCCCATTTAATCTAAGCAATAAAGTGTGGAAGTATCTAATAGTTACCGTGGCTCTCATTGTCACTGAGATAGGGGTAGTATTCATGGTGGGCACGCAAACTCTCTGGATCATAGGTGACCAGCTCTTCTGGGTGAGCCTGCAAGAAAGAACACACATAACTGAATACAGATTTTCATTCCAAAAAAACATCTGCTTATATTGTAATTCGGTTTTTTTTTATTGGTTGCATTTAAAAGAATGTAATCAATCAAGTCATCCAATGCAAGTGTGATCCACAGTAAATTGGAGTGAAGAAGTAAAGAAGTTCTGAGCACAAACCGCTGCCACTATTGTATAGGTACAGTTGTACCAGGTGCTATGTTGGAGTTTGCCCACAGTGCCAACTTCTGGTAAAATATGGCACTGCAGCTGAACCATTCAGATACATGGGTGCTCTAAGAACAAAATAAGCAAAGGTAGGATTAGGGTTCCCTTGCTACTTACAGGTAAGTGGGTTGGAAAAAGCAAGTTAGATGCTGCCTCGGGACAGGAGGGTAAGAGTTAATACTTTCTTAGGTTTTGACAGGTTTTTCTCTGGGTCTGGATCCTGTGTTATAAAAAGAGGGACAGTGGTCCAGAAGGGAGGCCCCCTAGGCCCGAGAGAGAGAAGAGATCAGTGCCCATAAGGGAAAGAGATGGAGAACAGCACCCTGGAGGAGCGAGAGAATGTCACTTACTATGGCCAACGTGTAAAAGTCATCAGAACTTGGGGTTCGCCCCGAAGACACCAGCTGCTGGAGTATGCCTCTGACGGACTTTACCATTGCAAGTATGCCAGGGCAGCACATAGCCTGAGTAAGGGTAAGGGTTAGACACGTAGGAAGGAATAATGTTCTGCATGTTGGACATTTAGTAATGTTGGGCACGTTCTCAAGTAAAGTTTTGAAACGTTGCTCCCGCTTGGTCTGAACTTACTGAAAGGGGTGTAAAGCAAGTAAACAGCACCATTCCATAATTCAGGTCACTAAGGTATTTTGGGGTATGAAAACATCAGTACAAGAGCAATACAGTGTAAAGACATAAGGGTTACCTAAGGTAACGGAAGTTACAAGCAGCCTGTGGATAAGCACGTGCCTGAGATAGGTGGGACAGCCTCTTGCAGGAGGAAGTTGTTTTCAGCACTCTCTCTGTGAGCGGTCCATCTCCCATAGCAACAGGAACAGACATGTGCCACAGACCTCCCCAGCCTGTGCCCAGGTATGGAAGAGTTAAGTGAAGTGCACGCATAAACCCCGCGCTATGTGCATGGCGGGACCCCATAACGTTACTGGGAGTGAGGTAGCAGTGATAAAAGGCTCAGCATGTCCCTCATGCAAGTTACAGTGGAGGTGTACATTGTCTTGGGGATCCAAGAGTTTACACAGAGGTCTTTCTTGAGGTCGAGTATTCCCCCACGGCAGCCTCAGTCTTGTCCCAGGGCATTGATGGAAATGACACAGAGGTAAAGGTACACCATGTGTAGTAAAGTGATCCTGTTAGGTGCCTAGCGTAGCCAAGAAGAATCCACCCAGAGTAGGCCTCTCATGTGGACGCACTGTACACCTTTTCTGCCATTGTGCTATATGCTGGGTGTCCAGTGTGCCCCTGTGACTTTAAGGAGGGGTGGGTTCCTTCCAGGCTCACCTGCCCTCTATCTATCCATTATTATGCATGTGCTTCTACTATGAAGGCTCTCAAAAATGTATAGAGTTAGGACTGCAGATAATACCAGGGTGCCATGAAGTGGCTCTGCAGCTTGATAGACACATTCCTAAACCTTGTGGAAAGCTATCCCAGAACAGTTGAAGCTGTTATAGCTGCAAAGGGTGGGCCAACTCAATATTGAACCCTAAGACTGGGATGCCATTAAAGTTCATGTGCGTGTAAAGGCAGGTGTCGCAATACTTTTGGTAATATAATGTACATTGAAGGGAAATCCTTTTTTGGCTTTGCTAAAGCTTAATACAAGCAAGATGTGTTTTTGCTTTGGACAGAGTATACAAGGTTAGACATATAGCAAGGTTTCATTGCTGTCCGTGTCCCTTTTAATTCACGTCCTTGTGACAAGGTATCACTAGAACATGAAGTGATGGGAAGTAGCTCCAGTGGGGATAGACACGGCACCAAAAATGGTTGCCAGTCTGTTGCCAGTCTGTTCATGTGCTTACAAGAAGGAGAGAGAGAGAGAGAGAGAGAGAGAGAGAGAGAGAGAGAGAGAGAGAGAGAGAGAGAGACCATCCTTGTTCTGCTTCTCCTTTCACTGCCTAGTCATAAGCTGGGGGTGGGGCCAGGATGACCTGGGCTCAGAGGAAGTGAGTTAAATCATGCAGGCCATCAGACCAAGGACGTCTAGCAGCAGAAAAAACTACTGTAGGGGAAATCTCTGTATTGAAGGTGAATATTACAGCAAAAGCTGGTTTTGTGATTTTAGCTTTTAAGGGGCTATTAGTTTTTGCCTTGTTATGTTTCCCTGGGGTTCTGCTTTAAATTTTACATTATAATTCAATCAGACTAATCACAACACCTTGTTAAATAGGCAATATGTCAGCAAGAGACAGTGTTAGTGTCAATGTGCTCAGTCCTCATATCTACATGATGCTCAATGAGGAAGGGCATTTCCTGTGGTCAGAAGAATATTCAGTTGCCTGTCGAAGTCTTTGCTTGCCCAACATTTCACGCATACTTCTTCACGCTTTGTTTTCACACAATCTGTCATTTTTATGCCACTTGCATGACAGAAGTATAACAGACACCTACAGGATCTATTTATGCAGTGCCTCCACACCTCTGTAACCTAATCATCGGATGTTGGTGTAGCTTGGCACAAACACTGCAAGAACTAACAAGAATTATTTATCACTTTATCACTCCAATGCAGAATGTTCTTAGTTAACATTAAATTATATGTAAACCTCACAATGAGCATCTCTTAATTGCTCCTTTTGTGTCTGTTAAATATACTTTTGAAAGCATTTTGTTATTTCTGTTCAATAAATGCAAATAAATAACTGTTGATCCTGCCAGAAATCCAATGAGTTTGGCATTTCTTGTTTATGTGGTCTGCGTCCAGGGCTGATCATCTGCGGGTAATCGCTACATGACCGATTCAATGGGAAGCGCATTATTTGCGATTGGCAATGACAAGCCAACATTAACTACAAATAAAAGTCACAAAGATGAAAATAGCAATTATTATAGCAACTAACACTTTCACTAGTGCGAATGGGGCTAAAAGCTGAATGATCTTCCATATTTATCACTACAAATCACAGGATGAATACCACGATCATGCTCACCGACTTCCTAAATCTGCTTGCTTAGCTCCTAACCTGGATACATGGTGCCTGGACTCTCTATGAATTTGGTAACCCCTGATTCATGATGAACAGGCCGACATTCACTCCATGAGTAGCAACGTAGGCCTCCTTCTGCCCAGCATCCATTGATTGAAAAGTCAAAGGAGCAAGGCAGAAACTTGTCAGCCAAACAGAGCCTGAATCCAATCAGATGCAGCCACTGTATGTGTATTCTGACAGCGGGCAGGCTGGCTGTCAGAACACAATAGCCACAGCAGATGATCCATCCATCTGCACTATGTAGCATTAATGAAGGAATCTGTTTTTTTTTTTTTTTTTATCTTGGTAAACTGATAACGGTTTTACTTCCTTTATTTGGTGATCACTTCCTAAACAGTGGGAAGATCTCTGTGTGTCTCACATCCAGTAGGGCCCCATGCACATTGGGCGTTTGTCCAGCTCTTCTAAACACCTTTCTTCTTGCAGGAGAAAAGCAGCATTAAAAGTACGCCTAAAGCTTCATTATTCAAAAGCATTTAGGCACATTTAGGTATATTTAGACATGACTAAGGCGCATCAGATGTAATCGTCACCCTTGTAATAACTGCTAATCAACCCCAACACCCTTTACCCAAATTAAACTGTAAGAAATACCATGACACAATTGGTGTAAAATTGGCCGTAGCGGCCATTTATTAAACCAATAACAAAACATAACAAAAATTCCTTAAAACAGAAAACCAAAATAATACTACAATAACAAGAAAAATAAGGTTGCCAATCCACTTTGTATCTGCATAACTACTTACTTACACGGACCCAGCCACATCACACCGGCTCGGGGACGGCCTCCACATACAGCAGATACCTCACAATTTTAACTTACCGGTTAACTGGCATTCCACCGGGGACTCCATACCTTAGATGGGTCCCTAATATGGTAAGTACAGCAGGTTTTAAAAATGCCTCCAAAGACCCCAGATCATTAAGAACACATAACGATGAACTGATCCAATACAGGGCAGGCATTCGGGAACATTCCTCCCCACGTGTCTTCACCAAACTGACCCACACATCGAGGATGACCCTCCTGCAGCCCCTCCTCCCTGCTAAACACACCAATTAGGTAAGTGGCCAAACTGCATACCAATTAACCCTGTCTCTCCCTGCTTACCATGTCCCCAGTCATGCTAGCCCTACACTTATTTTTTTTTTTTGCTTCAGGCTGTACTCATTCAGGTTATGTCAAGCATTTCGGCCATTCATTCATTTAATTGGTCAGAATATTAAAAGAGAAGTATTGGAATGTTTTTTGTTTTTTTTCAGAATCATACTTATCTAGGTGGATACAGCATCGGACCCCCACTGGCTCTAATGCCGCGTACACACGGTCGGACTTTTCGTCTACAAAAGTCAGACGGAAGCCGACGGACTAAAGCTGGCTGACAATCCGATCGTGTATGGGCTTACCCGGACTTTCAGCGGACTTTTCCAGCTGCAAATCTGACAGACTTTAGATTTGAAACATGCTTCAAATCTTTATGTCGTAACTACGCCGGACCCAGAAATCCGCTCGTCTGTGTGCTAGTCCGACGGACAAAAACCCACGCTAGGGCAGCTATTGGCTACTGGCTATCAACTTCCTTATTTTAGTCCGGTGTACGTCATCATGTACGAATCCGTCGGACTTTTGTGTGATCGTATGTAGGCAAGTCCGTTCGTAAGAAAGTCTGCCGCAAGTCCGCCAAAAGTCCACCAAAAGTCTGACAAAAGTCCGTCAAAAGTCTGTCAGACTTTTGTAGCCGAAAAGTCAGACCGTGTGTACGCGGCATTAGACTGAGAGCCGAGCAATCAAACACCGGCTCTCTGCTCTGCCACTCCCCCCCTCTCGCTCCCTGGGCTGTGGAGCAGCCAGTTTCAGGCACGTGGGTGGATCAGCTACATGTCACAAGGGTGCAAAACGAACTGCACTCCTGTGATCCAAAGAAGTACAGTCAACCAAGCTTTGGCTGTACTTCTCCTTTAATTTATTCTGGGCATTGAAATAAATGAACACTCAAGCACTAAACACGCCTAGCTTCTGGGCAGCTTTACAGACGTTTAGGCGCATCGGGTGGTTTCTCTGCCCAAACACTCCTCACCCGAATACAATTTTGGTGAATTTAGATTTCTGCCCCTAAACGCTCCTGCCTCTAAACACCTGATGCCTATGTGTGCATGGACACATAGGCTAACACAGAGGGGCATTTAGAGGCAGAAAAAACATCAAATACCAGTAAAACAGTGTGCACGAGGCTTTAAAGATTTGTGATGTTTAGGTGGCCCAGTTCAAACCTGTGCATTTTATCTGCATTTTGTGTGCAATGCGTTAAATTGTGTCCTGCATGCTGCATCTTTGGTGCTCTTTCATTAAAATGCAAGTTCTATCGAGTTCTATAATAGCACACCTAAAATGCAATGCACCAAAAAAGCATTGCATAGATGTGAATCAATCCTTGGAGCATTGCTTACATCTCACACAATATCAAGTGACTAATATCATATTTCTCCTACTATATTACTGACAAAGAACTGCGGCCAACTATTGCAACATACTATTACTGTAGGCCATGAAATGTTGCTATGCTAATGTGTCCAAAACAGTTATGTTAGCTGTTTTGCAGCTTTTTGTGCTTGTCATCAAAAACAGTGATTGCTACTCATTCTAAAAGCAGACCCATTATTGCTGAAATTAACATTTTACAGCTGCATCATATAGTCTAGGGTCAAGCAACCCTAAAATATGCAAAATATTCATAGCAGGCTATACCTGTAAAGGGAAAAGGAATAACTTTTCACCTTTCTTGCTGAACACGCTGCTGAAGTCTGCTTCAGTGCTAAGAAACCTTCTTCTGAAGTTTGCACAGAAACTGACACTATCAGAACTAATCCTCCTGTCAAGAACTGGATCACCTGCTGTGGTACTGTGGTTCCCACATCTGAATGGTGTAGTTCCAGTTTCCACCAGTAGGTGTCTCCCAGTGGCCAACAGATCCACGCAATTAGACACTTCTTGATGCTGTCTACTGGGAAGGTATTAAGCCCCTCCTATAGGTTTCCATAGTGCCTCAGCATTTTGTCCCTTGTGCTAAACATCCTGATCATGTGACCATTACAACATTCCAAACAACCGCTGATGCTGTATGCGGTGCCCATGAAGCTGTGCCTCTGTGTTCAACAGGGAGTGGTGCTTATGAGGATTAAAAATTTGCCTGTGATTGGTATTTCAAGAATAGGACATTCAGATAACTAAATAGTAAATGATAGGCATAGGGTTGCCTCGTGGCAGTCTTTTGCCAGCACGACTAATAAAAATCGGACTTTATGCTAATATTAGTATATCCAAAGTTAGACTTTTTTTTATAGTTTTTGATAGAGTAGGGAATGAGTAAAAGATCCATCTTTTTTTTTGCTGTGCGTAGTTGGGGAGATTTCCCTTCACTTCCTGTCCAGGGGACACAAAAGGAAGCCCTTCAGGCTCATCCAGACCACACAGCATGCATTATTCTACATATAATGCATGTGCAGTGAATGCAGTACAGTGTAAACATGCGCTGCTGTGCATTGCAATGTGCTGTAAACCACATTACAGTACTTGCTTCTTTTTTTTTTTTTTTTCAGCATGTCTACATTTTCCTTAGCACACAGCAACACAATGCTTTGGTGTGAACTGGGCACATAAACAGCAGTCGGATTTGTGTTGAGCCTGCATTGATGACAAGGTGTAAATGAGCCCTAAAACAAAAAAAAAATATGCCTGTTAAGAGCATTGTTAGCAAAACCAATGTCCCAAGTTGGATGGTTTCCCTTCTCCTCCTGTTCTTTTGACAACTGTAACGTTTTTTCCAATTACTGCGTATCCTGGTGACAATGATGTCCAAGACAAATAGAGAGGTGGAATCTCCCCGGAGGTGACAAAAACAGTACTTAAAATCTGACCAGGGTTTCGGTACCTCCCTACTTTATCCAGAACTAAAAGAAAGTTTCGGTGTAAGACATACTTTAATAGGAAAGAAATCAAATGGTTGGTATTTTTTTTTCCCAGAAAACATGGAAACCGTAGGGCTAGTACACCCCTGTGCGGTGCATTTTAGGTGCTATTCACATGCAATTTAGGTGCAATACCATTAAACTCTTTGTAACTGACATTTTTATGAAAGTCCGTCAAAGATTTTTTTCTGTTACAATAATTTTATTGGGTTTAACTCTTTCACTTCCACATCAGTAGCAGTGGGGAGTTTTACACAGCAGCAACTGGGGGTGTGTGTATATCTGACAAGCCAACTGCCAGCTGTGAGATGGAAGCGATCCAGTGGCTGGGCAAGGCCTGACTGCTTCCAAACACTCCCAGTAACAGTTTCGTCCTCTCACTGTGCACGCTCCTGCCATTGGCGAGCCTGGGACCGGCATAGTGGGTGCCGCTGGGTAGAGAGGAGGGAGTTCACTCTCCTCCTTTTCTTCTTGCTAACCCAGAAGTGACATGCAAAGGTGTCTGCTTTCAGAAAATATATCATGTTTTGGGGGTTTTATGGAATCTTCAGGGAAAAATGATTTTCCTTGTGCAAAAAAACACAAAAATTACTTTGGCAGTGAAAGAGTTAAGAGGGGCTGACAACAGTGACGCCTATGCAGGCTCTAAACCTCTAAGAGGTAACAATCAGGATAAAATGAACAAACATTTGCATCAGTAAATTTAGCAGACCATGTATGGGCAGGCTCAATGTACCAAGTATAAGCAGCATGGTGCGTTTTACCTGCGATTGTTGCTAGCAGCTGCTATAGCCACTAGCAATAATCACTGTCTTCTCCGGGCGGTATGGCCCCCCCGCCGGGAGAAGACGATGGCCCGGCAGGAGGGATTCCTGCTTGAACAATGTACGTGTTGATAGGGGAATCGAGTGATTTTCTTTCCTGCAACCCGTGGTTGCAAAAAAGAAATTTGCTCCGTGTATGTCCGGGCTTACAGTGAAAATTGATATGGGGAAGAGAATGGCACTGTAGGATAAAGAGATCATGGAAGGTTATCAATAGACGAAAATATGGGTAGGGAAGCAGAGACAACACAGAGGAAAGAGTAACAAAGTAGGGATACATCATGATATGTCCCCAATGGGTTAAAAGGTAAGTAAAGTATAGATGACTCAGCCTAAAAGAGTTCAAAGATGGTAAGAAATAATGAAGCCATGGTTCCAATATTTTGACAAATAATAGGAAACAGTTTGCTAATAATAATGGCAGATAAAAGCTGAATTTAAAGAAGCTATGGTGTAATTTTTCTGAAAGTCAATTTTTTATTTGACTTTAACTTTATTTTACTTGCATGTTGTTCACTGTTTTGGGTATGGAATGTGAAATGGTACATCTGGTGACTATCTGTATATCAGGTGTTTAGATTTTTTTAACAATACCAAGATTTAAAGGATAATCACAGAGCCCCTCCATCCTAAATGCCTCTGGTAGAAATGACTGATGTCATGATACTGATAACATTGCATCTTTGTATTCTTTGCCCACCTGTAAGCATGACCCATGCTCTACCCTCATGAAGTGGTCAGCCATGGTTGCCACCTGCTGATCCCACAAACTTCCAAGGAACCACTAATGTGCCTTTTATCCCTCAAGGGCTCATTAGATCTCTGCAGGTTAAGTACTGAATAACTTCTTAGCCAATCACCCTATATATCATATGGGGTGCAAAACCCTACACAGAAGATGACCACCCAGTCTGCTGCATTACCACTTACTCACATTACAATGTGAAGACCAGGCACCACCTCATGAGTCCCTGGCACTTTAAAACAAGAATGTGTTAACATGTACTGTGAGATAGTGAAGCAGAGCATGAGCCCCTCTCTTCGGAGACTGGGCCGGAGGGCAGTATTCCAACATGATAACGAGCCCAAACACACCTCCAGGACGAACACTGCCTTGCTAAAGAAGCTGAGGGTAAAGGTGATGAACTGGCCAAGCATGTCTCCAGATCCAAACCCTTTTTGAGCATCTGTGGGGCATCCTCAAACGGAAGGTGGAGGAGCGCAAGGTCTTTAACATCCACCAGCTCCGCGTGATGTCGTCATGGAGGAGTGGAAGAGGACTCCAGTGGCAACCTGTGAAGCTCTGGTGAACTCCATGCCCAAGAGGGTTAAGGCAGTGCTGGAAAATAATGGTGGCCACACAAAATATTGACACTTTGGGCCCAATTTGGACATTTTCATATAGGAGTGTACTCACTTTTGTTGCCAGCGGTTTAGCCATTAATGGCTGTGTGTTGAGTTATTTTGAGGGGACAGCAAATTGACACTCACTACATTGTAGCATATCTTCAGTGTTGTCACATGAAAAGATATAAAGTATTTACAACAATGTGAGGGGTGTACTCACTTTTTTGAGATACTGTATGACCTTGGCACCTTGTGTAGTCTGTTACCCCCAAAGCAGGAGAACGGGGGGGGGGGCTTGGTAGGTGGCTGTCCAACCCTCTCAGACCTGCTGCCTGATGAGGGAGACCATGTGCCTGGATAGAGACCTAGGTTCAAGACTCAGTATGTAGGGAAGGGGATTGAAATCATGGAGGAACTTAAGCTGGACTGGGGTACCTGGGAAGCTGGGTAAGGCTTGGTCCTTGGTTGAAGTGCGGTGGCCCAAAGAAGTCGGTAGCTAAAGCAAAAAAGCGTCTTTCAGTCAGGACCTGATTTCACAGAAAGCTAGTTTGGCTTGAAGGTTCTCTATATATGAAGGCTGTAAGTACTTTTTGCCTGGCACCTAGAGTATGCCTAGTCCATGGGTGTCCTGTACCCTAACCCTCTCTCACAGGAGTATGCATTTCTTGTATCGAAAATGACTGGTCCCCATCTGTCCACATTGCTACACTAGTGCTGAGGACTGGACCCTGAGGTAAAATGCTAGAACACCTTGACTTTGGGGTACCTCACATGCTTTGGGGGTCATAGGGTTGCTACATAGCCCTTGAAATGTATTAAATGTGTTTGGTGCTTTCCTCTTTGAACACCAGGTTTTTATTGCTGTAAGTGTCCCCGCTGGATAAATTCACCCTCTTTATTTGTCCTATAACCATTGTCGTCAAATTAAAGTGATGGGAAATCCAAATTTCTGAGTTTTCAGCAGAACAGGAATAGAGGAGAACTCTTCCAATACAGTTGTTCCAGTGACAACTTCTATCAGGGAATTAACCTCACAATAGAGAGAATTTATCTTTCTGCCTGATGTGTCTCCCTTCCCTATGCTATGTAAAATGTAAGAAAATTTTGGCTATACATATTGTATATTATTGTCATACACATATCTAAAAAAATGGGAACAAGCGATTATAGTTTCAATTTTGCAACTAGAATTTTTTTTTTTTTTTTGCGGGTCAGACTTGAGCAGGGATTTTAAGGGACAGAAAGTCTAGGCTCTTTCATTGGGGATGTTTGGCAGGTACTGTATGTATCTATTGTCCCCTGACAGATAAAGTTGGCTGAACTGTAAATAAATTGGACAGAATAATTATGTGGTCAGACCCCCATAGCAGCCACACGCTACCACTACCAAGGCTGTAGCTACACCTTTGTTATCAACCAAATACATGATTGTCAGATGTTTTAAAAGCTCATGTGGTTTGGTGTGAAAAGGAAAGGTTTACTTTCATGTGGGTACACACTGTACATCCTGAAATTACACGTCTGGCTTTGTTTCCAAACCGCTGCTAAATAAGACTCATAAGCAGGTGCTGGAGGTCACTCTCAGTGGGGCTAAACTGAGATGATAGGGAGTTAAAAGTTGGCCATAAGGTTGTATGGAAATTCGGAAAAATTATACATCAGAGCATTTTATTGTCTTTCTATAGTAAACCCCTCACATTTTCGTTTGATTGCCATGCCAATGTTTTTATGTTTAATTTCAGGATGCACATTACAAAAAATCAGATTTTTCCAGAATGAAAACAACATTTACAAATATATATGTATTTGAGAAAGAATTTCCATCCATCTCCTTTGATTTTTCTTATCAGTATGGTCCAAAAAGATGGCCGATTTTACCCCATTACTAAATCAACAATTGAGCAAAAGTTTCAAAAACAACTTTTTTGTACAAAATTCTACTGGCGTATGGCCCATTTTAGATCTTTGGTGAAGTACTAGGAAAAAGTACTATCCAATAAACATTGTTAAATATATATATTTTTTTATCCTCAAAAAGTTGTATAAATATGAAGGTTGTCATGAAGTGTTATTACTTGCATGAAGCAGCATAGTTCAGTGTGTAGTATATAAAAAAATGCCTTTGTTATACAGCAAAGGAAGGTTACAATTAAAGTGATTGAAAAGTCTTGTTTTTTTTTTTTGTTTAAAATAACAAACATATTATACTTACCTCCTTTGTGCAGTGGATTTTCACAGAGCAGCCTGGATCTTCCACTTCTCGGGTCCCTCTTCGCTGCTCCTGGCCCCTCCCTCCTGTCGAGTGCCCCCAGAGCAAGCAGTTTACTATGGGGGCACCCGAGCCGAGCTGCAGCGCTGTGTGTCCATTCAGACACAGAGCTGCCATTCGGCCTAGCCCCCTCTCTCTCCTGATTGGCTAACTGACTATGGTTGACAGACGCGGGAGCCAATGGCGCCGCTGCTGTGTCTCAGCCAATCAGGAGGAGAGTCCAGGATGGCCGAGGGACTTATGGACATCGCTGGATAGAGATGGGGCTCAGGTAAGTATTAAGGGGTGCTGGGGCGGCTGCTGCACACAGAAGGCTTTTTATCTTAATGCATAGAATGCATTAAGGTAAAAACCTTCTGACTTTACATTTCCTTTAATGCTTGATAGACAAAATAATATACTGTACAATAGTATACAGTGCCTTGCAAAAGTATTAAAATAACATTTTCCACATTTTGTCATATTACAACAAAAAACGTAAATGTATTTTATTGGGATTTTATATGGTAGACCAACACAAAGTGGCACATAATTGTGTATTACAGCTGCAAGTCTTTTTGGGGATGTCTCTATCAGCTTTGCACACCTAGAGAGTAAAATTTGTTGCCCATTTTTCTTTGCAAAATAGCTCAAACTTTGTCAGATTAGATAGAGAGCATCTGTGAACAGCAATTTTCAAGTCTTGCCACAGATTCTCAATTGGATTTAGGTCTGGACTTGACTGGGCCATTCTAACACATGAACATGCTTTGATCTAAACCATTCCATTGTAGCTCTGGCTGTATGTTTAGGGTCGTTGTCCTGCTGGAAGGTAAACCTCCGCCCCAGTGTCAAGTCTTTTGCAGACTCTAACAGGTGTTCTTCTAAGATTGGCCTGTATTTGGCTCCATATATCTTCCCATTAACTCTGACCAGTTTCCCTGTCCCTGCTGAAGAAAAGCATCCCCACAACATGATGCTGCCACCACCATGTTTCACGGTGGGCATGGAGTGTTAAGGGTGATGTGCAGTGTTAGTTTTCCGCCACACATAGCGTTCTGCTTATAGGCCAAAAAGTTAAATTTTGGTCTCATCTGACCAGAGCACCTTCTTCCACATCTGCTGTGTCCCCCACATGGCTTCTCACAAACTGCAAACGGGACTTCTTATGGCTTTCTTTCAACAATGGCTACAGTATGTATTTCAGAATTGTATATTTAGCAGTTTTACTGGAGTCTGCATTGTGAAAATATATGTATATTGTAAGTTGTAAAAGGTCCACAGCTTCACAAGGCTGTCTGTCATCAGTCACACAAATAGTGTGATGGACATCTGTGAAGCACTCTTACAAGAAAGGTGTGAAATTCGCACCCACAGGATTTGCCAATATTAAAATGCTCTCACCCACCCCCCTCCACAGCCTTGTCAGTGATATCTAGAAAGAACAGATCGACCATCGCTGCATATAATCCACATTATATGCAGTGAATTGCAATTTTCTGCATTGTAAAACGCCAGCCTGGAGCTGCGCTGCTATACAGTACAGTGTGAATGCTGTACATGAATGAAGTATACTTTTGCATACTTCAAATAAAGTTCAGTAAGAAAAAAATGGAGCTGTGTGATGCGCTGAATCGTGCATCACTCCACCCCCTACCACAGCTGGAATGGACAACTGCTAGAGAAGAAACTTTACCTTTCTGACAGCTATCCATTCTATATAAATTAGCCCTTAAACACCCTATGCAAAAAATATTTTGGGTATCACACCAAGACTAGGAGGAAAGTTTAGGTTATTCTCTTTTTTAGATAACTTAAAACTGAACTCCAGGGACAAAAAAATCTTTACCCTTGCAGTATGTTCCCCTTCCCACTGCAAGGGTTAACTGCTTATTTTGGAGGATGATTATTAAGATAATATACTAGTTGTAATAAATTACTTTGGACTTTTGATACATTTGTTTAGCGCTCTTATATGCTCAACTACACAAGTTTTCTTGGTTTCGTTATCAGGTTTTTATTTACTGTCTGTATCCCCACTAGGAAGGTTAAGGCCTCATTCACACGAGGCGGACTCCGTTTCCACGGAGCCCGCCTCGCCCGCCGGCTCAGCGGGAGATCTCTCCGTTGATCTCCGCTGAGCCGGCGGATGACAGGTCCCTCTCTGCTAACTGAGGATGGAGGGATCGGACGAAAACGGACAGCATGTTCGTTTTTCATCCAATCTCACCCGATCCGATCCGCCAGCGACGGATCTGGACGTAGGGCCATCAGTCTGCTTTTAGCGGATCAGACCTGGTCGGATGTCAGCAGACATGTCTCCGCTGACATCCGTCGCTTCATAGGCTAACATGGAGCGCCCGTTCAGGTCCGCCGTCAAAACTGACAGGTGAACCTGAACGGTCCGATCATGTGAAAGGGGCCTTACACCCTCTATTTGTATGGTGATCATTGCCACCAGGACAGAAAGTTATGGGAAATCCAAAGTCTTACAAATGTCACCAGAACAGAAGCTGAAGGAATGCCTGTTCTGGCAAAAACTTAGTAACAAAGTTTTTCCCTTTACTTTGGAGAGATCTCTCATCACTTCCTGTCCCTGAGACGCAACAGGAAGTCAGAGACAATCACTCCAAAGTAAAGGGAAAAACTGTGCTACTGAGTTTTTTCAGAACAGCCATTCCTTCAGCTTCTCTTCTGGTGACGGTTGTAAGACTTTGGATTGATAATGATCACCAGACAAATAAACCTTGTAAGTGTAAACCTTGCAAGTGGGGACACAGACAGTAATAAAACCTGATAACTAAACCAAGAAAACTACATGGACATGTAGCAAATTGACTTTAACATTTCAGAGCAAGTCCAGTTAAATTGTGATTAATGTTACATAGTTACATAGTAGGTGAGGTTGAAAAAAGACACAAGTCCATCAAGTCCAACCTATGTGTGTGATAATGTGTCAGTATTACATTACATATCCCTGTATATTGCGGTCATTCAGGTGATTATCTAATAGTTTCTTGAAGCTATCAATGCTCCCCGCTGAGACCACCGCCTGTGGAAGGGAATTCCACATCCTTACCGTTCTTACAGTAAAGAACCCTCTACGTAGTTTAAGGTTAAACCTCTTTTCTTCTAATTGTAATGAGTGGCCACGAGTCTTATTAAACTCTCTTCTGCGAAAAAGTTTTATCCCTATTGTGGGGTCACCAGTACAGTATTTGTAAATTGAAATCATATCCCCTCTCAAGCGTCTCTTCTCCAGAGAGAATAAGTTCAGTGCTTGCAACCTTTCCTCATAACTAAGATCCTCCAGACCCTTTATTAGCTTTGTTGCCCTTCTTTGTACTCGCTCCATTTCCAGTACGTCCCTCCTGAGGACTGGTGCCCAGAACTGGACAGCATACTCCAGGTGCGGCCGGACCAGAGTCTTGTAGAGCGGGAGAATTATCGTTTTATCTCTGCAGTTGATCCCCCTTTTAATGCATGCCAATATTCTGTTTGCTTTATTAGCAGCAGCTTGGCATTGCATGCCATTGCTGAGCCTATCATCCACTAGGACCCCCAGGTCCTTTTCCATCCTAGATTCCCCCAGAGGTTCTCCCCCCAGTGTATAGATTGCATTCATATTTTTGCCACCCAAATGCATTATTTTACATTTTTCTACATTGAACCTCATTTGCGATGTAGTCGCCCACCCCATTAATTTGTTCAGGTCTTTTTGCAAGATTTCCACATCCTGCAGAGAAGTTATTGCCCTGCTTAGCTTAGTATCGTCTGCAAATACAGAGATTGAACTCTTTATCCCATCCTCCAGGTCGTTTATGAACAAATTAAATAGGATTGGTCCCAGCACAGAACCCTGGGGAACCCCACTACCCACCCCTGACCATTCTGAGTACTCCCCATTTATCACCACCCTCTGAACACGCCCTTGTAGCCAGTTTTCAATCCATGTACTCACCCTATGGTCCATTCCAACGCACCTTATTTTGTATAGTAAACGTTTATGGGGAACTGTGTCAAATGCTTTTGCAAAATCCAGATACACCACGTCTACGGGCCTTCCTTTATCTAGATGGCAACTCACCTCCTCATAGAAGGTTAATAGATTGGTTTGGCAAGAACGATTCTTCATGAATCCATGCTGATTACTGCTAATGAAATCATTCTTATTACTAAAATCTTGTATATAGTCCCTTATCATCCCCTCCAAGAGTTTACATACTATTGATGTTAGGCTAACTGGTCTGTAATTCCCAGGGATGTTTTTTGGGCCCTTTTTAAATATTGGTGCTACATTGGCTACTAGCAATTGTAATCAGAGGATGAGCAAAGCATGTTGTTGATAATGAGGTTTGACCTGGATCTGGCGAATTCATGGGACCGGCGAATTCATGGTTTCTCTCTTCTGCCATGACTCTGTAAACTGCTTGGTCCCCCTGACTCACCTACCTGTATGACTTACGTGTTAGTATACTGGAAATAGGCCACAGGCTACTTGATGGTAGATAAAGTAAGTATATTATAGCAAGGTAGGATAAACACAATACACAAACCAATAAACAGGTCAGAGAATACATTAGGATGCATTAGACTGATAGGGATACTATTATTATTATTATTGTAAGCAGGGGCGGACTGACCATTCGGTCGATCGGACGCCGACCGAGGGCCCGCAGCCAGTAGGGGGCCCGGGAGACATGCTCGTCGCCGGATCTAGGGGTATGCTGCTGCCGGGCGTGCTGCGGTGGAGCCGCTCTGCCGACTGCCGCGGGGGGGGGGGTGCGGGGGGATGAGGCGGGCATCTCCTCTTTCAGTTTGGGATGCAGTGAGGGGAGTGGGAGGCGGCGATCAGCAGCTCTATGGTGCTCGCAGCATCTCCCGGGGACTTGTATTTCTCCTCCAGATTGTAGAGTGGAAAGGGGAGGGGCCTCTGACCCGGGCAGCTACAAGTTTCACTCTCTGCTTGTACGCTGTTGCCGACTGCTGCCCGGGTCGGAGGCCCCTCCCCTATCCACTGTACAGAATCAGAAGGAGGACTACAAGCCCCAGTGAGATCCACAGGCACCATAGAACTGCCGATCGCCACCTCCCACCTCCCCCTTGGGTTGGAGGTGCACAGCCAGGTACAGGGGAACCTCTGGGGGGGTTCAGTCTGGGGACCCTGATGTATGGGGGGTTCTCTGGGGACCCTTATGTATGGGGGGGCTCTCTGGGGACCCTGATGTATGGGGGGGGCTCTCTGGGGACCCTGATGTATGGGGGGGGCTCTCTGGGGACCCTGATGTATGGGGGGGGCTCTCTGGGGACCCTGATGTATGGGGGGGGGCTCTCTGGGGACCCTGATGTATGGGGGGGGGGCTCTCTGGGGACCCTGATGTATGGGGGGGCTCTCTGGGGACCCTGATGTATGGGGGGCTCTCTAGGGACCCTGATGTATGGGGGGGGGGCTCTCTGGGGACCCTGATGTAAGGGGGGGGCTCTCTGGGGACCCTGATGTATGGGGGGGGGCTCTCTGGGGACCCTGATGTATGGGGGGGGGGCTCTCTGGGGACCCTGATGTATGGGGGGCTCTCTAGGGACCCTGATGTATGGGGGGGGTTTCTGGGGACCCTGATGTATGGGGGGGCTCTCTGGGGACCCTGATGTATGGGGGGCTCTCTGGGGACCCTGATGTATGGGAGGCTCTCTGGGGACCCTGATTTATGGGGGGCTCTCTGGGGACCCTGATTTATGGGGGGCTCTCTGGGGACCCTGATGTATGGGGGGGCTCTCTGGGGACCCTGATGTATGGGGGGGGCTCTCTGGGGACCCTGATGTATGGGGGGGGCTCTCTGGGGACCCTGATGTATGGGGGGGCTCTCTGGGGACCCTGATGTATGGGGGGCTTTCTGGGGACCCAGATCTATGGGGAGCTCTCTGGGACCCTGATGTATGGGGGGGCTCTCTGGGGACCCTGATGTATGGGGGGGGGCTCTCTGGGGACCCTGATGTATGGGGGGCTCTCTAGGGACCCTGATGTATGGGGGGGCTCTCTGGGGACCCTGATGTATGGGGGGGCTCTCTGGGGACCCAGATCTTTGGGGGGCTTTCTGGGGACCCAGATCTATGGGGAGCTCTCTGGGACCCTGATGTATAGGGGGGCTCTCTGGGGAGTTGACCCTGATGTATGTGGGGCTCTCTGGAGACCTTGATGTATGGGGGGGCTCTCTGGGGACCTTGATGTATGGGGGGGCTCTCTGGGGACCTTGATGTATGGGGGGGCTCTCTGGGGACCCTGATGTAAGGGGGGTTTCTCTGGGGACCCTGATGTAAGGAGGGGGCTCTCTGGGGACCTTGATGTAAGGAGGGGGTTCTCTGGGGACCCTGATGTAAGGAGGGGGCTCTCTGGGGACCCTGATGTAAGGAGGGGGCTCTCTGGGGACCCTGATGTAAGGAGGGGACTCTCTGGGAACCCTGATGTAAGGAGGAGGCTCTCTGGGGACCCTGATGTAAGGAGGAGGCTCTCTGGGGACCCTGATGTAAGGAGGAGGCTCTCTGGGGACCCTGATGTTTGGGGGGGCTCTCTGGAGACCCTGATGTATGGGGGGCTCTCTGGGGACCCTGATGTATGGGGGGGGGGCTCTCTGGGGACCCAGATCTATTGGGGGCTCTCTGGGGACCCAGATCTATGGGGGGCTCTCTGGGGACCCAGATCTATGGGGGGCTCTCTGGGACCCTGATGCATGGGGGGGCTCTCTGGGGAGTGGACCCTGATGTATGTGGGGCTCTCTGGAGACCTTGATGTATGGGGGGGCTCTCTGGGGACCTTGATGTAAGGGGGGCTCTCTGAAGACCTTGATGTAAGGGGGGGCTCTCTGAAGACCTTGATGTAAGGGGGGCTCTCTGGGGACCCTGATGTATGAGGGGTTTCTCTGGGGACCCTGATGTAAGGAGGGGGCTCTCTGGGGACCTTGATGTAAGGAGGGGGCTCTCTGGGGACCCTGATGTAAGGAGGGGGCTCTCTGGGGACCCTGATGTAAGGAGGAGGCTCTCTGGGGACCCTGATGTAAGGAGGAGGCTCTCTGGGGACCCTGATGTAAGGAGGAGGCTCTCTGGGGACCCTGATGTAAGGAGGAGGCTCTCTGGGGACCCTGATGTAAGGGGAGGCTCTCTGGGGACCCTGATGTAAGGAGGAGGCTCTCTGGGGACCCTGATGTAAGGGGAGGTTCTCTGGGGACCCTGATGTAAGGGGAGGCTCTCTGGGGACCCTGATGTAAGGGGAGGCTCTCTGGGGACCCTGATGTAAGGGGAGGCTCTCTGGGGACCCTGATGTAAGGGGAGGCTCTCTGGGGACCCTGATGTAAGGGGAGGCTCTCTGGGGACCCTGATGTAAGGGGAGGCTCTCTGGGGACTTGTTTACATAGGCAGACCACAGTTCTGCCTCTGTTGGAAACGATCGTCGGGGCCTGGCGGACATGGGGTCCTCCGGACCCGCTGGTTAGCTCTCGGTGTGTCCAATCACAGCGGCAGCAGGTCAAACAGCATGCAGACCCGCAAGTGCAGAATCAAGTACCTGTACATGATTCTGCTCACAGGAGACGCAGCCCTGCAGTAAATGTATGTGGTTAAAGTGAGTTTATTTTTCTTTAATCTTTAAACATTTATTTTGAACATGAAGTAGAGAAATTCTGTGACCAATGCATGTAATGTAGCAGTGCAATATATACGTGGGGCTTTGTGAGGGTGTGGCTTGTGTGTGGGTGGGTGGGGACTAAGGGGGCCCCATGAGCCCCTATTGCCCGGGGGCCCCATGAGTTGTCAGTCCGCCCCTGATTGTAAGGAATTTCATGTCAATAGATGAGATGGCTCCTCTGGATAGACTTCTGTGCACAGGCTAATATATGTTACCTCTCGTGCACGCAAGAATTGGGCACATGCGCACCAACGCTCACGTGTACTTGTGACAGATGTTGGCATTAAACGGGCTATTTAAACTGGGCCAGTGCTCAGGATCAGTGCTGTTTTGTCTTCAGCCACCTGTGTATCCTGTGATTCTGTATCCTGATTCCAGTTGCTTACCCAGCTTGTCTTGACTACTCTCTAAACTCTGCCTGCATTGCCCTTGGCTTGTCCCCTGACCTCTGCTTCTGTCTGCTTCATTGGCTCCTGCTTCTCTGATTGGTTCCAGACTCAGCTTGTTTCCTAACCACGATCCTGCCTGTGCCCTGTACTTGATTTATCCTGTTTGTGTATGACCCGGCCTGCCTGACTCTGCTGCTCTGCCTGCTGCCTTCCACCCTGCTGTTCCTGGTTGATCTATAGTCTGCTACCAGCAACCGCCTCAGCTGCCCGCTGTCACCAGTACCAGCCTGCCTCAGTCTACTGCCTACCAGCTTGTCTGCTTACTGGAGCTTTCTGAAGACTTCATCTGCCCGAAGTGGGCACCTACCCTGCTGCTAGCAAGACTTACAGGCACCCATGCCACTCTGTATCCCTGCAGTTCCCATCCAGGCCAATTCTGACATTTCTCTCCTACATGTAAAATGTATCATTTTTGGTAGAAAATTACATAGAACTCCCAAACATTATATAGTTTTTTTTTAGCAAAGACCCTAGAGAATACAATGGCTGTCGTTGCAACTTTTTATCTCTCACGGTATTTGCGCAGCAATTTTTCGAACACTTTTTTTGGAAAAAAATTTTTTCATGCTTTAAAAAAAACAAAACATTAAAGTTAGCACAATTTTTTTGCATAATATGAAAGATGAAGTCACAATGAGTAAATAGATACCTAACATGTCACTCTTCAAAATTGCACACGCTCGTGGAATGGCGCCAAACTTTGGTACTTAAAAATCCCCATAGTCGACGCTTTAAAATTTTTACTGGTTACATGTTTTGAGTTACAGAGGAGGTCTAGTGCTAGAACGATTTCTCTCATTCTAACGTTTGCGGCGATACCTCACATGTGTGGTTTGAACACCGTTTTCATATGTGGGCGGGACTTACGTATGCATTCGCTTCTGTGTGCGAGCACATGGGGACAGCGGTGCTTTAAAAAAAATTTTTATTATTATTATTGTTAATTTAACTTTGCTTTTTTTCGTTTGACGCCTTAAAAAAAAAACTATTTGATCACTTTTATTCCTATTACAAGCAATGTAAACATTCCTTGTAATAGGAATATGGCATGATCGGCCCTCTTTACAGTGAGATATGGGGTTAATAAGACCCCACATCTCACCTCTAGGCTGGGAAGCCTGAAATCAAAAAAATAAATAAAACTATCTCAGCTTCCCAGCTGAGGCGGCGCCATTCGTTTGAATGCAGAGGCTGGGTGTGATGTCATAACATCACGATCGGCCTCCGAACGATAACATCTGGTCCGCCGGAAATCTCTATGGTCACCAACTGGGGCCGGTGGATCCTGTCTCCGACTCACCGATGGAAGTGGTGAACCGGTAGAAGCACTGGAGGGTGGCGGGAGGGGGGAGCGTCCCCTCTCGCCACCTGTAAGAATGATCAAGGGGCAGAACAGCCGCTATGATCATTCTTATGGTGTAGGGAATCGTGGGCTGATAAAGCCGATATCTGAATGATGCCTGTAGCTGCAGGCATCATTCAGATATACCCGTAAAAAGTCAATGATGTCATATGATGTACCTTTGGCGGGAAGAGGTTAAACTGCAATAAGGCTAAACCAAATTAAACTGGTATGCACAGCACTAAGAACAGCATAGAAAGTGAAGAACATAAATGGCACAAAGAAATGTTTCACTTTAACTCTCGAAAATAACTAGTCAAATCGTTTCCCTGAGTGCACTTTGCGCATATACCCCTAAGAGCAGGTGGGTGTACACATTTCTGAGAGGGGTACCACTGGGAATGGCTGTAAAGTATTTGTCAAATGATTAGCAAATTGAAGCTGGCTAACATTGAGGCCTGTCTGTATGGTGGTGCACATGTTACTGTCTCTTTGAACTGCATGCAGAGAGCAAGCTTTGGGGGGTCAGGCATATGGCTTCTAGACAAATGGGCATTAAACTGCTGACAGTGATCGGATGAGCACAGCTGATTCCACTTATCACTCCTGGTACACAAGTTCAGTCCAGAACACTTGGAGAGCTGTTGACCTCAGAAATCCGGTCACCCAGGGGCAGGGGCGGACTGACCATTGAGCCACTCGGGCACTGCCCGAGGGCCCTGGGTCACTAGGGGGCCCCATCAGGGTTGCCAGCCTCAGTAAAACCAGGGACAGTATGTATAAATCTGTGTTTTTTTTACATCTGTCTGTGTATACTGTGTGTACATGTATGTGTATACTGTGTGATTGTATACTGTGTCTGTGTATACTGTGTGGCCCCATAATCTCTGATTGCCTGGGGGCCCCATAATCTCCTATTGCCCGGGGGCCCCATGAGTTATCAGTCCGTCCCTTCCCAGGGGCTCACCCCCTGTAATCAAGTCTTCATAAGGCTCAGTTCCAGCACTCAAGCTCTCATGATACTCCTTTGCTGTACATACACATGGCAATGGTCCCAGCACAGGAAGCAACCTTTCAGTCACTCAGTGTCTTCTGGCTCTCTGGACACGCAGAGCACAGCAATAGCACCTTAGCCTCTGTACAGTCTTATGCCGCGTACACACGATCGGACATTCCAACAACAAATGTTCGATGGGAGCTTGTTGTTGGAAATTCCGACCGTGTGTAGGCTCCATCGGACATTTTTTGTTGGAATTTCCGACAACAAAAATTTGAGAGCTGGTTCTCAAATTTTCCGACAACAAAAATTTGAGAGCTGGTTCTCAAATTTTCCGACAACAAAATTCGTTGTCAGAAATTCCGATCATGTGTACACAATTCCGACGCACAAAATTCCACGCATGCTCGGAATCAAGCAGAAGAGCCGCACTGGCTATTAAACTTCATTTTTCTCGACTCGTCGTACGTGTTGTACGTCACCGCATTCTTGACGTTCGGAATTTCTGACAACATTTGTGTGACCGTGTGTATGCAAGACAAGTTTGAGCCAACATCCATCGGAAATAAATCCAGGATTTTGTTGTCGGAATGTCCTATCGTGTGTACGCGGCATTAAGCTCCATACATACTTCAGATTTACCAAAACCATGTAGTGCAAGGGCCTGCCTGATTGCATACAAATTGAAACTCCTAGGGTTTGACCTCATATTATATGGTTTTGGTGAATCTGAAGGAAAAAATCAGCAGAAAATCTGATAGTGTGTATGGGGCTTTAGTCTCCCTAGTGGCATGCACAGACACCAGAGCAACAGGTCTGCCCTCCTTGGTTTCCCACACTGCACTTCCCAGACCTGCGGACGATTGCCTGGAAAGAAACTCACTCTCTCCTCCTCTGTATCCAGGCCTTCATGCACAGCTCCCAACCGTCCCTGATTTCAAGGGACTGTCCCTGATTTGGAAAGAAGTCCCTCTGTCCCTCTTTCCTCCTCATTAGTCCCTCATTTTGGTCTGATCTATATAGTTGTATATAAAATGCACTTTTTATCTTTTAAAAAGTGTTTCCAAATGCTAAACCTTTCATCCAATTTCTAAATTGCTGCATTTGTACATTTCAAATGCCAATATAAAGGAATAGTAGTGGTAAAAAAAAAGGCACTCGTGGGTTTAGCTAATATTTTTTTGTATAATTCTCCTTTTAAGGGGTTGTGGAAGGGGTGTGTCCTATGTCTACATACCTTTGCTAATAGTTGTCCCTCGTCTCAAAAAGTTGGGAGGTATAGCTTCATGTTTCATGTTTTAATGTGGTTTCCAGCCCATTCACTGATCCAGTAAACCACATGTCCCATGATCCCAGGCTTAAAGTGGTTGTAAAGGCAGAAGGTTTTTTTATCTTAATGCAAAATTCTTCTGTGTGCAGCAGCCCCCCCAATACCTACCTGAGCCCCATCTCAATCCAGCAATGTTGCACAAGAGACACGGCTGCCCGGGACTCTCCCACCTCATTGGCTGAGACAGCACTGAAGCACCATTGGCTGCAGTCAATCAAAGTCAATGAGCCAATGAGGGGACAGAGGGGACAGAGGAGAGGGGGCCACAGCTCCATGTTTGAATGGACACAGGGAGCTGTGGCTTGGCTCAGGTCCCCTTATAGCAAGGTGCTTGCTGTGGGGGCACTCGGCAGGAGGGAGGGGCCAGGAGAGCCGAAGAGGGACCCAAGAAGAGGAGGATCGGGGCTGCTCTGTGCAAAACCAACTGCACAGAGCAGGCAAGTATAACATGTTTGTTATTTTTAACAACAAAAAAAAAATAAAAAAAATAAAAGATTTTAGTATCACTTTATTAATGGCATCATTCAGGAGAGAGGAAACGAGTGACTGTTTCATCAGTCCTCCTTCTCCTGTTTGCAGATAACTCCAGAGAGTGGGGAGGAAAGGGTGGAGGAACGAGCACACAGAGAATCACACACAGCCTGCAGCTGCACCTCTCCCCGATCACAGCACAGCTGCACCTCTTCCCGATCACAGTACAGCTGCACCTCTCCCTGATCACAGCACAGCTGCACCTCTCCCCGATCACAGCACAGCTGCACCTCTCCCCGATCACAGCACAGCTGCACCTCTCCCCGATCACAGTACAGCTGCACCTCTCCCTGATCACAGCACAGCTGCACCTCTCCCCGATCACAGCACAGCTGCACCTCTCCCCGATCACAGCACAGCTGCACCTCTCCCCGATCACAGCACAGCTGCACCTCTCCCCGATCACAGCACAGCTGCACCTCTCCCCGATCACAGCACAGCTGCACCTCTCCCCGATCACAGCACAGCTGCACCTCTCCCCGATCACAGCACAGCTGCACCTCTCCCCGATCACAGCACAGCTGCACCTCTCCCCGATCACAGCACAGCTGCACCTCTCCCCGATCACAGCACAGCTGCACCTCTCCCCGATCACAACACAGCTGCACCTCTCCCCGACCACAGCACAGCTGCACCTCTCCCCGATCACAGCACAGCTGCACCTCTCCCCGATCACAGCACAGCTGCACCTCTCCCCGATCACAACACAGCTGCACCTCTCCCCGATCACAGCACAGCTGCTCTTGTCATGGCACAGCGGGGTGAGGGTGGTGTTAAGAAGGAGAGCAGGCACAGTATAATCATTGTAGGGAAAGGGATGGTCGGCACTCAGGATGACATCCAAAATAGTATTTCTCTATTAAATAGATATGTACAAAGCTCTAAAAGAGCCTATGCATTTTGGACGTTAATCCATGACCAATGGCCATGACTAAGGACTAACGTCCGAAACACGTTGGCTATTTTAGAGCTTTGTACATGTTTACCTAATAAAGAAATACTATTTTGGATGTCATCCTGAGTGCTGACCATCCCTTTCCCTACTCTGGTACGCTGGAGGTGTCAGCAGCCTCAAGGTCTGAGCCCTGGGCAGAGCTTTTATGTGGAAAGGTTGCAGTGCCTATACACCTGTTTTCCACAGTATAATCATACTTCATTGAGTTTACACCTAAACAAGCTAAAGCAGAATTCCAGCAAATAATTACAGGATAAAAATGAATATCTCCTAAGGCTAGGTTCACACTGCTGTGGTGCATTTTTAGTGAGTTTTGTAGTTAAAGGATTACAGCCAGTATGAGTTCATGAGGATACAGCTGCGATTCCAATGTGTTTGCAATGTAATTTAGATGCAGCTGCAATTTTGTTCTCTCTCTCTCTCTCTCATCAAACGCACATGGGATCCTTTTAAAATCACATAAAATGTTTGAACACCCTCCATAGTAAAACATGTTATTTCACTTGCCATGCGAATCAATGGAACGCATCCAAAATTGCATCAGTATGAACTAGGGCTAAAAGAGTTTTAAAAAAATCCTTTTACTACAATATCCACCTTCAACCCAAAGATTCTCTCCCCAGTATTTTTTTTCTTTTTTTTCTTTTCTTTTAACTCATTTCCTTCTGAATCAAGGTTGTTCTGTACCCACCCCCAGGCTGTGATTGGACAGTGAGAGAGAAGCAGCACAGTGATGAGCTCATCTCTCTGTCTCCTCCTATGAAAATGCTCCTTGTCAGCACGTGAACTTATTTGTACCTTTTACTGCTACTTCCTCCCACAGCCCAGCCCAGCTGTACCTACAGCTTTGAGAGTCGCATACAACACCTTCTAAATATAGAGTATTTTACAAGGAAACATTATCAGCCAAATGTTAACACAAGCTGACACAGCAATCACTTGTTGGAATATTATATTGCTACAGGGAACTCAAACGATATCTGTATGCATAGTGCAAGGCAAACAAAACCAGTATATAAAGCAAAGCGCATATGTGGTGAATGCTACAAATGAAATCTACAAAAGAGACCTAATTACAGTCATTTCTGGGACGAATAATAGGATAACTAGATTTTATGAAAGCACTAATTAACAGTTTGATTCTATCAATCTGTCAGTATGATGAATGTCATCAAACAATTAAAAATAATAATTTTTAAAATGGCGTATAACATAATCCATTATCATTTTACAAAATTCCTACAATTTACATAAATTGAATTTACTGTTTATGCAGCTACAATGAAAGAGGTGCACATCCTTGGGTTTAAGAGTTCAAATAGGTTCCAGAATCTGTTTTCTTTTTATATATATATATATATATATATATATATATATATATATATATATATACCGTACATACTCGAGTATAAGTCGTTCCGAGTATAAGTCGAGGCCCTAATTTACCACAAAAAATGGGAAAAACTTATTGACCCGAGTATAAGACGAGGGTGAGAAATGCGCAGCTACTGTAAGTGGAAAAGAGGGTCAACAATGCCCATTTGCAGCCTCACTGTGCCCATTTGCAGCCATAGGTCCCCCGAACTTCAAACTTGGTAGGTAAGGGTTCCTGGATGCCCCCTAGCTGAAGCCAAAATTTGGGGTCTCTGAACCCAAAGGGTCCCAAAATGACATTGCTGCAGATGGACACAGTTGACCGAATTTGAGGCCCCGTATCTTGGGGCCACTTAGTGCTAAGAACCCCAAACTTTGTGTGCAAACCCAGTGGAACTAGCACCATAAAATATCTAAAGCTGGGGTTTCTAGCACCAAGTAGCCCCGAGATACAGGGCAGTGCCGGGACAAGGTCATTTGGTGCCCAGGGCGAAGATGGCAAACTGCGCCCCCCCCCCCCCCCCAAACACACACACACACAATATTTTCGAGCCCGCAGCACAGCATTGGAGCTCATTGTGGCAGTCAGTAATTGCTTAACCTGCTGTCCTCTAGCAGTATTAGGGGTAGAGGATAGCAGGTTAGGCAGTTCCTAATGGCTCAGTCCCTAGGATCAGTAAAGGATAATGGCCGACAGGCCCTCTTACCAGACCCAGGGAAACTGCCGCAGTGATCCTTCCAGATAGATGTTTGCTCACTCTGTGTTGCCCAGGGGCGACTCTGGTCAGTAGTGTAGCATGTCTGTGCCCTGGTAGTGGCTCAGTGTGGCTCTCTCTGGTGGTTCTGGTTAGCAGCATGACTCTCTCTGGTGGTTCTGGTTAGCAGTGTGGCTCTCTGGTGGCGCTGGTTGGCAGCGTGACTCTCTCTGGTGGCACTGGTTAGCAGCGTGGCTCTCTCTGGTGATTCTGGTTGGCAGCGTGCCTCTCTCTGGTGGTGCTGGTTGGCAGCGTGGCTCTCTCTGGTGGTGCTGGTTGGCAGCGTGGCTCTCTCTGGTGGCGCTGGTTGGCAGCGTGGCTCTCTCTGGTGGCGCTGGTTGGCAGCGTGGCTCTCTCTGGTGGCGCTGGTTGGCAGCGTGGCTCTCTAGTGGCGCTGGTTAGCAGTGTGGCTCTCTCGGGTGGCGCTGGTTAGCAGCGTGGCTCTCTCGGGTGGTGCTGGTTAGCAGCGTGGCTCTCTCGGGTGGTGCTGGTTGGTAGCGTGGCCCTCTCTGGTGGCGCTGGTTGGCAGCGTGGCTCTCTCTGGTGGCGCTGGTTGGCAGCGTGGCTCTCTCTTGTGGTGCTGGTTGGTAGCGTGGCCCTCTCTGGTGGCGCTGGTTAGCAGCGTGGCTCTCTCTGGTGGCGCTGGTTAGCAGCGTGGCTCTCTCTGGTGGCGCTGGTTAGCAGCGTGGCTCTCTCTGATGGCGCTGGTTAGCAGTGTGGCTCTCTCTGGTGGCGCTGGTTGGCAGCGTGGCTCTCTCTGGTGGCGCTGGTTGGCAGCGTGGCTCTCTCTTGTGGTGCTGGTTGGTAGCGTGGCCCTCTCTGGTGGCGCTGGTTAGCAGCGTGGCTCTCTCTGGTGGCGCTGGTTAGCAGCGTGGCTCTCTCTGGTGGCACTGGTTAGCAGCGTGGCTCTCTCTGGTGGCGCTGGTTGGCAGCGTGGCTCTCTCTGGTGGCGCTGGTTGGCAGCGTGGCTCTCTCTGGTGGCGCTGGCTGGCAGTGTGGCTCACTCTGGTTAGCAGCATGGCTCTCTGTTTGGCTTCCCCAGGTACACTCCTTTCTCTCTGTTTCTGTCTTTTGGAGCAGTATAGCACTCATTCCCCCAGCTTGTTTCTGAGTTCTGGGCTCTCTCTCTTTTTTTCCCCCAGCAGAGTGCATGCTGGGAGCTGTAGTCTCTTCCCTGTGGAGAGCAATGGGTCGCTGTGATTGGCCCTGTGTTGTGGCCAATGGGATGGGGAAAAGAGCGGCAGGAAGCTGGGCGGCGAACCTAATGAGAGAGCTGCTATCTCTCCTCCCGCACTGCTGACAGGAGAAAGGGGGGGGGGGGGGGCGAGTGGGGGAAACATTCTGACATCCCGCAGCTCGCCTCTCCCCTGTCACGCCGCCACAATCAGAGCTTCACTGATGGGGGGTGGAGGGAGGGGGGCTTGACAGAACCCACTAAAACTGCCAGCTTTCTTTATGGCGTTACCCAGGTGCGGTCACCCCCATCCCCATCCCCATAGCAACGCCACGCCACTGCTCCCATCCCGCCTCCGGCCAGCCTCTCAGTGTGTGACGCTGGGCAGGGAATACCAAGTGCCTGTCAGGGGGAGTATCTCCCCTGACAGGTGAGTAAATAAGTGAAGCGCTGATCTGTTCTAGGCTTGTGCCGGGTGCAGGAGCGCACTCGGCACATATTTACAGGTGTAGGTATTAGCGGCTGGTGCATCCAGACAATTTTAGAAGCACACAGCCATCACTTCACATGCGCCCCCTTTCCTCCAGTAAATAGTTCCGCCCAGGGCATCCGCCCCTTCCGCCCCCCCCTTGTACCGGCCCTGATACAGGGCCCCAAAAATCGGTTCAGAAAATGTCAAGCACTTTTCTGTAGCAGAGAATGGCATTTTCCGAACCAGATTTGGGGACCCATATCTCGGGGCCACTTGGTGCTAGGAACTCCATCTTTGGATATGTTATGGGACCAGTTCCACTGAGTGTGTACACCGAATTTGGGGTTCCTATCACTAAGTGGCCCTGAGATACAGGGCCCCAAAATCGGTTCAGAAAATGTCAAGCACTTTTCTGCAGCAGAGAATGACATTTTCCAAACCGATTTTGGGGCCCCGTATCTCGGGGCCACTTAGTGCTAGGAACTCCATCTTTGGATATGTTGTGGTACCAGTTTCACTGGGTTCCTAGCACCAAGTGGCCCTGAGATACAGGGCCCCAAATTCGGTTCGGAAAATAATTTTTTTTGCTGCAGAAAAGTGCTTGACTCGAGTATAAGTTGAGGGGGGCACTTTCAGCACAAAAAAATGTGCTGAAAAACTCGACTTATACTCGAGTATATACGGTATATATATATAATTAACAATTTTTATTGAAAAAAGTAACAAACAGTGGACATTATGCAGGGCCAGCAACAGACCAGTATATAGAAAACAACAGGTCATAAGAACTCAACTGGTGCAACAACCAGATGACTTCAGATAGTGTTCAGAATCTGTTTTTAGGGCTCCTGGACCACTGAAAAATTCTATTACAGTTCAGGTCCAAAAGCAATGGCCACCGGATGCTTGGGGGTTTTAGCTTAAAGTGATCTTTTAAGTAAATTTTAGTTTTCAAGAATACATTCTTACAACAAAAAAGTAATAAAAAAATGAATAAAAATAAAAAAAGCCTGTCCTTTCATCAATAAAAAGTCTAGTGACTTTACCTAGGCTGAGATGATGTTGTCACTCTTTTGCAAGTAGGAGGAAGCATTTCCTCAGTCCTCTCTTCCCAATTGATCAGACTATGTAGTAAGTAAGCACCAGAATTCAACTGATTATAATACTATCCCTAAGGGTTGGTATAATCTTCCCCTGATGAAGTGACGCGGGCATGACGCTACGCGCCGGGATTGAGTGATAGGCAAAACCAGAAGTGACGCAGGAGTACGAGCTTGCCGCTCGTGGATTGTTTGTGAGCCAATTTAAAAAAAAAGTGTATCAGCCAAATTTTTTACTTTAATAAATATTTTACCAAATGTTACTACACTATCTGGGATCTTCCTTCCACTTTTATTACTAGCACTGAGGAAACCATTTAGAAGGCTTTACCCATCATAAGGCATTACCAACCAGACCCACTGGAGAGGGACCCCCAGAAAACCCCCGCAGGCCATGTGAAGCATCTGACTTAGTTCTATGCTGTTACCTTACAGCAGTAAGGTGAGAAGCTGGTGCATACTGAGGTGTCACTGTATTGGATTGGCCAGGCATCAGCCATCTATTCACTGGTTATGGTGAAGGGTATCATCACTTATCAATCATCTTTAGATTGTTCTATGAACTATCATTTTTTGATTGCCATCTGTGCCTAAGGTGGCACATGGGACAGTTTGAGTTCATTGCACTGTATTCACTTTCCTGTTTGCTTGCACATCACGTTTTTCACTAATTCACTGTGTATCTCATTTATATTGAGATTTTATCAATTTATTTATTGTGGGAATATTTACACATTTGCATACATTGATTGTCATTTGCACTTGCACTTTGAAGTGAAGATTTTCTAACGCGTTGCTCTTTTGCAGACACACGGGGTGTCATTAAATGCTCAATACGCAATTTTTATGAACCTAGCCTGACAGTACATTAAGTAGTTGCTGATCACCGATAATGGCTGAATAAAGATGTGGAATTTGAGAAAAGCAGATGAACACATGGTCAGAAAGAGACCTGTGATCTCTGTGAAGGGTAATAGATATCAGAAAGTGTCACACTTATTTGTATATGCACACAAATTTGAACTCCGGACTGCTAAAAAAAAGGCACAATTTATTTCCAAGCAGGGATGAAAACTGTAGCACAGTGATAGCAAAGCTAAGTGCAGCCTCCATTCGCGGGCCTAGCATAGGGGTGATACGTTTTGGACTTTTTCTTACAAAAGGGTTGCTGGAAATAGAGTTAATATCACCGCACATAACGGACTTAACTACCATATGGGTTTTCCTGTGTGTGACCACTCTTCCTCCTCCTTTTTTATATATTTTTTAAAGGTATTTACTCTTCCTCCTCCTTAGCATGTCGTAGTTGAGCTAAGCTGTCATATTGCAATGCAGTCTTCCCCTGTTGAAGGCTTGTGAGTCGAAACGCATTGGGACAGCACCTCCTGCTTCCCACGTTGCCATTTTTTACTTTTGTGATTACTTTTTACATTTTTATACCATATGGTATTTTATCCTAATAAACCTATTTTGGTTGACCTGCGCCATGTGGAGCCCCCTTTTTTCTTGTTTCCTTATGCTTGATTACTGATGACCATCCTTGGACCACCTCCCCTTTGGATCAGTTTGGCGGCTGACAGCTTTGGAATCTTTGTTTGAAACCACCTCCCAACCTCGTATAGATTGGAGTCTGCGGCCTGCAAGATATCGTTCAAGCCTTGGCATCACCTCACCATTGGGGATCCAGTATCCCAAAGCACTTTAGACGCACTGCCGTATGGTATGTGCGTCCAACAGATCCGGTAAGAGTACCCATCTTCCATATTGAATGTTTTTCTGCCTTTTGGTTTATTGTCTTCTCCAGTTGAAGATTGAAGATAAAGTTCCCCAACCATTGGACACTTTTTATGTGGACTTTTTTTGTCATTACTCCATAACCTTTTGGGGTTCATTTTGCTGTCTTATATTCACTTTTTATATTGTTTTGCATTTTTGCACTTGAGGTGTTTTGGATGCACACACACACATATATATATATATTGTTATTTATTTATATTTTTATATTTTTTTTTCACTATTATTTAGCGCTACACTTATTCTTTGTTATTTCTCTACAGCATTCTAAAGAGACTCTGTCCCCAAGACCCACAAGTCATTTCAAAATGTTTTCGTAAGATTATATATGTACTTAAAGCAGAACTACACTGCATCTGAGCACCACATACCAACAATGCTGTTTAATTCGTTTTTATATTCAAAGCAAACTCCCCAATCCATGCATGTCTCCATGCTTTATTTTGTTGAGAAATCACTTTGAACCCCCCATCCCCCCCAATAAATCCCCCCCCCCCCAGCATTTCTGCCCATGTCCATCTTGAGAAGGAGAAGATAATAAATATAACTTTTTATATTAATTAACCTTAACTTTAATATTAACTTTTTAAATGTAACTTTTCTGCAATTCATCTGCCCTGGCATGCAGGCAGATGGGTTTGCTTAGCTGAGAAAGCCCATCCTCCCCTCCTGAAGCATCCTGGGATGTATGACATCATTTGACTAGGCCAGAAACCAGAACGTAACTGACGAAATGTAAAAAAAAAGTGGGAAACAAGTAAATATAAAATACCTCAATATCTACTTACTAATGCTAGCAGCATACAAATTAAAAATAGTTCATGTTAATTGAGAGAGTGAAGTTCTGCTTTGGCATATTTTATGCATGCCATTTACCTGTAAAACTTCATTAGTGTGGCCACACCCAGGTGACAAGCATCTTGGATTATGAGCCATGCCCTCGGTTATCATCCTACGGTCACCGCCACCCATGTTGAAGCACGCTGGGATTATGCTACCTGTCTGATACGCCGGCACGGTTGAGTACCTTTTATGTGGCTGCATTATCTCTATTTTGCTTGTTATTAAAGCTTTTACAGATAGCACTAGAAATCTTTTATTTATTTACATATACTGCTGTACGAGAGTTTGCTTTTAGAAGCGTTTTTTCAAATAGCCTAAAATGAAAAACGCCTGTAAACAAAACGCGGCTAACCGCTTTCAAATGCCTCTGAACATCCATCCTGAACGCATTTTTTTTTTTTTTTTGCGTTCCGAAAAATGCTTGTAAACTCAACTGCCTAGACACGACTGTAAATGACCCTGTGTACATGTACTGATACGATAACATAGAGGAGAGTTCAGGAGCGGCTGAAAAAAGTGCCCAACTGCTCCTAAACGTCCGTTTACCAGCGGCAGTGTACATGAGGCCTTACACTGCTTTGTATATTTATTCAGTAATAATTTGGTAATTTGTTGCTAGTTGCGCTGCACCATATAGATGGTTCACTTATTTTTACCACCCCCAACCGCAAGTGTAAATGAGCCTTTTTTTTTTTTTTTTTCTTCCCTAGAAATGTTTTTTTTTATAGTAACAGTACTAATGCCCATACTTGTATCTAGCTGTATCTGACATTCATGCAATATGTGACAAAGTCAACAAACAAACTAGCTTAAAGTGGTTGTAAACCCTTTACACCCACTTTAAACTACAGGCAAGCCTATAATTAGGCTTGCCTGTAGCTGCACTGGATATCTCCTAAACCTGCACGGTTTAGGAGATATCCCTGTATTTGCATGTGCCGACGTCATGTGGCACATGCGCATTTAAGCCAACTGAAGCAATGGCACGCACGTGCCATTGCTTCAGTTGTACTGTGCCGTTCGTGACGGCTCCCGCACGCATGCACTGGAGTGACATCATCGCGGCTCAGGCCAATCACAGCGCCGGAGCCGTGATACCCGGAAGCAAGCCCCGGGCGACATATCGGCGGCCTGAGGGGGAGACAAGGACGGCTGCGGGGGCTTTGTTCTCGGGTAAGTAATTCATAATGAGCTAGTATGCTATGCATACTAGCTCATTATGCCTTTATCTTGCAGGGTGTGTTTTTAGGGTTTTTTTTGCAAGAGGGTTTACTTCCTCTGTATCCTTTCACAGCTGGCTCCTGCCAGCCCTTTAAAGGGATTTTTTTTACAACAGAGGCCAAGTAGTGGCTTCCTGACCATGTGATCACTATGTCACAGTTGTAACATGATCAGTCTCTCTCAAACGCAGAATTTTAGCATTCGGGGCATACTTTCCGGAATGTATGGGATGTGAAACGTGAATACCACTTTAATCTGCATTCGATATTGATAGGCTGCTGGTGGTGGGCTGTACATTGCACTTATGCATCCCGGATACCTGACAACAAGCCTTGCTACAAGAGAGGAAGCTATTATAGACTCAAAAAAGGGGCAACTCCATAGTAATGGCAACAGTGTTCGAATGGAATATCCAACAATCATATATTATTGTGAACGTCAGGTATCTACAAACATGTGGCCATAGGCAGGTAGAATGTTTAAAAAAAAAAGCATTTTAAGAAATTTGATGAAAGGTGAAGCTACATGCATTGCTAGTTGCCATTAAAAAAAGAAAATTAAAAAATGTAAAAAAAAAAAAAAAAAGAAAATGTGTCTATGTAATCATATTTTGAATCACATCAGCAGTGCTGGAGCTTGCATATAAATTAGAGACAATTCAGCAAAAATTTAGCAATTTGCATGACCCACGAGAAGAGTAAATGTCCCGTGTTTGCACACCACACAGCTATCCTCATTTATAACACAAAGGTTATGGCTACACTTGCAGATGATAGATCTTCTGGAGAATTTCTGTATGTTCTAAACCCAAATTAACCTTCAGTTTAAATCAGCTAACTACATTCAAGGAGCGTCAAAGCAAAAGGTATGCAAAGCCTCAGCTTGAGTAAAAAAGCCTGTCCCCTGCCAGCATGCTACAGAGATGGACCCTTGTTCTCTGTGTGGAAACAGTCATCTCTCTGCAAAAGTCTGACATGCTCTAAGCCAGAGGTCTCCAAAATGCGGCCTGGGAGCCGGATGTAGCCCTTGCTTGCTTTTATTCCCCCCCCCCCTGTCAGCAATAGTTACATAGTTACATAGTAGGTGAGGTTGAAAAAAAGACACAAGTCCATCAAGTCCAACCTATGTGTGTGATTATATGTCAGTATTACATTGTATATCCCTGTATGTTGAGGTCGTTCAGTTGCTTATCTAATATCTAATAGTTTCTTAAAACTCTCAATGCCCCCCGCTGAGACCACCGCCTGTGGAAGGGAATTCCACATCCTTGCTGCTCTTACAGTAAAGAACCCTCTACGTAGTTTAAGGTTAAACCTCTTTTCTTCTAATTTTAATGAGTGGCCACGAGTCTTGTTAAACACCCTTCTGCGAAAAAGTTTTATTCCCATTTTGGGGTCACCCGTATGGTATTTGTATATTGAAATCATATCCCCTCTCAAGCGTCTCTTCTCCAGAGAGAATAAGTTCAGTGCTCGTAACCTTTCCTCATAACTAATATCCTCCAGACCCTTTATTAGCTTTGTTGCCCTTCTTTGTACTCGCTCCATTTCCAGTACATCCTTCCTGAGGACTGGTGCCCAGAACTGGACAGCATACTCTAGGTGCAGCCGGACCAGAGTCTTGTAGAGCGGGAGAATTATCGTTTTATCTCTGGAGTTAATCTCTTTTTTAATGCATGCAAATATTCTGTTTGCTTTGTTAGCAGCAGCTTGGCTTTGCATGCCATTGCTGAGCCTATCATCTACTAGGACCCCCAGGTCCTTTTCCATCCTAGATTCCCCCACAGGTTCTCCCCCCAGTGTATAGATTGCATTCATATTTTTGCCACCCAAATGCATTATTTTACATTTTTCTACATTGAACCTCATTTGCCATGTAGTTGCCCACCCCATTAATTTGTTCAAATCTTTTTGCAAGGTTTCCCACATCCTGCGGAGAAGTTATTGCCCTTCTTAGCTTAGTATCGTCCGCAAATACAGAGATTGAACTGTTTATCCCATCCTCCAGGTCGTTTATAAACAAATTAAACAGGATTGGTCCCAGCACAGAACCCTGGGGAACCCCACTACCCACCCCTGACCATTCTGAGTACTCCCCATTTATCACCACCCTCTGAACTCGCCCTTGTAGCCAGTTTTCAATCCATGTACTCACCCTATGGTCCATGCCAACGGACCTTATTTTTGTACGTTTATGGGGAACTGTGTCAAATGCTTTTGCAAAATCCAGATACACCACGTCTACGGGCCTTCCTTTATCTAGATGGCAACTCACCTCCTCATAGAAGGTTAATAGATTGGTTTGGCAAGAATAGTGGGGCATAGTTCTTGCCAATGACACCAAAAATGGGGTACTAGTCCTCTCACTGACACCAATGATGGGGCACTATTCCTCCCCCTGATGCAAATGATGGGGCACAATTACTCCCCCTAATAAAAATGACAGGGCATTGTTTACTCCCACTGACTTTTTTTCTCCCATTGGCCACAGTTTGGCCCCTCTAAAGTCTGAAGGACAGTAAACTGGCCCTTTGATTAGAAAGTTTGGAAACCCCTGCTCTAAGCTGAGTCAGAGCCAGAGTACTCTAACCACTTGTCGACCGCCTCACGCCTATATACGTGAGCAGAGCGGCACGGGCAGGCAAAATCACGTACCTGAAACGTGATTGCCTTCCCGCGGGTGGGGGGTCCGATCGGACCCCCCCCCGGTGCCAGCTGCGGTCGGCATTTGGTTGGAAGCGATGGGAGACGAGGGGGAGGCCATCCGATCGTGGCCCCCCCCTCGCGATCGCTCCCAGCCAATGAGAAACATCCCCTGCCTCTGTATAGTACACAGAGGCAGAGGATGTGATGTCATCTCTCCTCGGCTCGGGAGTTTCCGTTCCAGCGCCGAGGGGAGATGACATGTAAGTGCACCAACACACACACACAGTAGAACATGCCAGGCATACATTACACCCCCGATCCCCCCCCAATCACCCCCCCCCCCCGTCACAAACTGACACCAAGCATGTTTTTTTTTTTTTTTTTTTTTTTTTTTTCCTGATTACTGCATAGTGTCAGTTTGTGACAGTTAGCAGTGTTAGGGTAGTGACTGTTACCCCCCTGTAGGTCTAGGGTACCCCCCTTACCCCCCCTAATAAAGTTTTAACCCCTTGATCACCCCCCCTCACCAGTGTCGCTAAGCGATCATTTTTCTGATCGCTGTATTAGTGTCGCTGGTGACGCTAGTTAGGGACGTAAATATTTAGGTTCGCCGTCAGTGTTTTATAGTGACAGGGACCCCCATATACTACCTAATAAATGTTTTAACCCCTTGATTGCCCCCTAGTTAACCCTTTCACCACTGATCACCATATAACCGTTACGGGTGACGCTGGTTAGTTCGTTTATTTTTTATAGTGTCTGGGCACCCGCCGTTTATTACCAAATAAAAGTTTAGCCCCCTGTAGGTCTAGGGTACCCCCCTTACCCCCCCTAATAAAGTTTTAACCCCTTGATCACCCCCTGTCGCCAGTGTCGCTAAGCGATCATTTTTCTGATCGCTGTATTAGTGTCGCTGGTGACGCTAGTTAGGGACGTAAATATTTAGGTTCGCCGTCAGTGTTTTATAGCGACAGGGACCCCCATATACTATCTAATAAATGTTTTAACCCCTTGATGGCCCCCTAGTTAACCCTTTTACCACTGATCACCGTATAACCGTTACGGGTGACGCTGGTTAGTTCGTTTATTTTTTATAGTGTCAGGGCACCCGCCATTTATTACCGAATAAAGGTTTAGCCCCCTGATCGCCCGGCGGTGATATGCGTCGCCCTAGGCAGCGTCAGATTAGCGCCAGTACCGCGAACACCCATGCACGCACCGTACATGCACCGTACACCTCCCTTAGTGGTATAGTATCTGAACGCATCAATATCTGATCCGATCAGATGTATACTGGCGTCCCCAGCAGTTTAGGGTTCCCAAAAACGCAGTGTTAGCGGGATCAGCCCAGATACCTGCTAGCACCTGCGTTTTGCCCCTCCGCCCGGCCCAGCCCACCCAAGTGCAGTATCGATCGATCACTGTCACTTTTTTTTGTAGCGTTTTGGTGAACTGGCAAGCACCAGCGGCCTAGTACACCCCGGTCGTAGTCAAACCAGCACTGCAGTAACACTTGGTGACGTGGCGAGTCCCATAAGTGCAGTTCAAGCTGGTGAGGTGGCAAGCACAAGTAGTGTCCCGCTGCCACCAAAAAGACAAACACAGGCCCGTCGTGCCCATAGTGCCCTTCCTGCTGCATTCGCCAATCCTAATTGGGAACCCACCGCTTCTGCAGCGCCCGTACTTCCCCCATTCACATCCCCAACCAAATGCAGTCGGCTGCATGAGAGGCATTTATATATCCTCCCAAGTACCCCTACCCAACGAACCCCCCCAAAAAAGATGTTGTGTCTGCAGCTAGCGCGGATATAGGCGTGACACTCACTATTATTGTCCCTCCTGTCCTGACAATCCTGGTCTTTGCATTGGTGAATGTTTTGAACGCTACCATTCACTAGTTGAGTATTAGCGTAGGGTACAGCATTGCACAGACTAGGCGCACTTTCACAGGGTCTCCCAAGATGCCATCGCATTTTGAGAGACCCGAACCTGGAAGCGGTTACAGTTATAAAAGTTACAGTTACAAAAAAAAAGTGTAAAAAAAAAAAAAAACACAAACAAAAATAGAAAAAAATAGTTGTCGTTTTATTGTTCTCTCTCTCTATTCTCTCTCTCTATTGTTCTGCTCTTTTTTACTGTATTCTATTCTGCAATGTTTTATTGTTATTATGTTTTATCATGTTTGCTTTTCAGGTATGCAATTTTTTATACTTTACCATTTACTGTGCTTTATTGTTAACCATTTTTTTGTCTTCAGGTACGCCATTCACGACTTTGAGTGGTTATACCAGAATGATGCCTGCAGGTTTAGGTATCATCTTGGTATCATTCTTTTTAGCCAGCGGTCGGCTTTCATGTAAAAGCAATCCTAGCGGCTAATTAGCCTCTAGACTGCTTTTACAAGCAGTGGGAGGGAATGCCCCCCCCCCCACCGTCTTCCGTGTTTTTCTCTGGCTCTCCTGTCTCAACAGGGAACCTGAGAATGCAGCCGGTGATTCAGCCAGCTGACCATAGAGCTGATCAGAGACCAGAGTGGCTCCAAACATCTCTTTGGCCTAAGAAACCGGAAGCTACGAGCATTTTATGACTTAGATTTCGCCGGATGTAAACAGCGCCATTGGGAAATTGGGGAAGCATTTTATCACACCGATCTTGGTGTGGTCAGATGCTTTGAGGGCAGAGGAGAGATCTAGGGTCTAATAGACCCCAATTTTTTCAAAAAAGAGTACCTGTCACTACCTATTGCTATCATAGGGGATATTTACATTCCCTGAGATAACAATAAAAATGATTTAAAAAAAAAAAATTAAAGGAACAGTTTAAAAATAAGATAAAAAAGAAAAAAAATAATAAAGAAAAAAAATAAATAAATAAAAAGCACCCCTGTCCCCCCTGCTCTCGCGCTAAGGCGAACGCAAGCGGCGGTCTGGCGTCAAATGTAAACCGCAATTGCACCATGCATGTGAGGTATCACCGCGAAGGTCAGATCGAGGGCAGTAATTTTAGCAGTAGACCTCCTCTGTAAATCTAAAGTGGTAACCTGTAAAGGCTTTTAAAGGCTTTTAAAAATGTATTAATTTTGTTGCCACTGCACGTTTGTGCGCAATTTTAAAGCATGTCATGTTTGGTATCCATGTACTCGGCCTAAGATCATCTTTTTTATTTCATCAAACATTTGGGCAATATAGTGTGTTTTAGTGCATTAAAATTTAAAAAAGTGTGTTTTTTCCCCAAAAAATGCGTTTGAAAATCGCTGCGCAAATACTGTGTGAAAAAAAAAATGAAACACCCACCGTTTTAATCTGTAGGGCATTTGCTTTAAAATAATATATAATGTTTGGGGGTTCAAAGTAATTTTCTTGCAAAAAAAAAAAATTTTTTCATGTAATCAAAAAGTGTCAGAAAGGGCTTTGTCTTCAAGTGGTTAGAAGAGTGGGTGATGTGTGACATAAGCTTCTAAATGTTGTGCATAAAATGCCAGGACAGTTCAAACCCCCCCCAAATGACCCCATTTTGGAAAGTAGACACCCCAAGCTATTTGCTGAGAGGCATGTCGAGTCCATGGAATATTTTATATTGTGACACAAGTAGCGGGAAAGAGACACATTTTTTTTTTTTTTTTTGCACAAAGTTGTCACTAAATGTTATATTGCTCAAACATGCCATGGGAATATGTGAAATTACACCCCAAAATAAATTCTGTTGCTTCTCCTGAGTACGGGGATACCACATGTGTGGGACTTTTTGGGAGCCTAGCCGCGCACGGGACCCCGAAAACCAAGCACCGCCTTCAGGCTTTCTAAGGCCGTAAATTTTTGATTTCACTCTTCACTGCCTATCACAGTTTCGGAGGCCATGGAATGCCCAGGTGGCACAAACCCCCCCCCCCAAATTACCCCATTTTGGAAAGTAGACACCCCAAGCTATTTGCTGAGAGGTATAGTGAGTATTTTGCAGACCTCACTTTTTGTCACAAAGTTTTTAAAATTGAAAAAAGAAAAAAAAAATGTTTTTTTCTGGTCTTTCTTCATTTTCAAAAACAAATGAGAGCTGCAAAATACTCACCATGCCTCTCAGCAAATAGCTTGGGGTGTCTACTTTCCAAAATGGGGTCATTTGGGGGGGGTTTGTGCCATCTTGGCATTTTATGGCCTTCAAAACTGTGATAGGTAGTGAGGAGTAAAATCAAAAATGTATGCCCTTAGAAATCCTGAAGGTGGTGCTGGGTTTTCGGGGCCCCGTACGCGGCTAGGCTCCCAAAAAGTGCCACACATGTGGTATCCCCGTACTCAGGAGAAGCAGCTGAATGTATTTTGGGGTGCAATTCCACATATGCCCATGGCCTGTGTGAGCAATATATCATTTAGTGACAACTTTTTGTAATTTTTTTTTTTTTTTTGTCATTATTCAATCACTTGGGACAAAAAAAAAAAATATTCAATGGGTTCAACATGCCTCTCAGCAATTTCCTTGGGGTGTCTACTTTCCAAAATGGGGTCATTTGGGGGGGTTTTGTACTGCCCTGCCATTTTAGCACCTCAAGAAATGACATAGGCAGTCATAAACTAAAAGCTGTGTAAATTCCAGAAAATGTACCCTAGTTTGTAGACGCTATAACTTTTGCGCAAACCAATAAATATACGCTTATTGACATTTTTTTTACCAAAGACATGTGGCCGAATACATTTTGGCCTAAATGTATGACTAAAATTGAGTTTATTGGATTTTTTTTATAACAAAAAGTAGAAAATATCATTTTTTTTCAAAATTTTCAGTCTTTTTCCGTTTATAGCGCAAAAAATAAAAACGGCAGAGGTGATCAAATACCATCAAAAGAAAGCTCTATTTGTGGGAAGAAAAGGACGCAAATTTCGTTTGGGTAGAGCATTGCATGACCGCGCAATTAGCAGTTAAAACGACGCAGTGCCGAATTGTAAAAAGTGCTCTGGTCAGGAAGGGGGTAAATCCTTCCGGGGCTGAAGTGGCTAATCAGGGAGCCTGAACTTTGCTGATCGCAAACCTACTGGTGTAACTGGTGGAGGTATGTAAGGGCCAATTTACTGTGCCTTCAAAAAGTATTCATACCCCTTGAAATATTACACATTTTGTCATGTTATAAGCAAAAACATAAATGTATTTTACTGGGATTTTATGTGATAGACCAACACAAAGTGACACATAACTGTGAAGTGAAAGAAAAATGAAAAATGTTTTTCAAAAGTTTTTAAGAATAAATATGTGAAAAGTGTGCAGTGAATTTGTATTTATCCCCCAGAGTCAATACTTTGTAGAACCTCCTTTCACTACAATTACAGCTGCAAGTCTTTTTGGGGATGTCTCTACCAGCTTTGCACATCTAGAGAGGTTATTTTTGCCCATTCTTCTTTGCAAATTAGCTCAAGCTCTGTCAGATTGGATGGAGAGCGTCTGTGAACAGCAATTTTCAAGTCTTGCCACAGATTCTCAATTGGATTTAGGTCTGGACTGGGCCGTTCAAACACATGAATATGCTTAGATCTAAACCCTTCTATTGTAGCTCTGGCTGTATGTTTAGGGTCATTGTCCTGCTTGAAGGTGGGCCTCCGCCGCAGTCTCAAGTCTTTTCCAGACTCTAATGCCCTGTACACACGATCGGACATTGATCGGACATTCCGACAACAAAATCCATGGATTTTTTCCGACGGATGTTGGCTCAAACTTGTCTTGTATACACACGGTCACACAAAGTTGTTCTAAACGCGGTGACGTAAAACACTACGTCGGGACTATAAACGGGGCAGTAGCCAATAGCTTTCGTCTCTTAATTTATTCTGAGCATGGGTGGCACTTTGCGCGTCGGATTTGTGTACACACGATCAGAATTTCCGACAACGGATTTTGTTGTCGGAAAATTTTATAGCAAGCTCTCAAACTTTGTGTGTCTGAAATTCCAATGGAAAATGTGTGATGGAGCCCACACACGGTCGGAATTTCAGACAACAAGGTCCTATCACACATTTTCCGTCGGAAAATCCGACCGTGTGTACAGGGCATTACAAGTTTTTTTCTAAAGTGGCTCTCTATTTAGCTCCATCCATCTTCCCATCAGCTCTGACCAGCTTCCCTGTCCCTGCTGAAGAAAAGCATCCCTACGACATGATTCTGCCACCACTATGTTTCACGGTGGGGATGGTGTGTTCATGGCAATGTGCAGTGTTAGTTTTCCACCACACATAGTGTTCTGCTTTTAGGCCAAAAGGTTTAATTTTGATCTAAACTGACCAGAGCACCTTCTTCCACATGGTTGCCGTGTCCCCCACATGGCTTGCCACAAACTGCAAACAGGACTTCTTATGGCTTTCATTCAACAATGGCTTTCTTCTCGCCACTCTTCCACAAAGGCCAGATTTGTGGCGGGCACAACTAATAGTTGTCCTGTGGACAGATTCTCCCACCTGAGCTGTGGATCTCTGCAGCTCCTCCAGGGTTATCATGGGCCTCTTGACTGCTTCTCTGATTAATGCTCTCCTTGCCCGGCCTGTCAGTTTAGGTGGACGGCCATGTCTTGTTAGGTTTTCAGTTGTGCCATACTCTTTCCATTTTCGGATGATGGATTGAACAGTGCTCCGTGAGATGTTCAAAGCTTAGGATATTTTTTTATATAACCTAACTCTGCTTTAAACTTCTCCACAATTTTATCCCTGACCTGTCTGGTGTGTTACTTGGCCTTCATAATGCTGTTTGTTCACTAAGGTTATTTAACAATCCTCTGAGGGATTCACAGAACAGCTATATTTATACTGAGATTAAATTACACACAGGTGGGCTCTATTTACTAATTAGGTGACTTCTGAAGGCCATTGGTTCTACTAGATTTTAGTTAGGGGTATCAGAGTAAAAGGGGCTGAATACAAATGCACATCACATTTTTAAGATATTTATTTGTAAAAAATACTGAAAACCATTTATCATTTTCCTTCCACTTCACAATTATGTGCCACTTTGTGTTGGTCTATCACATAAAATCCCAACAAAATAAATTTAAGTTTTTGGTTATAATATGACAAATTGTGGAAAATTTCAAGAGGTATGAATACTTTTTCAAGGCACTGTATATCTATGCATTGTGGCCTAGGGAGTTGAAAGTTTAAATACAGTATACTTACCTAACTAGCTAGCTGTAAATGTCATAGTGTGTCCTGCCTGGTGCTGCACAAAAAACCCTCAAACCCTTCTCACTTCTTGTCTCTGGTGCATACACTGCCTGAGATCACTCAGTTTAATGGGAAAACCCTCAAAAGCATGAAAACCTGTATAAGGGTTTTCTATTGAATGAATGGAGGTGGGGCCATGCATGGACAGGGAACAAGTGGAAAAAGAGATTTCGGCTAAACTCTATATCGCAATTCAAACTTGTGTTTCTTGGGTGCTAAAATTGTGCCGTTTATGCCATCAACACACCTAAAGGTGCTCAGCAAACGTTTTTCTTTGGTCACAAACAATATGCAGCACTCTGAGATGGCAGAGAGTCCCCTTCATCAGCCAACTCTGAAACATGACATATTGCTTGTGACCATAGAAAAACCTGTAGTTACCTCAACTCTGTATCGCAGGCATTCAAAGCCTTTGACCTCTCCAGTGCCAACCCCAAATTTCAAGGTATATGGAAAATAGAAACACTTTCCATGCCACCCCAATATGCCTATAGATCTATGCAAATACAAACTTACAGAGAGTTGTCATTTGCACTGGATTTTTTAAAGGCTTCCATTTCTGATTGGAGAGACAGGGAAGCAAAGGCAACTACATGGTTCCTACAATAATGCCAGTGTGTTAGTTTGGTTAATTTTGTGCTGTGAAAGTCTCTTTACGATGACTGCACTTTGCTTATCCAGGTCACAGCAACAGGATTGTTTAAGAGCCCAGGATAGGCTTCCCTAAAGAGATGAGTTTTCAGGTACAGTATCTCCTAAAGGTGGACAGAGTAGGAGATAGCCAGATTGATTGGGGTAGAGCTCCAAATTGTGTAAGTGCCCACCCAGACTGACTTAGAATCTACCCAGGCCTTTTTCATGGGGCTTTGACAACCGAAGCAATTAAGGGGCCCAGGGAAGGTAAGTATCAAAATTTAAAGAGGGCAAGCTATCAAGTAAACCATTTGCAATGCCTTGATTGAACATAGGACTGATTTAGTTTAAAGGTCCTATGTTGCATATTCCAATTTACAGAGTCCACCAGTAAGCTCTCTGGTAAGTTCAATAGTCAGTCTAACACTGGAATGATTATTTAACAATCACTGGGATTTTCCCATACATCTGTGTAATCAGAAATCTACAATTTGGAAGTCATCTTGTGTAGAGTGACAGGGAAGATCTATGGACACATTTAGCCCTGTAGTGTGTTTATCAAAAATGACCAAGGAAGTAAAGTCCCCAATGGGTAGGTCCTCTTCATGCCAGGGTCACCACCTTGTCATTGTAGGCCCCAAGGGAGACCTCTTTCCCCTACCTCTGTAACCACCCACCCCTCTTCATTTTTGGCCCCTTTCACTGTTCGATGCACTCCGTCCCCCCTTCACTACTTTGTATCTGTTGCTAGCACTACTGCCTTCACTTGTTTTCTTTCCTTATTTCTTTTCATTCTCGTCCATCAACTACTACACTGGTGTATCCTTTAGTCTTTAGTAGGGCAGGCCACACACGGTTCGAATCTGTTCCTGCTGAAACGGCCAAGATTCTAACCGTGTATAGGCAGACTGAATGTACCAAGTTGACTGATCGATCAACTTGGGTAAAACCAGCATGCTGGGTTTTACCTGCAATTATCGCTAGCGGCTGCGATAGCTGCAGGCAAAAATTACTTTCTGCCCCCCGCCGGGAGAAGACAATGGCTCAGCAGGAGGGATTCCCGCATCAACACTGTCTGTTTTGATGGGGGAATCCATGTGTAGCGCTGGTAGATTTGCAATATACCGCATGTTAGGTAAATTTAGTAACTTGTTCGTTAGGAAGGTTAAGTTTGCCTCTGTTCCAGCTTGGCTGACGTTGTGTGTGTTTCCGTGCTGACCGGTGGGTGTCGCTGTTATCACTGGTTAGTGTTGGAAAGGCAACGTGTTGAAGCGTATGGATGCTCTTCTGTCCCGGAGACAACTCGGTGGATGTGGTCCTCCGAGTTGCATTCTGGGCGAGAGTATTTATGGGACAGACGCCATATTTTGGGGTTCGTTTTACAGCCACCTGCTGGCCCTCCTGGCTGACAGGTATGCATTAAGGAGCTACCTCGTGGTCCTCCGTTCCGGAGGCCCACGATACTGCGGCGCAGGGGTGGGTCCAGAGGCTTGTCTGGGGCCTACCACCGCGGCCGAAGAATGGTCCTGAGCTGTCTGTCCTGTGTGACGAGGCTGGACAACCGAGGAGATCCCAGGGGAGGACCCGTCTTGGAGGGATCGCGCAGAGTGCTGGTCTATAGAGGGGCCTGGTGACTCGTTTGGAGGACGTATCCGAAAGTAACTATACAGCATAGTGTTGCCGGGTTGGCTTAAAGGTTCAGGCACTGTGACTGACATTCATTACAGAAAATCTGATACATCCTGTGGCAGAGGATCGTACGGATTTTGTTCCCAAGCAAGTCTGTGGCAGAGACTTCGTGCTGCGTACTGGTTGCTAGACCGGTGAGAGAGGCCTATCCAGGGAGAGTGTCCCACGAGGGGGGCGCATTCCATACAATATCTGAATTCTACCCGAACATTTGTTAAAAGAACCCTACAAGAAGATGTTTGAGTTTCTTCTGCAGTTTCCTTTCCACCTCTTTCCTGCTATTTCCTAAGTCAAGTGTTTAATAAAGCATTGAAAACGTACTCCAGTGTTGGTGCGTGTGTCGTCTAGAGGTAAACTCAACGGAACCCTAGACCCGGTGCCGGTGAAACAGAGGGAAGCAGAGTGAAGGTAACAGACCCGCTTAAACCAGTAGCTCCACCGTGAGTTATTGCTACACATGTATGGCCAGCCTTAAGCCCTGTACACACAGGCTAAATGTCGGTAGACAACAGCGGGTTAAAAAAAAAACTTTGGCATTCACCCATGTGTAAGGTCGGTCTGTCCAACAGAAGCCAGCCATTCGGCCGGCTTCTGTCGGACGTGCATGCTGGAAAACCAGCAGCCAACCAACTCCCGATCAACACTCTCAACCAATGGCAGAGAGCGCTGATCGGAGTGTTCTGGCGGAGGGGCGTCCCCCTTTTGGAACACAACAGCTCAGCGGGGAAGATCACTAGACTATCCTTGCATGGTTAGTACAGCGTCACCGACCGGAGCTCTCAGTTTTTTTTTTTGTGTACCTGGCTTTACTCTCTTTCAGTTTTCGAATGTTATCTTAAGAGATGAAATTTTTTTCCTGTATAGGTATCTTGAGTTTGGCCTCACCTAGCCTCATTATTACCTCCTAGGCACTTATTTCAATGTCACGCATCACATGTTAATTGTACATTGTACTTATAAATCATCTCGAGGACTTCTCTTGGTAAATAAAGAATTTTCCCCCCCAAAAAATATGACTAATGAAGGGAAAACATGGAATGATTGTGTAGGGTTAACCTACTCTGATGGAAAGATTGTGTGTTTGGGGGGGGGGGGGGGGGGGGCAGGTCTATGGTTGGAATCTTTGTGCCAGTCACAGTGTCTTATGACAGGTTGCAGGATGGATGACATGTGAGTCACAGCCGTTGCCCCGCTCATAGGCTTCACAGCAAAATTATATATCAGCATCATCACTGTATAATCATTATGAAAATGAAGATAAACAGTTTTCAGAAGCTTTTTAATGTAAACACGTTATCTATTTTTCTCTGTAATAAAAAAACATGTTTTTATGGGAAAACCTCATTTGAATCAGTACATCCTGCAAACAAATAAAAAAACATGCCATTATTGAAAGTCTGGGGTCTCTTTCTCTCTCTGTCTGGCACCAACAATCTCTTAAACTGGCCATTTTGTTAGAGTTTTTTGTTTATTTCAAGAATGTTTGTTCGATTTTCTAATCATTAGTGGGCGCAAATGGAAGTTCGTTTTTGACTGCAGTGATGAGAAAATTTGAAGCTTTCCTTAGGGAAAGACTATTAATTCCAGAATCAAATGTTAAAAGAGAAGTACAGCCAAAGCTTGTTTGGCTGTACTTCTCCTGTGGATCACAGGAGTGCAGTTTGCTCTGCACTCCTGTGACCCGTTTTCAGCAGACAGCGGGCTGAACCCCCCTTTCGGCTGACGTCACAGAGCCGGTCCAGGCACCCGGTTCAGCCTCCTAGCGAGCTGCTGAGAGCCTGAGCCAGCCGCTCTAAACCCCTCCACAACCTAGCACTCCAGTGAGCGCGGGGGGCAGAGCAGAGAGCTGCTGATTGACAGTCACCAGCTCTCTGCTCAGGGGGCTGTGAGAACTGAGCGATTGATGGTGTTAGATCGCTCGGTTCTCAGTGTTAGAGCCGGCGGGGGACAGGTGCAGCATTGGACCAAAGCTGCATCCACCTAGGTAAGTATAAATGTGCAAAAAAAAAGTCCACTTGTCAAGTCATCAAATGTACTTAGGATTTTCATACGCATTTTTGTATGAATGTATGTATAAGGGGTCTTCAAAAAGTTTCCACACTTTTTTATATTTAATAAGATATAGATATAGTTAAAAAAGAGTGCGGGAACTTCAAAAGTATATGGCTAGCTTTAGCTTGTCCCTCAGTTCAATAGTTTCTATTTGGATTGAAAACAGCAAGACATGTACCAATGCAGTGGGACGTGATGGTCCTAATACAATACACAGTAGTAGAAAACAAAGTGCATATTAGAGGATACCCAACAAAATGAAACCTCTGTCTTTGATGTCTGATACATAAAATTATTCATTAGGACATGTAAGAGGGAAATAAGGGAAAAAAACAATAGGATTAGTAACAGGAAGAGTGAGGGGGAAAGAAAGAGGAAGAAACTAAGGGGAATCCAGGGCTGGGCAGGGTAGAACCTCTCAGACATCTGTTCTCATGAGAACAGTCAGGAGAATTAGACGTGTAATGCCCTGTACACATGACCGGTTTTCTCGTCTGAATAAACTCTGAAGGTTTTTCCGACGGAGTTCCGATGAAATTCCGCTCAAGCTGTCTTGCATACACACGGTCACACCAAACTCCGACTGTCCAGAACGTGGTGACGTACAACACATACGACGGGACTAGAAAACGGAAGTTCAATAGCCAGTAGCCAATAGCTTCCGTCTCGTACTTGCTTCAGAGCATGCGTCGTTTTTGGTACGTCGGAACAGCATACAGACGATCAATTTTCAGGATAGGAATTGGTTCCGTCTGAAAAATTTAGAACATGTTCTCTTTCTAGGTCCGTCAGAATTTTAGACGTAAAAAGTCCGATGGGGCACACACACGATCGGAATAGATGATGAAAAGCTCCCGTCGGACTTTTTCTGTCGGACATTCCGCTCGTGTGTACGCGGCATAAAAGTCTGTAATCAAAATTAATTCAAGGGGACCAGATCTTTTCAAAAAGTGCCATTTTATCATTTATATTAGCCATAATTTTAACACTGGTCATCATGTAAGTGACTCGAGCCTTGACTTGCGATGAATCCAAGGTGGGAGTTTTCCATGCTAACTTGTGTTTCTTTATTTGAGCATCAAGCAATATTTGGGTAAATACTTATTAACTCAACAGTGTTTGTAATCTCTTCCTTACTGAGCAGTCTATCTGTAACTTAGCAGTCTCTGTAAAATGAAAGCTACTTTTCTTAACATGGAAGGAGTAAAAGGCAAGTTTCAAATATGGGTATGGGCATAAGGTCTGCAGGTTGGGTTGTGTTGTGGGTCTGGACCAGAAGGGTGTGTGTCTATGAAAACTGACCTGTGTATGCACAGTACATATCCTGGTGACTCAAAATAATTCTAAAATGTAAGTCCAAAATGTTTTTTTAAATAATAGTTTGAGTGGGTTGGCTAAACCAGCCCCTGGCTTCTTGTATATATTGGATATTCCAATAGTGAGTTTTTTCACCATATTTCTTGACTGTTTCTGTGCACCTGAAGTTTTAAAAGTTTCTGCCTACCTTTGTATGTTCCAGCTCCTCGTGTTACATGCTCCATAATTTAAAAAGAATAAAAAAGCCCAACAGGGAGAATGGGAATTCTTCATAATGCCCACAGCAAGTGGGCCGAGCCAGGAACTCAGCACAGAAAGTTCACCAATAATGTCCCTAAGAGAAACCATCAGATGGTTTAACTTTTCAGGATCTGCCAATAATAAAGTACCAGATTTGGTTAGGCTCACCTTTTAAAATGTGCTGGTTAAAGACAATGCATATTGGGGGCCTGATTTAGGAATAAGGCCTCCTTTACACCATGCCATTTCACAAAGTATCAGCAATGGAACAAAATTGGGCATGTAAGTTTTAGTTTTAGTTTTGAATAGAGTAGGAAATAAAACTATTGGGTTATTTCTTGCTGATTGCATACAATTTGGGAAATTTCCCTTCATTTCCTGACTCAGAGATGCCAAGTAACAGCAGAGGACCCCAAATAAGGGGAATTCCAATCTTAGACAGCTGTCAGCTGGGAATAAGTGTCCCTACTGAAAGATTTCCCCTTACCTCTTATTATGGGGGCAGCTCTATGTAGGATTTTTCTTCTACTTCTCTGCTTGTATCCCTGTTGGGAAGATTCACCCCTCAGAACAAATAGAGAGGTTAATCTTCCCAACGGGGATACAGGCAGCAACAAAAACTTGACAGAGCGTCTAATCCTGCCACACTTCATCCAAAACCCCCCTCCCTGGGGGACCACGCATGCACAAGGTCCTTTTGTTATTTTCAAATATATTATTTCCTTTTTGATTTGGCGATTGGCCACAGGGACCTTATGCATCTGTGGGATTATAGGCGCCTGCACTTTATGGTTTTTTCTATGTGTTTAAATGTGTGTTAGTGTTTTATGTTTGTGTGTTGCTGGTTAATGGGCGCATCCGGTGCTGATTGCACTGGATGGGCCCATTAATTTGTGTCAGGTGGATCAGCTCCATACATGTGTCTTATTGTCAATGGTACAGCATTTGTATTTTTTAGATTTTTCTAATAAACTTTTATATTTTTACATACATCATTCCCCCCTTATTGCCCACCATATCCATAGTAACCACTTTTTTGGACCGAGGGAGATCACTCCCTTGTGCTTCCCTTTGGTCCTTTCCCTTGTTAGTATGCTTGTTTTGGGTTACGGATACGGCGTCTAATTCTGAGGAGAGGCATTGGGTGAAAAAATTGTGACTTTGTGATTTACCAAAAGGCAGGTATCTATAGGGTGGTCCCTTCTTTTTCCTTCTAGCCCTCCTTTACACCATGCCATTTCACAAAGTATCAGCAATGGAACAAAATTGGGCATGTAAGTTTTAGTTTTGAATAGAGTAGGAAATAAAACTATTGGGTTATTTCTTGCTGATTGCATAAAATTTGGGACATTTCCCTTCATTTCCTGACTCAGAGATGCCAAGTAACAGCAGATGACCCCAAATAAGGGGAATTCCAATCTTAGACAGCTGTCAGCTGGGAATAAGTGTCCCTACTGAAAGATTTCCCCTTACCTCTTATTATGGGGGCAGCTCTATGTAGGATTTTTCTTCTATTTCTCTGCTTGTATCCCTGTTGGGAAGATTCACCCCTCAGAACAAATAGAGAGGTTAATCTTCCCAACGGGGATACAGGCAGCAACAAAAACTTGACAGAGCGTCTAATCCTTCCACACTTCATCCAAAACCTCCAAAAAAATGTTTTCCCTAAAGATACACTTTAATGCCGTGTACACACAGGCGGACTTTTCGATAGACTAGGTCCGGCGGACTTTCCAACGGACTTCCGAATGAACAGACTTGCCTACACACGATCAACCAAAGTCCGACGGATTCGTACGTGATGACATACGACCGGACTAAAATAAGGAAGTTCATAGCCAGTAGCCAATAGCTGCCCTAGCGTCGGTTTTTGTCCGTCGGACTAGCATACAGACGAGCGGACTTTTCGACAGGACTCAAGTCCGTCGGAAAGATTTGAAACATGTTTTATTTCTAGGTCCGTCAGACTTTTGGGGAAAAAAAGTCAGCTGAAGCCCACACACGGGTCGAATTGTCCGACGGAGTCCGGTCTGCCAGACCTAGTCCATCAAAGTCCGCTCGTGTGTACGCGGCATAAGAATTGTTACATTGTACTAATGGAATCTTAGTCTACCACTATCATAGTAAACCGTAGACACACAATATAATGCAGAAATGAGCAAACAGCTGTCATGTAACTGACAAAGCTGATAAAGGAAAAACAGAACTATCAACGCATTGTTGTCTCAGTTATGCTACTCATGTGGAACAAACACAAATTGTAATGTATGACCATGTAACATATTTATTGCCTGCTGTACTGTGAAAACGTTTCTTTCATGGTCAGAGAATGGATTCCTTATTTTACTGCTTACCCATAATTCCATTATACATTGGTAAACACTGTTTAAAGGGGTTTTCCATGCTTAATGAGAAGCTAGGGCTTAAAGAATATCTCCAGACCAAATTTCTTTTTTTTTTTTACATTTTGAATTGAGTGGAAAAGGAATACAAGGTTTTTAATGCAATTTGCACAGTGTTGGGAAGATTCCCCCCCCCCACTTCCTGTCCTGAAGACAACATTGTCAATAGAACTAGGAAGTGAATGGAAATCTCACCCAGAAATGTATTTAATAAATTAGGGGAAGAACTGTACCTTCAATATCTTTTTTTTGTTTTTTATGTCCCATTGGTGGGTTTTTTTTTTCACTTTCTGTCACGTTGACAGCATTGTCATGAGGACAGGAATTAAGGGAAAATCTCCTCTCAGCTCCTTGGACAGCAATAAAACTCCAGCAAGGCTTTCATCTTTCTACCTTTTTAAAACTAAGAAACGCAAACCCGTGCTTTGTTCATGCAGGACAAGGTATTAGGTTGACTTTAAAGTGGTTCTAAAGCCTAAACATTTTTTACCCTAATGCATTCCATGCATTAGGGTAAAAAATGTTTAGGTAGCAGTATTGCCTCCTCACCCTGCCTATTACTTACTTAAACCTTCATTTGATCCAGTGCTGTGCCCTTCTGTAGTGCCTCTGTCCTCTCTCCCTGCTCTTACAGGCTTTGCAGAGGCAGTGAGAGCCATTGGCTCCCACTGCTGTCAGTCAAATTCTGTGACAAGGGAACCGGGGGGGAGGGGTCAAGCTGCGCTGTCTGTATCTATGAACGCAGACAGTGCCGCTCAGGATCGAGCCCGCAAGTGTGCCTCAATAGCAAGCGGCTTTCTATGGTGGCACACCAAAAAAAAGGAGGAGCCAGGAGCGCCAATGGGGTACTTGAGAATTGGAGTACTCTGGGCCGCTCTGTGCAGTTCTATAACATGTTTCTTTTTTAACCACTTCAGCCCCGTAAGGATTTGACCCCTTAATGACCAGGCCATTTTTTGCAATACGGCACTGCGTGGCTTTAACTGACAATTGCGCGGTCGTGCGGCGCGGTACCCAAACAAAATTTACGTCCTTTTTTTCTGCACAAATAGAGCTTTCTTTTGGTGGTATTTGATCACCTCTGTGTTTGTTTGTTTTTTGCGCTATAAACAAAGAGCGATAATTTTGAAAAAAAAAAAACATTTCGTTTTACTTTTTGCTATAATACATATCCCCAAAAAATATATAAAAAACACATTTATACAGGTTTGGAGATTTGCCCAGGAGAGCCGACCTGTGGCAGTATATCTGCGTGAGCAGGTCGGCAAGTGGTTAACAAAAAAAACGTTTCACTTTACAATCACTTTAAAGTGGAAGTAAAGTCTTTTTTTGCACTTGTACCTACAGGTAAGTCTATAATAAGTCTTTCCTGTAGGTACCATGAATATCTCCTAATCTCCTAAACCTGCACTGTTTAGGAGATATTCACACTACATGCAGTCGGTGATGTCACTGGCGCAATGCGCTCTGAAGGGACGGCATACTCGTGCCGTTCCTTCAGAGCCCTGTGCTGCGGTCCGTGACTCCCATGGCGCGGCCAATCAAACGGTGGCTGCCTGCGAACCCGGAAGGAAGATTGGGTAAAGATGGAAGCCCTCTCGCATACTAGCACATTATGCCTTTAACTTGCAGGGTTAAAAAAAAAAATTGTGTGGTTTACTACCGCTTTAAGGCCTTTCACCCCAGCAGCACATAATCACCTTCCATTTTACCCCCGCCTTTTTGTTCAACCACCAAAAACGAGAAAAAGAAGACATTCAAGTTACTTTAGGCAGAGCTTAGACAGGGATGAAGACTCCCAGCCCCCATGTAAGGCCTCCTGTACACTGCTGCTGGTAAACGGAGCAGTTGGGCATTTTTTCAGCTGCCTCTAAACTCTACTCTATGTTATCTTATCAGTACATGTACACAGGGTCGGAATTTCCGACAACACAATCCGGTCGCACTTTTTCCGTCTGAAAATCCGACCGTGTGTACAGGGCATAACAGATAGCATGGGATAAATCTGATGCCACAAATGCCAATAGCCAACTTTAAGGGCTTTATGTGTGCCAAGGAAACATTAACCACATCATTACGCCACCACCTTCAGCCTGAACCATTGACATTATAAAGGGATGGCTACTATATTATTGCTGTGGCAAAATTCTAACAGTGCATGTCACTAAGGCTAGGGTCTATACCCACTGCTCCTCTGAAGAGCGGTCTGCGTTTGGATTGATTTTCAGAGGCGATTGACAGGTAGTGAGGAGGTGAAGTGACACCTCCTCACTGCCGGTTTAAACCCCATGTTTGCTGCAGGGAGTTTGCAGAACTTCTTTTTGCACTTGAATGGGTCATGTAACCGTGTTCATCGGGTTTGCTGCTCACCATAACCAACATGTTGGAGGGCACAGGCATGAAGCATTACAACCAAGACATGTAATCACCCCTATCCGCTGCCATTTCAGCTTAAGGGGTGTGGGGGGTGTGGGTAGGTGCATCGTGGAGCGGCGGTCAGAAAACACTCAGAGTGCAGGTGCAAAAACAGGAATATATTGTAACAGAAGTCCAGCAATACACAACAGGCCTGGCGGGAAGGCAACTCAATCATGAACAATCACAAGATGTAAGAGCGAAGTGTCAGTAGATGGAAGCCAACAGGATCTGTTTCGAGGAGCTGAATGTGGCGTGGCCTGTCCGTACCCGAATGGGGAGGTTTCCAAGAAGGATGGCTTGTCCCGGCGCTTTCCCTACTCCTCTGCAAACCTTTCGCTGACGGTAAGCATTGTCTCTGAATGTAAAATGCACGCTAAACCTGTGAGTCAGGGATTAAATAAACTCTGCCTGACCCAAGATGGCCATCAAAGTCACATGGGGTGCCAGCAACCAATCGGACACTGCCTCCCTGTGACCGAGGAAACCATAGAGGAACTAGATTTCTCTCCACTTCCTCCTCCAACCTTCATTGCCGCTGCAGACGAGCGCCAGCTGCTCTGGAGAAAATAGACTGCACCTCTCTACATGCGGTTGGGGGACACGGATTAACTGCACCTCTAAACTTAGGCAAAAGGAATCAACACTGGTTAGACCAGGAAAAGTTTTACCAAAAGTAAATCATCCAGGTTTAGTGACCCTGGGCCTACTGTAGCCTTATATTACTCTTCCTCATTTTTGGTGTGCATTGCATGCATTTTTGAGCATTTTTGTTAAATGCGATTTGTTCATGGATTATGCATCGTGAGGGAGAAACTTCTGCTGAAAGCTAAACCCTGGTAAAATTAAATGTCCTCCCACACTGCAAGGGCTAATTGATTGTTTACTCTACAGTACAGGAAAAAGCACTTTTACTTACCTGAACTTCCGCTCCCCTGGCTAATGGCGCTCCCCTCTGCTCCAGCAGTGGACTGTCCTTCTGCGTCCTCATGTCCAATGTAGGACTCTTCATCAGTCTTGGTAATGTCAGAGGACCTTTGACTGCCAGAGTTCAGGGGAGTATAAGCTGCAAGGGCTGCTTTAGTAGTGCAGAAGAGCCTGCGGGAGCAGAGGATCAGGTAAGTAAAACTGCTTATCCCCTAGGCATAAATGAGTGGTTAACCCTTACAGTGCAGGAGCAGGTCCACTGCAAGGGAGGACTTTTAGTTTTCCAAGAGTTCAGCTTTAAATGTAAAAAAATGCAAAATTTTTTTTCATTCATTGGGGCAAAGGCAAATACCATGTGCGCTTTGCAAGTACAGTTGCATTAATTTCCATTAGAGCTAAAGCTCTGCTTATTTTCATCATCCAATCATCTACAAGCAAAAATGCTTTTTTTTTAAAATTTTCCTTGCACCTGATTGGGTACACTTTACAAAGCGAAGTTTCATCACATTTACATTTACTAAGGAAAATGAGGGCAAATGCACTTGCAGAGTGCACAGTCTATTTTCCATTAGTAAATCAACCCCATTGCATCCTGTGTTCCTTCACCCACCGCTCAGATCAAACCTCACTTCAGGTATCTTAATTCATTTTCACCACTAGTCCAGTTGTATCCATGGCTTCAGGCCAGTCCTGTTTCTTTCACTGTCATAACCTTCAATTATAGCTTTTTATATACAGTCGTTTTTTTACATCCCATGCACATTCTTTGATTGCTTTTAGTTTATGCGACCGCCTTATGGCTGTCGCATTATACAATTATTATACAATTTACTTATTATGATTTACTTATTATTATTATACAATTTACTTATTATGATTTTACCTGAACATGATCTAATTTTTTTGTTTTTTACATATAATAATATCTGCACTATGACCTTTTTTTAATATAATATTTTCTTTTTATTTATATTCTACAAATAATCTGGTTGCTTTTGTGTAAATTATGTATATAAACTTAAATTTTCTGTATAATATCCCGGATGAATGGGGAATCGGTTCCCCTAAAACACGTTGGCTTTTTTTGATACTCCAAATCAGGGGTCTCCAAACTTTCTAAACAAAGGGCTAGTTTGCTATCCTTCAGACTTTAGGAAGGCCAGACTGTGGCCAATGGAAGGTCCTGATGTTTGTGGGCAAAAAACAATGCCAATGGTGCCAGTGGGAGGAATTGTGCCTCATCATTGGTGTTATTGGACGCCATTGTTGGTGTCATTGGGAGAAATTTTGCCTCATCGTTGGTATCATTGGGAGAAATTGTGTCCCATTGATGGTGCCATTGGGAGAAATTGTGCCCCATCATTAGTGTCATTGGGAGGAATCGTGTCCCATTGTTGGTGTCATAGGGAGAAATTATGCCCCATCATTGGTGTCATTGGGAGGAATTATGTCCCATTGTTTGCGTCATTGGGAGAAAATTGTGCCCCGTCATTGGTGCCATTGGGAGGAATTGTGCTTTATTGTTGGTATCAGTGGGAGGAATTGTGTCCCATCATTGGTGTTATTGGACGCCATTGTTGGTGTCATTAGGAGAAATTTTGCCTCATCATTGATATCATTGGGAGAAACTGTGTCCCATTGTTGGTGCCATTGGGAGAAATTGTGCCCCATCATTAGTGTCATTGGGGGGAATTGTGTCCCATTGTTGTTGTCATTGGGAGGAATTGTGCCCCATCATTGGTGCCATTGGGAAGAATTGTGCTTCATTGTTGGTGCCATTGGGAGGAATTGTGCCTGTTCATTCTTGTCAGTGGGGGGAATTATGCCGTACTGGTGTCAGTGGATGAAATAGTGCCTCAAGGGCCAGATAAAAGTAAGCCACATCTGGCCCCCGAGCTGCAGTTTGGAGACCACTGCTCTATATCAATACAGATGTGGACAATTACTGAAGGGTAATGAACTTTTCTACCAACACTCACCCCAAAAAATGCTACATTTCCTATTTTGTAAAAATACACTAAATAGCACAAAATAGGTAAGAACCCCATACATCATAATGAATGGGATTACTATTTTAAATGCCTTTTCATGCAGTAAAATATTTGCTTTCTATTGCAGGAAAAGCAATCCTGTGCGAAGGACAAATATATTATGAAGCAAGCATGATTTTGATATTCTCTGGGAGTAAAAACTGTGCTGCTGCTGCTGTGAACAGGGTAATGTGATTGTGTGTAACTGAGCTGTATAGAGAGCTATTGCATTTCTGTTAATGCAAAGACAGCATCTGTATTTCCTGCAGTATTCGAATCTGGTATTCCCGGCTCTATCTCAGCATTACAAATTTATGACAAAATTATCAGTGTCCGACCACAGTTCAGACTTGGTAATGACTAAGGGTTTGTTAGAGTGGCGTTTTTTCCACACTGGCTAAACACCACCGCTAGGGCACATAGAAGCACGCCAGTATCTGTGGGGCAGTATACTTCCCACTGTTCAACACTCACCTGGTATGTAAAACTTTTAGGGTACCCCGTCTGCTGACCGCTAACATGCAAACATTTGGAACCTATTCACATCAGCAGGAGCTTCTTATGTTCTGTATAACACATGCCCACTGATCTGCTCTAACTTTTTAAATCTTTATTAACCACTTCAGCCCCGGAAGATTTTACCCCCTTCCTGACCAGAGCACTTTTTGCGATACGGCACTGCGCCGCTTTAACTGACAATTGTGCAGTCGTGCGACGTTGTACCCCAACAAAATTGAGGTTCTTTTCTTCCCCACAAATAGAGCTTTCTTTTGGTGCTATTTGATCACCTCTGCGGTTTTTATTTTTTGCGCTAGAAACAAAAAAAGAGCGACAATTTTGAAAAAAAAAAAAAAAGCAATATTTTTTACTTTTTGCTATAATAAATATTCCCAAAAAATATATAAAAAAACTTTTTTTTTCCTCAGTTTAGGCTGATATGTATTCTTCTACATATTTTTGGTAAAAAAAAATCTCAATAAGCGTATATTGATTGGTTTGCGCAAAAGTTATAGCATCTACAAAATAGGGGATAAATTTATGGCATTATTATTTTTTTTTTTTTTTAGTAGTAATGGCGACGATCTGCCATTTTTATCATGACTGTGACATTATGGCGGACACATCGGACACTTTTGACACTATATTGGGACCATTGTCATTTATACAGCGATCAGTGCTATAAAAATGCACTGATTACTATATAAATGACACTGGCAGGGAAGGGGTTAAACACTAGGGGGCGATCAAGGGGTTAAGTGTGTCCTAGGGAGTGATTCTAACTGTGGGGGGATGGGCTACCTAGGACATGACAGTGTTTCCTGCTCCCGATGACAGGGAGCAGTAGATCTCTGTCATGTCACAAGGCAGAAAGGGGAAATGCCTTGTTTACATAGGCATCTCCCCATTCTGCCGCTCCATGACACGATCGCGGGACACCGGCGGACATCGAGTCCGCAGGTCCCACGGGCACGGGCACGCGCCCACAGAGCCGCATCTTAAAGGAGACGTACCTGTACGCTCATTTATGCAGCCGTGCCATTGTGCCGATGTCTATCATCGTGCACTGGTCGGCAATCGGTTAAAATGACCCAATGGGGTTGATTTACTTAAACTAGAGAGAGTAAAATCTGGTGCAGCAGTGCATGGTAGCCAATCGGCTTCTAACTTCAGCTTGTTCAATGAAAGCAGACTTTCAGCCTCCCAAACATGATCCTGCCTCTCCACCCTGCCTCCCACCCTCTCCAGGAATAGGGTTTTTTTTTATGTTTACTTCTTTTTTTTAATAGAATGTCCACCCCCCCCCCCCCCCCATGAACATCACTTGCCTTAGGCGAATGACGTGCACACTGACCACTGTGCCTCCCAGGATGTGTATGCCACAAATCCCTGGAGGCATAGCTTTTTATTGAGGAAAGGAGGAGGGCGTGGGCCTGTCAGCGTGTCATCAGGAGGCGTGTCATCGGAAGGCGTGACGGCTCAACCCAGAACAGCCGGCAGCCTAGCAATGACGTCACACGGAAACATGGCGGCGTGGGAACGAGCATTGCCAGAAGAGAAGAAGCTCTCAGCTGGACAGTGCTGGATTCGCTTGGTGGTTGAGAATCAAAGGTTAGCAGAACTTACCACCAGGTAGGTAAGGCTTAAAAAAAAAAAAATTGGGGGTGGTGGATACAGATCCCTTTTAAGCTTTGACCAAAAAAAAAAACTGGAAGCTGATTGGTTTCTACGCAGAGCTGCCCCAGATTTTGCAATCTCATGTTTTAGTAAATCAACCCTAATATGTCATCTCGCTCAACCGTGTTGTGTTGGGGTGTAGTGAGTCACATCATGCTGCGAACATTAACACATTGCCTTGGTGCGTACTGAAGCCATAGGACATAAAGCAAATTACATTGTCTATGCACTGGGACTACATTGGGCAACCCTGCCATTCATTTAGTGATGGAGGGGGGGGGGTGTCATAACCTAATATCAAATGCCCAGTAACAGCACCAATGAATGCACGGCCTTAAAGCGGAACTTAACTTTTTCAGTCAACATTAATTATTTTTAATCCGCATGCTGTTAGCATTAGTAAATAGATAGGAAGGTAGATTATATTTACTTATTTTAAACTTTTTTTTTACATTTCTTCAGTTGCCTCCTGGTTTCTGGTCTCGGCCATAATGATGTCATACATCCCAGAAGTCTTCGTCTGCCTTTTTTTTTTCATACAGAGAAGGGGGTGGGGCATTCTCGACTAACCACACCCTCATGCCTGCATTCCAAAGCTAAGGGCAGATGGATTTCAGAAAGTAAATGCTACATGAATCTGCCCTTACTTACCCAAGATGCCTACAGCTAAAAATGCTAGGGGGTGTTTTTCCAAGGGATTTCTCAACAAAATAAAGTAGGGAGACATGGATGGATTCGTTTACTTTGAATAGTAAAATCAATTAAATAGCGTTTTCAGTTTGTGGCATTCAGAAAGAGTTTAATCCTGCTTTAAGGTGGTTTGATGGGTTTTTGCATCTTTAGATGTTTTGCATTTTTTTTTTATTCTACTCTGTCTACTTTTAGTCACTTTACCATGACAACTCTTTATGTCAAAAATATAACCTCAAAATTGGGCAGAAGGCAACAAGGCAAAGAACAGTTACAGTATTTAGCTGATCACCAATACCAGCTAAATGTAAGATTAGTATAACAGCAAAGGTGTCAAAAACACTGTCTAGAAGCACTATGTAAAGCCAAGGTTTAGAAGACACAGGATGGGTGTATACTGTATATATAATAGAGATGTGTGAAATGTGTTGTAACCTCTCAGGACATACAGTAACCTCAATACCGGCTTTTATTATAACATCTGTTGGTAAAGTTCCATATTAAACGACATTCAAATGTCATCATTTTCTGAAGCAAGCTTAAATTTGATTGGTTCTTGTGAGCCAATTCAGGCAATTGTTATAGGAGTCAATATAAAATGACCCATTGTAAATCACCCCAAAGCGCAACTTCATCTTATTGTACCTTTGCAACAATTATTTTTTTTCATATTTCATAAGTCAGGACAACAAAATAGTCAACTTACGGAATGAACTACCCTTATAGTTGTGTGGGCTCTTAAAGTATCTATTGGGGTTATTTATTAAAACTGGAGAGTGCAAAAGCTGGCACAGCTCTGCACAGAAACCAATCAGCTTCCAGCTTGTTTGTCAAAGCTTTATTGAACAAGCTGAAGTTAGGAGCTGAGGGGTTGATTTACTAAAGGCAAATGGTCTGTGCACTTTGCAAAGTGCAGTTGCTTCAGAGCTTAGTAAATGAGCAGAAGCTCTGCTGACTTATTTTATCCAATCATGTACAAGATGGAGATACAAGATTCAGAGCTTAGTAAATGAGCAGAAGCTCTGCTGACTTCTTTTATCCAATCATGTACAAGCAAAAATGCTTTTTTTTTTTCCTTGCACATGATTTGGTATTCTTTGCAAAGTGAAGCTTCACCTCATTCACTAAGGTCTGGAGCAACTGCACTTTGCAAAGTGCACAGTCTATTTGCCTTTAGTAAATCAACCCCTAATTGTCTACAAAGCACAGCTGCACCAGATTTTGCATTCTCCAGCTTTATTAACCTCCCTGGCGGTTTTCCCGAGTGTGGCTCGGGGTTACATTTCAGGACCATTAGCGGTAACCCCGAGCCACACTCGGGATTACATCGCAGGATCCTGGTGCCTCCTTACTTACCTTGTCCCCGGGATCCTGCGATGTCCCCCGCACTGTCCGAGGGCTCCGTCCTCCTCCGAAGCCTCTCCGTGCCAGGCTCCGTTCCCTGCGAGCGTCGCGACGCACGGGGGCGGAGCCTGGCGGCAAATTCAAAAAAATGTAAAAATCATAACACATACAGTACTGTAATCTTACAGATTACAGTACTGTATGAAATCATTTCACATCCCATTTGTCCCCAGTGCTCTGGTCCATGCCCTGCATTCAGTTTTATATTGCATATACTGTTCTTTCTGCCTGGAAACTGGAGATTGTCCATAGCAACCAAAAAGTGTCCCTTTACGTCAAAAATGGCTTTAGACCAGCTAGAAAACTGCGATAGTAAATTAGAACACTTGCAGAATTGAGCGATAGTGAATCGTGTGGAAATTTTTTTTAATACTATTTATTTTTATTTTTTTTAATTATTATTTTTTTTTTATTATATTATAATTTATTTTTTTGTGTTTCAAACTTTATCATACCCGGGATATCTACTAGACTCTTGTTTGGACAGATTTAAGTGTGTTATTGTTAATAATTAAATACCTACAATATAAAACGCCAAATTTCATTGCAAAATAATTGTACCGCTTTCAGCACCTAAAATCAGAAAGAATCATACCGCCAGGGAGGTTAAATCAGCCCCATTGGGGTTGATGTCCTAAAACTGGAGAGTTCCCAATCTGGAGCAGCTCTGTATAGAAAGGTTTTATTGTCAAAGCTTAAAGAGGAAGTAAACCCTGTCAAAAAAAAAAACACCCTGCAGGACAAAGGCATAATGAGCTAGTATGCATAGCATACTAGCTCATTATGAATTACTTACCTGAGATCGAAGCCCCCAAAGCGACCCTCGTTCATGTCCTTCATCGCCGCGATGATACTCAGAGTGACTTCTGGGTATCGCTGCTCTGGCGCTGTGACTGGCCGGGGCAGCGATGACATCACTCCGGCGCATGCGCACAGGAGCCATCAGTGACGGCATGATCGCCTTCATTAACGGCACGCTCAGTGCGCCTGCACCGTCAGTGCCCGTTTTTAGGAAAATATCTCCTTAATCGTGTAGGTTAAGGAGATATTTCTTGCACCTACAGGTAAGCCTTAATCTAGGCTTACCTGTAGGTTAAAGTGGTCTGTAAGGGTTTTACAACCACTTTAATTGAACAAGCTGAAGTTAGAAGCTGCACCAGATTTTGCACTCTCTAGTTTTAGTGAATCAACCCCATTGTGTCTAGACAGACATTGTAAATTGTAATCTAACCGTAGACACATCCCAATGGCAAAAGTTTAAATCTACACATCTCTATAGAAAATATTATAGGTATGGTAGGTATAAACAAAATAGTTATATTCTGGTTAAAATAACTAATTTAAATATTATTTAATTGTTGCAAATCGATCTATCAACTTAAAGTGGCATTATGTGCAGTCATACAAATTGTTACTTTCATTACACTATATATACAAGTATTGAATTGCAATATGCTTGGTATTGTTAGATACAAAATTCAGCTTGTAAAGCAAGTTGCAAGACAAAATAGATAGATAGATAGATAGATAGATAGATAGATAGATAGATAGATAGATAGATAGATAGATAGATAGATAGATAGATAGATAGAGAGAGAGAGAGAGATAGATAGATAGATAGATAGATAGATAGATAGATAGATAGATAGATAGATAGATAGATAGATAGATAGATAGATAGATAGATAGATAGACAGATAGATAGATAGATAATTTACGTTGCCAATCTGGCTAATAAATGACACCTCCAGACTACTCAGTGGTGGATTTGTTCTTCCTGTAGACTGAACTGACTCATTAAATCAGCACTGTAAGTTCCTTTTTATTAATGCCATGCTCACACAAACAATTATTATAACTCGGGTTTCTTTGCTACTGTACAAGGAACAATGTAAAGTGAATTGGGACTGGTCTCTATGGGTTCCTGCCCATACCACCATATTTGCTATCTCTTAAAACAACTCCCACACAGAAGATTCCTTCTGAGCAATTTGTTACTGTGGAGCTATTGTAGACACATTGGGGTTGATTCACTACAGGCAAATAGACTGTGCACTTTGCAAGTGCAGTTGCATCCTGCAAGGACATTTGTTGCAGAGCGTAGTAAATGAGGTGAAGCTCTACTGACTTCCAACATCCAATCATGTGCAAGCAAAAATGTATTATTTTTTTTTTTCCTTGCATGTGATTGGGTATTCGTTGCAAAGTGAAGCTTTACCTCATCTACTAAACTCTGGAGCAAATACCCTTAGCAACAGCAATTGCAAAGTGCATAGTCCATTTACCATTAGTAAATGAACCCCATTGCGTCCTAAAAGGATAACTTTTTTTTCTCATCTGATCACTATTTTTTTTTTTGCAAACTTTAAAAACATATTCAAATGTTGAAAGATTTCCAGAATCCTGAAAGACGTCCAGAATTTCTATTTCTCAACAGACATATAACTTATTATTTGTTATGGACGCAGTGGGGGTTATTTACTAAAACTGGAGGATGCAAAATCTGGTGCAGCCCTGGATAGAAAGCAATCAGCTTCCAGGTTTTATTGTCAAAGCTTAATTGAACAAGCTAAAGTTAGAAGCTGCTTGGCTACCAGGCACAACTGCACCAGATTCTGAGTGCACCAGTTTTAGTAAATCTCCCCCACTATGTCATTGAAAACAATCTTTATATCATTTCAAGATTTATGTAGTGCCCTGGTGCCCAACCTGCAGCCCCTGGGGCCACAAGCAGCCCTTTCACGTTTACTATGTGGCCTTTGAGGCTCCTGCAGGCAGTAGTCTGTGTTTTGGTGCTTACTCAAGCCAGTGAAGGAACATTTTTATTATACTGGCTTCTACGTAGGCTTTTCTGTGTTGTCCACCCCTTTTTTCTTTTTTTTACTTTAGTTTTCCCTCAGAGCTTTTATACTGCATCTTGCTGAGAGAAATATAAAATGTGGCACAAGTAACTTTTAAGGGGGCTGTAATAGAAGTGATCTTTCGCAGTCTCATGTTATGTGTCTCCAGTCTATGATTGTCTCTTGAAGCATGTACCCAGCCTTCAACAATTCTTATAGTATGTGTAAAGTCTCTGATCATCCCTTGCAGCATGTCCACAGTCTCTGACCCTCTCCTGTTTCATATTCACAGTGTCTGACCCTCTCTTATAGCATGCCCATAGTCTTGGACCATCTCGTATTGTACGTCCACTGTCTCTAACCATCTCTTGTAGCATACCAATAGACTTGGACCATCTCCTGTTGTATGTCCAATCTCTGACCATCCCTTACAGCTTGCTCATAGTCTCTGACCATCTCCTGTTGTATGTCTGCAGTCTCTGACCATCTCCTGTAGCATGCTCATAGCCTCTGACCATCTCCTGTTGCGTGTCTGTAGACAGCTTTCTGTAGCGTTACATTCACAGAACTTTATGTATGGCCCTTTGAGGATCTTAGGGGCTGCACTTAGGGCCTCTTATAAAAAGTGAGTTGACTACCACTGGTATAATGTATAATTAACATGCTTTTTTTATACTAAGGGGTTATTTTTGCAAAAACTTAATCAAAGAAAACAAGAAGCACTGCAGTAATTTTCCTTGTTGAATTTGAAGTATATAAATTCTAAAATAGTGGCAACAATTACTTTGGAAACCCAATAAAGTATAAAAAAAACAGGAATTTCAAACTTTGATGCTCAATGCTTAAATTCAACCTCCTGGTCTCTCCTATACCATCTACCAAGCAGGCAGGCTGGCATGCATTTTAAACACATATTTTCACATGCTCCCCAAAAGGTATGACATACACAAAATTATAAAAAGGTGTTGGTCTCTACTTTGACCAAAATAGGTCCAAAATCTCAATTTGTTTACTTTACACCAAATTTCTTTTGCTCTAAAATAGCACAGTATACATATACAAAGACGCACATACCAGCTGTGACTAGAAGGCTTCAGTAACGTATTGGCCGCACCCTGTTCTAAATTAGTTGGGTTATTGGGTAAAGATGTGCAAAAATGTATCAGAATGTGCAAAAAACAACAAATCAGAAAACAGAAAGATGAATTTTGTTTGGTCCCCATAGATTTGCATTTTCTTTGCATTTTCTTTGTGCATCACCATTGTGCTTCTTGAGCCTGTTTGCGCTCCAATCCTATTTTTTTTATTATTCTAGAAGAATTAGGAGAGATTAGAGGCACATCATGACCCCAAAAAAAAGTTAACTTACCATAGAGATAAGAGTGTACCCTTCCATTCTTTCAACCTGCAGCATCCAAAAATCCAGGAGCCCACACCTTGGCTCCCAGCACCCCGAGAACTCAAGGATAGGCAGACAGAGGAGAAGAATGTCACCTGCTAACTTCCCCTACGGGTGTATGTGATCGGACAGGGTGCACACAAGCTGTCACTGGCCCTGATAATGAAGTTTTCCTTTTTTCTGCACAAGTTCCTTTTTCCTACAGCAGAGCACTGTTGGTCACAAATATACGTGATGTCATTGCATCAATCTTCTAGACACGTCACAGGAAACATGTCCTTTTGGCCTGTGGTCAATAGATTCCTCCTACTGTATATGGCTAAGCTATACCAGGCTGAACTAATATGGATTAAAACCATTATAGACAGCCTATACAATAAACATGCTGTCAGGCAATACCCTTTGAAAAGCAAACTCCAGCCAAAATGTTTATATTATTAAAAAATTATAGCCTACATCAGGTTTTTATTGCAGTCTGTGTTTCTGCTGAGGAGATTCGACCTCACTTCCTGTGAGGAAAGAAAATGATGGAAAATCTTTCTGTGAAGCAAAAACATGTACACATTTTAGTAGAGTGGGGAACAGTTACAATTTCTGACAATATTTTTATTGCTGTCTGTGCTGGTGACAACCACACCGCCTATTTCTTGTTTTTGTTGTCATCGGTATAATTTTGGTTGACTAAAAAAAATTTGCTCATAATTTTTGTTAGCGGTACGTTTCCAGTGACGAAAACGAAACAAAAGTGACTCCAATTTTTGTCAAGGAACGAAAACGGAATGAAAATGTGAGGGAGGGACGTTTACCCACATGAACTTCCGCTTTCCTCGGAACTCCCCCTCTAATTTTGGGAGTGTTTCCCCTCTCAGCAAGCAAGGTAGCGAGCGTAGTGTGCTCAGTGGCGCGGCGTGCTTAGAACAGCATTACAGGCCTCCTCAGACTACAATCCAGAGCACTGAGCAGCCTTTACAGGCTTCCCGAATCCCGACCCCCCCAGAGACTAGAGCACTTTTTGCAGCATTTCAGGCCTCCTCAGATGACCGTCCGGAGCACTGTGTGCATTACAGTCTTCCTCAGACCATCCAGAGAACTCACTGTGCATTACAGGCCTCCTCAGACCATCCAGAGTACTCACTGTGCATTACAGGCCTCCTCAGACCATCCCGAGAACTCACTGTGCATTACAGGCCTCCTCAGACCATCCAGAGAACTCACTGTGCATTACAGGCCTCCTCAGACCATCCAGAGTACTCACTGTGCATTACAGGCCTCCTCAGACCATCCAGAGAACTCACTGTGCATTACAGGCCTCCTCAGACCATCCAGAGAACTCACTGTGCATTACAGGCCTCCTCAGACCATCCTGAGAACTCACCGTGCATTACAGGCCTCCGCAGACCATCCAGAGAACTCACTGTGCATTACAGGCCTCCTCAGACCATCCAGAGAACTCACTGTGCATTACAGGCCTCCTCAGACCATCCCGAGAACTCACTGTGCATTACAGGCCACCTCAGACCATCCCGAGAACTCACTGTGCATTACAGGCCTCCTCAGACCATCCCGAGAACTCACTGTGCATTACAGGCCACCTAAGACCATCCCGAGAACTCACTGTGCATTACAGGCCTCCTCAGACCATCCCGAGAACTCACTGTGCATTACAGGCCACCTAAGACCATCCCGAGAACTCACTGTGCATTACAGGCCACCTAAGACCATCCCGAGAACTCACTGTGCATTACAGGCATCCTCAGACCATCCAGAGAACTCACTGTGCATAACAGGCCTCCTCAGACCATCCGAGAACTCACTGTGCATTACAGCCCTCCTCAGATCATCCAGAGAACTCACTGTGCATTATAGGCCTCAGCAGTCGGCCCAGAGCACTCCTCACTGTGCATTACAGGCCTCCTTATTAGATTTCTTTTTACTCAAGGCAGTGGCGTAACTAGAACCTTCATGCCCTGGTGCGAGAAACCATAAAGGGTCTCCCTGACCCCCCGGTCAGGGCCCCTTTCCTCCAAACCTGGTGGCGAAACGCCTGGGCCCGGTCGCAAGTTTGACTTTGTGACTTTATTTTTTACAGTATTTTAGGGGCCCTGTTGGGAGGCTTTGATGAGAAATCAGAGGTCTAAACAGACCTCTGATGTTTCACCTTTGAGCCAGAGAAAGGAGATTAAGGACACAGTCTTCAATCTCCATCTCTGCAGCCTCAGGTGCGCAGAATGAAGAAAGCAGGAATAGCTCTGTACAGAGCTTCCTATTCATTCACAAACTGAAGCAAAGTAAACACAGTTTAGGATGTTTCATTTATGAATGGACAGATCGGTACGGATCACTAACTCTCCATTCAGAAAAGGCTCCATCATGACAGATACCCTGCAGCTGGTGGAAGAGGGGAACTCTGAGTTTTTGTGGGGATGAGGGGGAGGGGTCCAGGAGAGAGCACAGGGGGCCAGGAAAAAGCACAGGGGGGCTGGAGAGCACACAGGGGGGCAGCAGAAAGAAGCTGCATAGGAGGAGCGTGGTGGCGGCTGCATAGAGAGGAACCGATCTCTCCATTTCCCCCCTGCTTCTCCTGCTCTCCCTCCCTCAGGCATTCAGCGGCAGCCTGACTCACTGTTCACTGCCCTCCATTCTTTGTAAATAAAAAAAAAATCTGGGGGAAATTGGGTTTTTAAGTTTTTTTCTCCAGTAATGGGTTTAACTGTTTTTATTAAGGCTCACTATAGATGAAAGATTTGTGTAAGAGTTAAAATTCGCCACATTGCTTGCCTCTTGGTATCAGCATCAAAAGTGGAGTGCTTTGATAATTCTTTCTGTTCCAGTGCAGAGGAAATGCTTAGGCCCACTTGCATGGACATTCTTATACAACTTAGAAGATCTTCCGTGGTGGTCATGAGCACCTTTAGGCACTGGAGGTGCTCAGTATCACAGGAAAGGTTTAGATATCGCAAGAAGTGCTGGAAATAGGGAACATCCCCTCTTTTTATCAATCTGTTGAGTGTTGACCACTGGCTTTGCCTTAAGGCTAAAACTTCAGCTTACAGTAACCCAAGACTACTAGCTTACCCAAGTTTAAAGTTAGACTCTATGGAAAGAGAGGGGGCAGAATAGGAAGCACTGGTAGGTCTGTATTCATAGTTCTTGCTCCTTTAGGCCTACTATGTTGTGTCTCCCTTTTCTTACCCCAGTTCACTGGCTAGCCTTAGTATTATCCTTACAAGATCATCATAGCCACATGAGGCATGTCTAGGCTGGGGGTGGACAGGCTAAAAGAGACAGTTTGCCCATTTTGTGGCAGTACATGTACAACAATGGTTTCCAATCTCTGTCCTCAAGTACCCCCAATAGGTCATGTTTTCAGGATTTTCTTCAACTTGCAGAGGTGCTTTAAATCATTTCTGTTGCAATCTTTTTATTGTGTTTTTAAATAACAATAAAAACATTATAATATAACAAAAGCCAGTGCAGAATGGCACTGTCATCATAGTCCATCAGTAGATATAAAGACCTGCGCCAATGTGGTTAGCCATGAAGAGTCCCATATAGCAATACAAGTTTGGCTATATTCTAAGAAGAGACCAAACAACCTATGGGCCTTACTTCAGTCCAACATTGTAGGCCCGTGGAGGGGTCAAGCAAGACTACGCTTTAAATCAATCTCAATGGCATGGTATTTATGACAGCCATTTTATGAGAGGTTCACAAAACATAAGCTGTCTGGGGTACTTGAAGCAGAACTAAAATTGTGAACAGGCATATTCTGTAATGTAGAAGAGACATGTAATTTTTCTTCTGCAATAAAGTAAACTTACTGGTTCTTAATCCTCCGTGAAATGTACATGCATGTGCAGCTCTGTTTACATTTCTGGCACAGTGCCAGTTTGCCAGGTGAATGGTTTCCACTCATGCACTGGAGTGGCGTCATCCCACAATGGCCAATTAAGATGGACGATGACCGGCACCCAGAAGAAACTGGGGAGAAGAAGCTGGCACCAGTGAAGGACCTCTTGGACTATTGGAATATAGGTGAGTATTCTTACCTTTATTTCTGCTTTATGCACTGAGGTTGGGAACCACAGAACTACAATAAACAAGAAGAAGATTACGGCAAACTGTTTTCCTACTCTACTTAGTGTTCAGTTCTAGGGTTACCATATCAGTGTGGGTTAACAGTAGGTACATAAACTGCAGAGAAAGCAGCAATGAGGACCTGGCCGGGCGGCACCAGTAGAAAGGTGACAGTGTGCATATACAAGAGAATGTGTTATTGGTAGTCAGCAGTACGGTGTGTGCCGCCCTTGGTATGCCTTACTGCCCTAGGCTTTAGCCTTTTTTAGATAAAACCCAACAACTGCCTTGTAGGGTGATACAATGTTTATTGGGGTTCATAGAAGGTATATGGGTACAAAGTTGATTATGGCAGGTATTTATAGCAACAGCTCTCCTAATACCCAGCTCAATTTCAAATTGTAATGATAGGCATTAAAAAATATTAAATTACAAATGCTCTTTGTTAGAGCAAGGGAGACAGACAGGGTGACAACACTTATTCTCCAGCAGTTAATTCACTGCAGTGTTGTCACCCTGTGCAGCTACTGTAGCTGCTAAGCTGCTTGCCTATGTGAATTGAGGAGGAGTTGTCATTGTTGATAACCCTGCCACCCACTATGTGAGTGTGGAAGGACAGGCCAACCTTTACCCATAGGTATTGTGACTAACAGCAGAGTGCTGTCCACACCACCTGTGGTGAAGAGATAGCATAGATCTTCAGGCATCCTGCTTCAATGCAAAGTGGGTCCTGCTTAACCACTTCAATACCCGGCAATTTTACCCCCTTCCTGCCCTGGCCAATTTTCAGCTTTCAGCGCTGTCCCGCTTTGAATGACAATTGAACGGTCATGCAACACTGGACCCAAACTAAATTTTTATCATTTTGTTCACACAACTAGAGCTTGATATTGGTGGTATTTAATCACCACTGGGTTTTTTAAATTTTTGCTAAATAAACTAAAAAAGACAGAAAATTTTGAAAACAAGCATTTTTCTTCGTTTCTGTTATAACTAAATAAACGTTCTTCTTAAATTTAGGCCAAAATGTATTCTGCTACATTTCGTTGGTGAAAAAAACCCAAATCATATTAGTCTGTAGGAAAGTTATAGAGTCCACAAACTATGGTTTATATCTGAAAATCGATCACTCCTGATGTACTCACTCCTGATGTACTAACCTATTTCATTTCTTGAGGTCCAGAAAGGTCAGGACAGTACAAATATCCCCCAAATGACCCCTTTTTGGAAAGAAGACGGTCCAAGGTAATTAATAAGAGGCATGGCAAGTTTTTTGAAGTTGTAATTTTTAGTTATAATTTTTTGGAAAATGAAGAAAAAAAAAATTCACAATTTTTTTTAATTTTTTACATACTGTCACCATTGCAGTACAGCGTCATCGTATAACTGGTGTGGCAGGGATCAGGGACATTGACAGGTGACAATACAAGAAAAAAAATGTATTACATTTTTTTGTCTTGTTTATTACATTTTTTCTCTTTTTTTTTTTAAACACACTGTGACCAGAGCAATGTAATGTTACCATAATATAGCATTTTACTGAATGAAATTGACTCATTAAGTTCATTTTACTGTGATTAGCTGTGATTGGCCACAGCTAATCACATGGTACAGATGGGCTATGATTGGCCCTGCCAGTACCATGTGATCACTGTGACCAAACACAGCTAGCAACACAATTATACACAATGGATGACATGAAAGGAAGCCATCCATTGTTTACAATTGCCATGTGATCTGCTGTGATTGGTCACAGCGATAACATGGTACTGGCAGTGGGCCTGTACACTGATCAGTCAGCAACCTAGGACATCTAGCTGCTGAAAAAAAGTACTGTGGGGAAAATTTCTGGACTTAAGCTGAATATGCCTTTAAACACTAAGGTGCCCAGTTCAAAGCCCGGTCAGGGCACTATGTGCATGGAGTTTGCATATAGTCCCTGTGCCTGTGTGGGTTTCCCCTAGGTACTCTGGTTTCCTCCCACATTCCAAACATTGCTGGTAGGTTAAATGAATTCTGTGTAAAATTAGCTCTAGTATGTGATGTATGCATGTGAGATAGGGACCATAGACTGTAAGTTCTATGAGGACAGGGACTCATGTGAATGTACAATAAAAGTATTCATACCATTTGAAATTTTCTACATTTGATCATGTTACCACCATAAATGTAAATGTATTTTATTGGGATTTTATGTGATAGACCAACACAAAGTGGCACATATTTGTGAAGTGGAAAGAAAAATGATAAATGGTTTTCAATTTTTTTTTTTTACAAATAAATATCTGAAAAGTGTGGTATTCAGCCCCCCTTAGTCAATACTTTGTAGAACCACCTTTCCTGCAATTACAGCTGAAAGTCTTTTTGGGGATGGCTCTACCAGCTTTGCACATCTAGTGAGTGACATTTTTGCCCATTCTTCTTTGCAAAATAGCTCAATCTCTGTCAGATTGGATAGAGAGCGTCTGTGAACAGCAATTTTCAAGTCTTGCCACAGATTCTCAATTGGATTCAGGTCTGGACTTTGACTGGGTCATTCTAATACATGACTATGTTTTGATCCAAACCATTCCATTGTAGTTCTGGCTGTATATTTAGGGTTGTTGTCCCGCTGGAAGGTAAACCTTCGCTCCAGTCTTTTGCAGACTCTAACAGGTTTTTTTCTAAGATTGCCCTGTATTTGGCTCCATCCATCTTCCCATTAACTCTGCTAAGCTTCCCCGTCCCTGCTGAAGAAAAGCATCCTCACAACATGATGCTGCTGCCACCATGTTTCACGGTGGGGATGGTCTGTTCAGGGTGATGTGCAGTGTTAATTTTCTGCCACAAAGTTCAATTTTGGTCTTATCTGACCAGAGCACCTTCTTCCATATGTTTGCTGTGTCCCCCACATGACTTCTCCCAAACTTAAAACAGGACTTCTTTTGGCTTTATTTCAACAATGGCTTTCTTCTTGCTACCCCTCCATAAAGGCCAGATTTGTGGAGTGCACAATAAATAGTTGTCCTGTTGACAGATTCTCCCACCTGAGCTGTGGATCTCTGCAGCTCCTCCAGAGTTATCATGGGCCTCTTGGCTGCTTCTCTGATTATTGCTCTCCTTGCCCGGCCTGTCAGTTTAGGGGGACGGCCATGTCTTGGTAGGTTTGCACTTGTAGTTGTGCCCTGGCTTTAACTTCCTAAGATTCAACACAAAGCTGTAGGAGAGTAGAGTTGCGGAAAGTACTTTACTCTCCTCATACTAGATCCTTCCTCCTTTAATGTGTGTTCTGATTCACACCTATTGGATACTTTTACTAGTTGATCTTTTTTATAAGAGCAACTCTACTTTTTTATGGGAAAGTGCTTCAATGTCTTTTACAGCTGATCACGTGAGTAGACAGATGAGGAGACTTAAGGCATTAAAATCAGCAGGCCCTGATGGAGTTAGCCCCAGGGTGCTTAGGGCATGTGCAGATCAGTTGGGGAGTGTTCTTCAACAGGTCTTTAACTTGAGCTTGAGTCTACGCAAGCCCCCTGTGTTGTGGAAGATGTCCTCTCTTGTCCCTGTGTCAAAGATACCATGGCCTTGTGGCTCCAAGGATTATAGACCAGTGGCTTTGACCTCCCACATCATGAAGATCTTGGAGAGACTTGTTTTATATCAGTTATGACCCATGGTTAGTAAATGTTTCGACCCTTTGCAGTTTGCATACCAGGGAAGACTGGGGGTTGAGGATGCTATCATTTTCATGGTAAATTGCAGGTATGCACACCTGAATAAGTCAGCAAGCACTGCGAGGGTCATGTTTTTTTACTTCTCCAGTGCTTTTCATACTATCAGGCCGGATCTTTTGGGCGAGAAGCTAGCAGCAATACAGGTTGACATTTCCCTTGTGTCATGGATTATAGACTACCTGACAGGAAGACCACAGTATGTGCGTTTGCAAGACTGTGTGTCAGATAGGGTAATCAACAATATTGGGTTTCCACAGGGGACAGCTCTCTCTCCCTTTCTTTTAAGGGTCGGTTCACACTGGGGCAACACGACTTACAGCGCGACTTAGCAAGGCGACTTGGAGGCGACTTCAATGCAACTTCAACGCGACTATGAGCGACTTACAACACGACTTCAAGTCGCCCCCAGGATAGGCGACTTTGCCTGTGGCCAAACAGAGCTAATCAGCTCTTGTGACATACAGTACCTGCCCGCGAGAATGTGTTTCCAGCGCGATCCCATCATGCTGGTTCTCGGCGACAGGGTACTGTACATCTCGCGCTCGCTGCAATAGGAAAAACACATTTTCCTATTGCAGCAAGTGCGAGAGAGAATTCCCCTCCAGGGACATACCAGGCTCTTAGGTCTGGTATGGATGTTAAGGGGAACCCCCATGCCGAAAAAACGGCGTGGGGGTTCCCCTCAAAATCCATACCAGACCCTTATCTGAGCATGCAGGCCGGTCAGGAAAGGGGGTGGGGACGAGCGAGCACCCCCCCTCCTAAACCGTACCAGGCCGCATGCCCTCAACATGGGGGGGTGGGTGCTTTGGGGAAGGGGGGCGTCCTGCGGCCACCCACCCCAAAGCACCTTGTCCCCATGTTAAAGAGGACAATGGCCTCTTCCCAACAACAATGTCCGTTGGTTGTCGGGGTCTGCGGGCGGGGGGCTTACCGGAATCCGGGAGCCCCCTTTAATAAGCAGGCCCCCCAGATCCTGGCCCCCCACCCTATGTGAATGAGTATGGGGTACATCGTACCCCTACCCATTCACCTGGGGGAAGAAAGTGTCAATAAAAAAACACACTACACAGCTTTTTAAAGTAATTTATTAGGCAGCTCCGGGGGGTCTTCTTCCGACTTCGGGGGTCTCTTCCGACTTCTCCGCTCTCTGCGGCCTCTTTTCCTGATCTCCGGCCTCTTCTCCCGGTGTCCGGTTCTTCTCCTGCTCTCCGGTTCTTCTGCCGGGCTCCTCCGCTATCTTCTGCTCTTTTGCCGCTCTCTTGCTAACGTTGGCCCGGTCTTCTCCATTGTCATGTTCCCTCTTCTCTTCTTCCGATGTTGACACAACGCTCTCTCCCGCTGTAATGCCGTGTGCGTGGTGCGCAACAACTTATATAGGCATGGGGCGTGGTCACCAGGTGATGTCACCCGATGACCCCATCCCTTATGATGTCACAGTCCCATCATACCCCGGGACCGTGAAGTCATAAGAGGCGGGGTCTCCCGGATTCCGATAAGCCCCCCGCTCGCAGACCCCGACAACCAACGGCCAGGGTTGTCCGGAAGAGGCCCTTGTCCTCATCAACATGGGGACAAGGTGCTTTGGGGTGGGGGGGCCGCAGGGGGCGCCCCCCTTCCCCAAATCACCCACCCCCCCATGTTGAGGGCATGTGGCCTGGTATGGTTCAGGAGGGGGGGGCTGCTCACTCGTCCCCACCCCCTTTCCTGACTGGACGGGCTGTGTGTTCGGATAAGGGTCTGGTATGGACTTTGGGGGGACCATTTTTTTCGGCGTAGGGGATTCCCCTTAACATCCATACCAGACCTAAGGGCCTGGTATGCTGTTGGAGGGGAACCCATGCCGGTTTTTTATTTAAAATTTGGTGTGGAGTTCCCCCTCATGATCTTTTCTTTTTCCTGTAAAGTCACTTCACTATAGATGAGGATCCGACTTGGAAGCGACTTCCATTGAATTCTATGGGTACAGGTCGCCTAGAAGTCGCCTTGAAGTAGTGCAGGAACCTTTTCTGAAGTCGGAGCGACTTCAGTAGTGTACATTAAGACAGCTCTCATTGACTATAATGTAATTCCCAATGTCAAGCGACTTGGGGCGACTTGAGGGCTGACAAGTCGGATCCCAAGTCGCGGCAGTGTGAACCGACACTTACTGTCTGCACCCCTGATTTCAGCTACCAGACAGAGTCTTGCCATCTTCAGAAATTTTCTGATCCCGGTAGTGGGATGTATCAGGGATGGGGAAAAGACTGAGTATAGGACTGTGGTGGAGAACTTTCTCACATGGTGTGAGGTTAATCATCTGTATCTAAATGTGAAGAAAAAGGAGCTGGTTGTGGATTTCAGACAGAGGAAGCCAACAGTGACCCCAATCTCTATCTGAGGAGTGGATGTGAAGGTAGTAGAGAGTTACAAGTATCTGGGGGTGCATATAGATAATAAGCTGGACTGGAGCAAGAACACTAAGATACTCTATAGGAACGGCCAGAGCCGCCTCTACTTTTTGAGGAAACTGAGGTCCTTTAACATCTGCCGGACGATGCTGAAGATATTTTATTAGTGGCCAGCGCTCTCCTGTATGCAGTGGCATGCTGGAGAAGCAGGCTTAGAGCGACATAGGAAATAATTTTTGCTTGTGGCGATCAAGATATATAGGGCTGGAGGGGAAGATTTAATTCTGGTTGTTTATGATGAGGATTTTGTGTGGTTTTTATAGTATGTTGGTATTGTGTTGGTTATTATTTGGGGTGGTGTTAGAAAAAGTGGTGTATTATTTGTATTTGGTAGTTTGCCTGTTATTTTAATCTGTGTTATTTATTCTATGTTGTATTTTAATTGTATGGATGTTTTATTTGTAGTGTAGTTTTAATTTTGTTACCTGGTGTTAATGGCTGTTATTGGTAAGTTTGTTGTGTTTTTGCATCTTGTTCAGTCTATTGTTGTGTTGTCTCTGTTAAGTGTGTCTTTGTCTTAACAATTTCCCAATTACCCTTTGGGATTAATAAAGTATTCTGCATACTCTTTCCATTTTCAGATGATGGATTGAACAGAGCTTTGTGAGTTGTTCAAAGCTTGGGATTTTTTTTTATAGCCTAACCCTGCTTTAAACTTCTCCACAATCTTATCCCTGACTTGTCTAGTGTGTTCCTTGGCCTTCAGGATGCTCATATCAAAAATCATATAAATCATATAAAATAAATATAAAAGTCAAAATAAAAAAAAACGGGTAAAAACGTTTTCTATGACAGCCAAATGAGATTGCGGTTGTTATTTTTCGAATGCAGCTGAAACAAATGAAAGATAGAAATTGGATGTGATAGAGAACATTTCCATGATTCCTTCCATGCAATTCTGCAACCCTTAAGCCCCATAAACACTATCAGATTTTCTGCTGATTTTTGTCTTCAGATTTACCAAAACCATGTAGTACAAGGGCCTGCCTGATTGCATACAAATTGAAACTCTTAAGGTTTGACCTCATATTATATGGTTTTGGTAAATATGAAGGCAAACATCAGCAGAAAATCTGATAGTGTGTATGGGGCTTTAAAAATGGAGGCTTTAAGAGATATTACTTGTCATGTAATATGGCACACCCCTGTATACAGGACATTACTATATGTAGCTAAAACTGTCCACTATAACTATCACCATCTAGTTCAGGAAGGAAAAGCTTTTTTTGGCCAGTTCTGCAGCAACAACTGTTCTGTAAATACCATTTGCTACATCACACCAGGGTCCGTGTACACATATATTATCGAAATATCTAGAGCAGAATTTCAAAACCTCCATCTCTGGTCTCTTGTGCTGCAGTATAACATTAACACTTTACCCATTTGACCGTCTCTGTGTGTTTGCTACATCTATGTTCTTGATTTCAAATTAATATAAACAATAACATTTAAAAAAGAAGTAGGGGAATCTTTTTTTTAATCACACTTATTTCGGTGGATGCATCATCGGACCGATGCTGCATTTGTATCCTGCCGTCTCTAAGGCTGAAAACCAAGCGATCAAACATCGCTGATCACTTTGCACGCTCACTGGCTGTTGGGCTGTGGAGGGGTTGGGAGTGGCCAGATCAGGCTCTTAGCAGCTGGCTGAGAGCCTGAGCCGGTTGTCGGTCCAGGCATGTGGGCGGATCCCAACCATATGGTCACGATCTATCCCGAGCCTGGGATGGCTCTGTGACATCAGCTTTACCCTGCTGTCTGCTGAAAACAGGTCACAGGAGTGCAGAACAATTTTTGGAAATGTAATAGCGTCAGGGAAGAAACCAGGGAAGAACTGGCAGATATGCCAATATCCATTATGGCCGCGAGAATCTGCGCAAGCGCATTAGCAATCGTCGCGTAACGGTGAACGCACATTAGCAACGGCTAACGCGCGTATGCAAAAACATGCTAATTACCAGTCTTTTGCTGGCCTATATAAGGACTCCAATTTCTCTCATAAATTGCTGGATTATCGTCAGCTCTGTATCCTGTGTTCCTGTGTTTCTTGCTTGATTACCTGTTACCGACCCGGCTTACCCTGACCTGCTCTGGCTTCTCTTCTGACTCTGAACCCGGCTTGTTTCACGGACCTGCTCTTGTCTGTTCCAGATTGACTTCCTGTGTTTGACCCCGGCTTGATCGCAACTACACCTCCTGCCTCTGCTTCTGACTGACTTCCTGTGTTTGACCCCCAGCCTGGCTTCTGATGACGTCTCTGCTTTTCCACCTGTTAAGATCCGCCAGTACCTCCAGGGACTCATTGGCTGTGACCACCTTCTCTGCTCATGGGTGTCCGCTCCTGGAACCATCAGACAGCTTCACCGGCAGGCAACCCATGCATCTCTGGGCATAGCACCCTCTGTCTCCAACTCCAGGGGTACTCTGCACTCAGCCGCAAGGGGAGCCCTCTCTTCACCTCAGCCTCCAGCCTGGTACGTGACAAATGGAGGGGAATGGGGACGCTAGTTCTGATGACCTGGGGGGTCCCAATGAACTCCCTTAATATGCAGGGATTTCCTCTCACTTCCTGTTTGGCTATGGGACAGGAAGTGAAGGGAAATCTTTGCAATGGGAAACAGATAGTAAAAAAAAAACTGACAGGGGTCATAACACTCGTTTGTTCTATCCAAATTACGAAAAAATGTTGCCTATAGTTCTACTTGAATAAATGTATTCTACATACTATAATCGCCTAAATCTACGTTGAAATCAGCTCTCTGCAATTGTACTGGAGCATTCAAGATGGGTGAGGAAGGGTGCACCATAAGAACAGCCAGTCTAAAGCAGCCATTCTCAACAAGGGCTCCCCTAGAGGTGGCTAGAGGTTCCTTGGGCTGTGGCTGATTGACCTTCCATTTGATGGTTCCTGCATAGTTCCAGGGCTAACACCACTTGGCAGAGATAGTGCCATGACTGCAATGAACATTTTAGCTATCTGTATTGGTGGCATTCTAATCACCACAGTAATGGGGGCATTCTTCCAGCTGATTACCAATGTAAAAGGCAGTTTTCCTACTGACCCGAGACCTCAAAACTATTTCAGGGATTCTTTTAGGTCAGTGGTTCCCAACCTTTTTTTTAACTGGGTAACCTTGGGCAGCCTAGTTGCATAAATTATACTGTACCTTTAATGGGGGTGGGACAGAGGATGAAGTAGGGAATGGGGCCAATAGTGGTGCGTGCACTGAATGGTGAGTGTAGCAAATTTGCTCTAACATTGGAAGGGGCTTAAAGTGAGAGGTAGACATGCAACTGCATCGGTGTCAATGGGATGAATATGGGAGCTGGAGTGGGAGCTCTTTGGGGTTTACAATATTGCAGTGGTGTGTCTAGTTTTGTCTTTTGGCTTGTTTGGGGTGCGACCTGTGATGCTAGATCCCCCGGATCTGGGACTCCTCTGGAGCTTTGGGGCCACTATAGTTTTGGAGGGCTAGGCTTCCCTCCATGATGGGTGTCCAGGCCATGGAGGATTCAATTGGAGTAAGGGTACAGCCTGGTGGCACACCTGTATTTTGTAATTGAGGGAGGGCCACAGCAACACTTTCAGTGCTGTGTAGAAAGGCTAGGGTAGGGGAGGGGATCAAAATTGCAGAGTGGAGCGTGTCTCATCTTATGGGGGCACCTTTAATTTGATGCAATCCTTTATGACCCTGAGAAGAGGTGGGTATTGCTGATTCTGATGCTAACTCAGGTCTCTGCACTCACAAAGTCTCTGTCCTACATTGCTTCCTTGTAATGCAAAATTTCAAAAGACAGCATCTGCTATTAAGCGAGGCAGAGGGCATATCATTCCAACGGGTACTGATTAAGGTGCTGGCCACACCCTTTTTGCCACCTCTTACCACCTCTTACTGGGTTTTGTACAAAAACATACTTATATGTCCAGCAAGTCCAGCAGTGTTTATTCGTGATCTGCTGCTTTGTTGCTGCACACCCGGTCCCGCGCTGCTATCTTCTTCTCTGACATAATCAGGGGGCTGGTGGTCTCTTCCAGGTTCTTGCAGCCAGCCCCCTGGTGACACATATGTGCATCATCAGGGCACTGGCTGCATGAACCTGGAAGAGACAGGCGACCCCTGATGACGCACTGTGGTGCATGCACTACCGAGTACCCTGAGACCTTCTGGGATGTGGGATGTGAGTATCCCAGAAATCTGCAGGCAGCTAACTATGTCATTCTTGCCTAGGCAAGAAACTAGTAAGTGTTGAGGGAAGTTCCTGAAAAAAGTATTAACAAAACTGTGAGAGAGGAAGGAGGTAGAAGTGAGATGACAGAAAGTGGGTGTGGAGGGTTAAGGTCCACCTAAACTGTGGTTTAGTCTGCAAGGAAGTCAAGGCTCCCTGAATTACAGGACTAATTAATCTGAATTATTCATATATATGGATATAAATATAGCACCCTCTAGTGATAGAAATGTAGGTTTTTTTGGTGTTAAGTGTAGGAAAATTTGTGCAGGCCAAGCTTGTCTAAGTCTTTCCTGGATTGGGCAGAGATCCAGGGAGAGCTGGATGACTCACAGGCAACATTCCTGAGACCTCCCCACTTATTTCTAGAATGTGCTGGAACCTTCTAGAAAGATGGGGGGGAGTAAGGTGGAGCTGCCTGGAGTATTCTGAGGGCACTGACCAATACCCAACTTGGGTTGGCAGGGGGCAGGCCCCCTCAAATACTCTGGGTCAGCCCAGCTGGGGAGGAGAGTTCAGGTGGAAGCTGAAGATGGAGTGTTAGGCTGTTGTGGCCTTTGAGGGAGGTCCCCAGTCGGGGGGGGGGTTACCTTTGGCCTGGGCTCGGGTGTGGCCGTGTCCTTCCCAAAACCACGGAGTTGTCCTGGCCAGGAGGCACTGGGAGCAAGGAGGACAGTGGGAGAACACTGCCGGGCAAGTCTCCAGGAGCAACAGGAACTGCCAAGAGAGCTGGTGAGTGACATACAGTCAGGACTGGGAGGCACGCTTGAGAGGACTGGGATGGAGCAGTCTGGGGTGGGTGCAGAGGCAGTCAGGAGAATTGTGGTGGCACGGGCAGTGGAAAGGGGCAGCTGCAGCCAGGGGGTCTGCCAGTGCCTGAAGAGGTGGTACTGGGAGCAGTAGCCACATTTAGGACAGCTAGCACTAAGGACTACCATATTTTTGCTACACCATAGGGGCCCACGGTCCCTACCTGCAAAGGGCATTTGCTTTTGGTCTGACAGAGCCAGTGCCAGATCCCCACACCAGTGCTAGCTGGTCTTGGGAGTGATAGTCTGCAAGCAAATGTATGTGCTGGAGGTAGAGGAGAAGAGGTTGTATATATATTGGAAGTGTATATAGTTAAATTCCTATTAAGTTTCTTCAATCAAATGTGCATTCCATAAGTACCCCATCCCCATCCAAGTTCTATTCCCCTAATAAAAGCAAAAAAAAAAAACAAAGTGCAAAGACTGCTTCTTGACTCTGTGTCTGAAAATTCATGTGCCTGGCTATGCAGGGTGGGAGACGAGCCACATTCACCCTATAGGGGTAGCGCTACATACAGTATATATAAATACAGTTTGGGGTTCACAAAAAAACAAACATTCACACTCACCTCAATGCTGCAGCATGTCCCCTGTAGCTCTAAGCCCAAGAACTGAATGATCACATGACCACTGATTGCTCAGTCCTAGACCGGTGTCTTGTCAAATACTGTCCCCCATCCGATAGTGTCCGCCCTGTACTGCGCAGGCGCAGTACAGAGGACAAACGAGAGCCGAAAGTCTCCGAAGTTCAACAGATGATCGTCAGCTGTACACAGCGCCTGCACTTTTATTCTTACCCTGTGTCCAGGTTCATTCCCTACTATCCAAGTGGACATAGAGTAAGAATAAATAGATGCCGAGTGCAGCGAGGCCGTGCCCGAAGCGTGGCGAACTAAGCGAGCCCGCGAGGGGCCCTCTTACACAGCCATCACTAATAAGTGCCCAAGCGCCGTGTACAGCTGATGGTCAGCTGATCAACTTCGGACACTTTCGGCATCTCCTTCTCCTCCGTACTGCGCAGGCTCCGCGCCTGCGCAGTACGGGGCGGACACTATCTGATAGGAGGACAGTTCTCGTCAGAACACCGGCTCTAAGAAAACACAGCCACCGCTCTCTGTTCTGCCCCCCCCCCCCCACTGTTCACTGAACCGCCGGGCTGAGGAGGGGGAGATTGAGCCACCTGCTGATCAGGAATCTGGGTGGATCCCAACAATAAGGTTGGGATCCTTTCAGAACCTGGACCGGGCCCGTGACATCAGCCAACAGTAGACTTTAGGCCAATGATGGCTGAACCTGGGTCAAAGGAGAGTACAGATAGGTGAAGTCCTGTGACCCACAAGAGAAGTATGAACAAAAATTTTGGCCATACTTCTTTTTTAACTATTAATTAACTATTATTGGGAATGATTGTGTTCTTCAAACAGGTGCAATTATTGAGCTATAAAATCAATTAGAATATAATTCAGATGAAGTCAAACTGTATCATGTGAGGTTTTGGAATGTAAAGAGGTAACTCTTCACCTGCCTACATGACTGGTGGTTCTGCGTATGGGGAGGATCTCTCAAATGCAAATGAAAGATTTAGCCTAACATGACAACAGCATGACAACAGCAGTATTTTGGATTTCCCATCAATGTCTGACAATGGTCAAGCAAAGGGTGAATCTCCCCATTGTGGACATTGACAGCAATAAATACACAGCATAGTTTCAAACTGTACCCTCGTGTCTTGTTTGAAGTCATTTTCAAACTTGCAGCACAATTGCTTGCTATCTGGGATCTTATGAGAAGTCTCACCACAATTAGTTAGCTCCATGGAATGGACTGACTTTCCATAACATTAAGTGATTGACAGCCTAAGATCCAGCACCTCTCATATATACCCCAATAAAAACCTGACAAGGGTTCTAATGCTTTTCAACTCCAAAGCTAATAAAATGGCTTTAGATAAACTTTAAAGAAGTAGTCTAATAAGAAGTCAAAAAAGCTTTGTTAAATCCCCCAGGGGACCCAGGGGTTGCTTTCACTCAGAAGTCTGTGGCCTTGCTCGAGCATGGTTGGATAGTTTATCTGCACCCTTCCCCCACCTCTATTCAACCACGCTGAAGCAAGGCAACAGACTTCTGAGTGACAGCACAAAGAGAAAGGAAGTGGTCCAGATACATAGAGACTGCACAGCCCTTGCCCCCTCTGTACATCTGCAGCCATTCTTGCCATTTAGCCCTGTCCCTCCAATGTACTGTGAAACGACTGAGCCCACAATCTCCCGCAGCTGCCAGATAGTTCAGAGATTACTATAATAGTAGCTGGTGGCTTGTGTTGTGTACCACGGTGGCTGTATCAGAGCATTATCATTCACAAAAGCAAAAGACGACAGATACACAAGCCAGTTAATACACTAGTCTCTCTCTAACAATTGTAACAGCTTGTAACCGAGCCACTCTCCAGTCACCATCTTTCACAACAAAAGCCAGCAGCTGTTACATTTGTCTGAGAGAGACTAGTATATTAGCTGTTAGCTTGTGTTTTTGTAGACATTAGTGCTGCCATCATCATTCGCAACACAAGCCACTAGCTACTACTGTAGTCATCTCAGAACTAGCTGGTGGCTGCAGGAGATTGTAGGGTCAGTCTTTTTGCAGTACAAAGGGAGCAGAGGAGGCACAGGGCTAAACTGCAAGGAAGACTGACTCCAATAGGAACACCCATAATTTGGTCTTCTGCCAGGGGTGGAGCTACAGACATTACTTACAGAAATACATTTTTTTAAACCACAGCACAGATTTTAATGGGGATAAGTGCTAGGTGCATTGGATCCCCTGGTTGATTTAACAAGCCTTAAAATTTATGGTAAGAGTTCCTATTTAAGGATAAATTCAAGGTATGATAATTGTTACATTAGCCTTGACTAATATAAGAACTGCATGTATGTGCCATACCTGAATAATCTCTGTGAAAGCTGGAAATCACTGTAGTAACATTACTACAGTGATCTCCACTAGCTTCTGGGTCTCGTGCCAAGCGGCAACCCTGCCGCATCATGAAGACAGAAAGTCGCTGTCACTGCACAGGCACCATTCAGGGAACACTTTGCATTTTCTCAATGAATGCAAAGCATTCTCTGATTGGATGAGGTGGAGAAGCAGGACAGTGATGTCACAACCTCCATCTTAGGCATTCATTGAGAAAATGGAAAGTGTTCTCTGAATGGCTGCCGAACCAAGCAGGTGAACTCTTGTGTTCAATAAGCAGAAGTGCAGCCACTCGGCCCGGGACCTAAAAGATAGTCACAATCACTGGAGTGGCAGTGCCAACTTCCATGGGATCCCACAGGTATGGTATATACATACTTACATTGGTCCAAGCCAGACCATTGTACCTATGCCATACTTTGAATTCAGCTTTAAATTTACTGATTATTTTGTTTTGACAAGCATCGTGCTGCTACCCATATCTTTGCAGTCATATGATCTATACTACAACTGCATTACACAAGTTTGTAACTTGGACACAATCTTTGTGTGGTTCTGCTGCCCTGTGCCATCTTGGTGTAACATCTACATAATACATGATATTGTTGTGTCATGTCTAAATGTCGTGGGTTTCTCCTATTTAGAGGTATAGGATAATTCTGGGTGTATGGAACAGTTCCTTATTCTCATTGCATTGTTCTGGCCACCAGCCCACAACTTCTCATTTCCCTGCTATCACCTGTAATTGATTCAGAACGAGAAACACAGGTAACACCTCAGCCTTTCACACAACTTCCCCACTGATACAGAACAAGAGTAATTATAGGAAGAACTACCTGCTATGTGGAACCAGATGTCTCTCCTTCTTTTAACCCTTCACTGTTGGAGGAACATGTTTTTCACTATAGGTCAGCCTGCCTTAACATTTTTCCCCTAAAAGAACCCTGAAAAAAAATGTTTAGGTTTCAGGGAACATCTGCTACAAATTAAATTTACATGGTACATTAGCATGATCAGTAAGCTGTACATATAAAAATGAATAAAAGAAGGAGGAATATTGTGTATTTAGCGTATTTAACATCTCCTTCCTAATTTTTGGTAATAATTAAAATGAAAAAAAAATAATAATAATAATGTCTGGAAAAGGAAACAATTAAATGGTAATTCACCTTGTATTGTAGTTAATGGAAAAGGTACCCTTATAATGGTGGTGAGAGGAGAAGAGCTTCTTATGTTGGTGGTCAGTAGAGGAAGGCCCCTTTAAATTGGTGGTCAGTGGAGAAGTGCCCCTTTATATTGGTAATTAGTGGAGAAGTGCCCATTTACCTTAGTGGTGGAAGGTGAAGGGCCCCCTTGGGTTGGTGGCTTGTAGAGAAGAACCCCTTTACATTGGTGGCAAGTAGAGATGTGCCCCTTTATACTGTTGGTCAGTGGAAAAGAGCCCTCTTACATTGATGGTGGGAGGTTAAGGAGCCTCCTTACATAGTGGTCAGCAGACAAGTGTCCCCTTTTTTGGTGGTCATTTGAGAAATGCCCATACATTCATGGTCAGTGGGAAAAATGCAGTGACTACACAGCTAAAACATCAGTGATGTCAATGGCTACTTTTTTAGAATGAAAGGCTTTACCAATCTTATTCTCCTGCTTCTGATGGGTAACATTGGTGTTGGAACTATGCCATCAGGTGGGATATTACCGTTGCCACCTTTTACTGCTCAAAGAAGCTCTAGTAACCCCTGGAGGAACCCTAGGGTTTCATACAGGGAAAATTCCTGAATGCAGTGGGCCTGTGTGCAAGATCATAAGATGGGCCTTCTTCCACAAGAAAAGAAAGTAACTATGGTACTGATCTCAATTTCCAAGAGGCATGCTGTTTGTATTATCTCATTATCTTTTTGTGGGGGTTTCCTCTAGGTGCTCTGACCTGATTCCTTCTCCCAATCCAAAAACAAAGCATCAGTTCAACTAGCTTCTACCCAAATAGGCTCTAAAAGTTTATATTTGTGATTGTGGACAGGACAATCAGAGCAACTTGAGCCCCTAGGTTATATGCCAGTCACGTTATACTAGTAAGTTTTATCCCCCACCTCATCTGGCACTGGAATGCCTTACTCTTTAATCTTCTTTGGCAAAAGAATAGATTCTTAACTACAGTGCATCTGACAGCATGGCAGAAGTTGGGAGCAAGGCGATGGAGCAGGTCTGAATGTAGTGAATACTGTGACTGGGCATCATCATTAGTTGGACACCAACCTCCTGACAACGAGCAAGGATTCAAGCTTGGTTCACACGTATGCAGGTTGCAGTTTGCATATTCCAGGTGCATTTTGTGTTTTTCAATACACATTTTTTGATCCATTGAAGTCTTTGGAACCAAAAACCAGAAAGAAGTCCCTGGCCCTTTCCATAAAATGCACAGATGTGCACATGACCCATTGGAAACCATGTTAAATGGACTGTAGTGTGTTTCTGCAAAACTGAAAACACACAAAAAAAATGCATAGGTGTGAACCAGGCCTAAAGGGGAAAGAGAAGACTGCAGACCAGAGACTGTGCTGTGCTGGAAACTTGTGGGGGGTGCAGTCAGTGAGTGTACAGTGGGCCCCATCCCTCTTTGGGCCTATATGCAGGGCATGCACTGAACACATGCCACTGGATCCATAAAAGGCTAGTTGAGAAATGCTGCAAAAATGGAGTATAAGAGTCATCTTTGATATGAGGTTCCACCTTGCCTTGTTTCATCTACTGGCTCCTTCCTTAGGCTGATCATCCATGCATTTGGCATTTGGCAGATTATCCCTCATTGCTTGGTTCATCGTTCAGGTACAAATCCCTCTGGCCCTCTTATTTTCACAAACAACTCTTTTTTGGTCTCATACGTAGATAACTCCAATATGTAAATTACTTCTGACATATTGTCAAGCACTAGTATATTGAAAAAATAAACATTTGACTTATAGCAATTAAAGAACTCCATGAATAAGAGTATTAATTTCAGCCAAATGTTCCTGATAATTTCAATGGAAAAAGTGGGGCTCCTAAACAGCATTTCCAGGCAGTGCTAATGCAGCCCATGATTATCATTGTAGGCATCTACAAGTGTATGAAAATATCTCTAGTTTCTTAAAGTGTTACTAAACTCATAACAGTAAAATCAGTCTGTATATGCAGTAAAGCATGCTTGTTATATCCACTGTGGAACCTAAGGGTTTAATCCTGTGGCTAAGGCTGTTTAAACCTGTCTCCTCTGATTCTCTCCACTTTTTACTGTCCCCAATCTATCTCCTGACAGTACAGAGCCATGAGGGCACTCTGCACATGCTCAGTTTAGTGTGTATTGCTAGAGAGTTTTTTTTTTCTTGCAAGGGTGCATGTGATCGGCACAGGGCCAATCAGCACAATCCAGACAGAGGCACAGGTGTCCTGCAGCCTCATAGGACAGTCAGAGGCAAATTAAAACGCCTCCCACAAGCTTTAACCAGACACTGATAGTCATAAGACTGCTACAGTATATAATGCTGACGAGAAAAGGTATTTAGCAGTTTATATTTACTAAAATAATTGAATTTCCATGTTCTGTGTACTGTGGGAGACCAGATATAGTGAATGCAGGGTCCTGGGTTTAGTAACACTTTAAAGAGGGAGTCCCGCAAATTTTTAAAAAAAAAAAAGTCAGCAGCTACAAATACTGCAGCTGCTGACTTTTAAAATATGGACACTTACCTGTCACAGGGTCCAGCGATGTCGGCATCCGAGGCCGAACCATCCCTCGGTCCTCGGATGCTGCCGCCGCCATCTTCGGTATGGGAATCAGGAAATGAAGCTTTGCGGCGTCACTTCCCGGTTCCCTACTGTGCATGTGCGAGTTGTGCAATCTGAATGGCCCATGCTCTCTCTGGGACCCGTGTGTGTCCAAGCAGATAGCGCGGCGGGACAGGAAGAGGCATAGAATCCCGTGGGAGTCTATGCCCGGAAGTGGGTGCAAATACCTGTCTTAGACAGGTATCTGCACCCCCCTGAAGGGTGTTAAAATGTGACACCGGAGGGGGGGAGGTTTCCGAAAAGCGGAGGTTCAATTTTTGTGTGAACCTCCACTTTAAGCACTGGTTTATTGTATATTTTTCTTCGATTGTTGAAATGGTATAAGTATTACAAGTTCTGAGAAGGGAAAGTAATTTTCTTGAAATGTCTGGTGCTCCAGTTGTACATCTTTCCCATCTCAGAATTGGGAGGTTTTACAGTTGGTCTCATTTTTATGGATTTAAGCCGACCATAGATAGTTCCAATCTCGGCTGGTTCATCAGAGAACCATGTATAGCAGGGGTAGGCAACCTGGGGCCCTCCAGCTGTTGTGGAACTACATTTCCCATGAGGCATTGCAAGGCTGGCAGTTACAATTACTCCCAGAGGCATAATGGGACTTGTAGTTCTGCAACATCTGGAGGGCCCCAGGTTGCCTACCCCTGATGTATAGGCAGGCTGACTGTACCCAAGTATCAACTTGTGTACAATCGGCATGTCAGAATTTTATGCAATTTTTCTAATAATCACTATGTTCTCCCGACAGAAATGGTTCACTGATGTTTCTTGTAGTTGGGCACCAGGTTTGCACACATCTCAGGAGGGATTTTGTCCCACTCCTCTTTGCAGATCCTCTCCAAGTCATTAAGGTTTTGAGGCTGACATTTGGTAACTCGAACCTTCAGCTCCCTTTACATATTTCTATGGGCTTAAGGTCTGGAGACTGGCTAGGCCACCCCAGGACCTTAATGTGCTTCTTCTTGAGCCACTTCTTTGTTGCCTTGGCCGTATGTTTTGGATCATTGTCATGCTGGAATACCCATCCACAACCCATTTTCAATACCCGGGCTGAGGGAAGGAGGTTCTCACCCAAGGTTTGACGGTACATGGCCCTGTCCATCGTCCCTTTGATATGGTAAAGTTGTCCTGTCCCCTTAGCAGAAAAACACCCCCAAAGCATAATGTTTCCACCTCCGTGTTTGACGGTGGGGATGGTGTTTTTGGGGTCATGGGCAGCATTCTCCAAACATGGCGACTAGAGTTGAAGGCAAAGAGCTCAATTTTGGTCTCATCTGACCACAACATTTTCATCCAGTTCTCCTCTGAATCATTCAGATGTTCATTTGCAAACTTCGGACGGGCCTGTACATGTGTTTTCTTGAGCAGGGGGACCTTGCGGTGCTGCAGGATTTCAATCCTTCACGGCGTTGTGTATTACGAATTGTTTTCTTGGTGACTATGGTCCCAGCTGCCTTGAGCTCATTGACAAGATTCTCCCGTGTAGTTCTGGCCTGATTCCTCACCGTTCTCATGATCTTTGAAACTCCACGAGGTGAGATCTTGCATGGAGCCCCAGACTAATGGAGATTGACAGTTATTTTGTGTTTCTTCCATTTGTGAATAATCGTACCAACTGTTGTCACCCTCTCACCAAGCTGCTTGGCGATGGTCTTGTACACCATTTTAGCCTTGTGTAGATCTACCATCTTGTCCCTGACATCCTTGGACAGCTCTTTGGTCTTGGCCATGGTGGAGAGATTGGAATCTGATTGATTGCTTCTGTGAACAGGTGTCTTTTATACAGGTAACATGCTGAGATTAGGAGCACTCCCTTTAAGCGAGTTTTCCTAATCTCAGCTCTTTATCTGTATAGAAGACACCTGGGAGCTAGAAATCTTGCTGATTGATAGGGGATCAAATACTTATTTCACTCATTAAAATGCAAATCAATTCATAACTTTTTTGAAATGTGTTTTTCTGCATATTTTTGTTGTTATTCTGTCTCTCACTGTTAAACATAAACCTACCGTTAAAATTATAGACTGATCATTTCTTTGTCAGTTGGCAAATGTACAAAATCAGCAGGAATCAAATACCTTTTTCCCTGACCGTATGACCGGCTTTACAGCTCCTACCAACCATCATCAACTTTGCAGTGAAAGTTTGAATGTCCCCAACTTTTATTAACCTCCCTGACGGTATTCCCGAGTGTGGCTTGGGGTTAAATTTCAGTCCCATTATCGGTAACCCCGAGCCACACTCGGGATTACATTGCAGGATCCTGGTGCGGCGTTACTTACCTTGTCCCCAGGATCCTGCGATGTCCCCCGCTGTGTCTGCGGGCTCTGTCTCCTCCGAAGCCTCTCCGTGCCAGGCTCCGTTCCCTGCGAGCGTCGCGACGCACAGGGGGGGAGCCTGGCGGCAAATTCAAAAAAATGTACAAACCATAACACATACAGTACTGTAATCTTACAGATTACAGTACTGTATGAAATCATTTCACATCCCTTTTATCCCCAATGCTTTGTCCAGTGCCCTGCATGCAGTTTTATGTTATATATACTGTTCTTTCTGCCTGGAAACTGGAGATTGTCCATAGCAACCTAAAAGTGTCCCTCTATGTCAAAAGTGGCTTTAGACCAGCTAGAAAACAGCGATAGTAAATTAGAACACTTGCAGAATTGAGCGATAGTGAATTATGGGGAAATTTATTTTATTATTATTATATTATTATTTTTTTTAATTATTTATATTTATTTATTATATTATATTTTATGTTTTTGTGTTTCAAACTTCATCATACCCGGGATATCTACTAGACGCTTGTTTGGACAGATTTAAGTGTGTTATTGTTAAGAATTACAGGCCTACAATATAAAACGCCAAATTTCCATGCAAAATAATTGTACCGCTTTCAGCACCTAAAATCTGAAATAATCATACCGCCAGGGAGGTTAAGAACTGATGTGCATATAAAGGCCTTTTTACTCTCCTTTCCTTTCATAGCTGCCAATAGTGTGATATATAAGAATGAAAGGGTAAATATGACGCTACTATGGACAGTATGATAAAGAAAGGCCTAATGTGGGAAATTTTTTTACACTTGTTCATGAACTGAAAGAATAAGCTCAGTTCAGAATGCAAATTCTGCTTTTCGGTACTGACATTAAATGATATAATTTTGAACATTAGAGACATTTCTGTACTAAGATTGAGACATTGCTGTGTTAAACCATGCAGGGTGCTTTAGGCTGCCTATAAAACTGGATATCTTATCAAAGAATGGCAGATGGATTGATCACTCATATTCAATTGCTATACAAATCTAGAGTGAAGGAGTTCAAACTGATTACACAATTGGATCTAGTGTAAAGGATAAGCTAACAATTAGGAATTAGCAAAATTATTTAATTAATTAATTAATTTAATTAATAGTTTTTATTTTCCCAGAATTTCAGCAGAAATTGTGGGAATTCAGCAACATTTCTCTTTTGGCAAAATGCATTATAGTCAATGGAGATAGCCAAAATTAGGGTCATTTTAGAGTTTTGTAAGGGTGCGAGGGGCTTTAAAAAGCTCCTAAACCCATTCTAGTTCCAGAAAGGCCCCTTTTTAGTCTGATAGAAAAAGAAAAAATAAGTACAATAAAAAAATCAGCATGACAATACACAAATAATACACCAAATAATGACCACACACACACACACACACAAAAGGAAAAAACACAAATAGAAAGAACATTAAATGAATTTGACTAAGCTACCCTAAATACACTAAAAATACTCTCTAAATAAAGATAAAAAGTCTGGGTTTTTTTTTTGGTTTTATTAAGCAAATTTCACCTAAGCAGCCTAGTGAGTGAAAATGGAATCACCGCCTAGTTGGAAATTGGCAGATGGTGGAGGAGAAATCATTTTAGCTGAAATCATTCGCTCATCCCTACCAACATAATAAAAAAAATGCCAATTATACACATCTATAATGGGACACCTTATAGTGTAACCTATTTGCCCACTTGCAAAAGGAGAAACTGATGAAAAGCTCTGTACTTACTTTATAGGAGACAACATTCCAAGAGCAGCTCATCCTGGCACATTGGTGGTCACTGGTCAGGCTCTGTAGACTACCAGCTGTTGTTCTACTATCTGTGCGTGCTCCAGGTAAAGCTGAAGGCCCAGACCAGCTATCTAGCTCCCTGTCTGTTACTCTCCGATGAACTCTTCTTTTAAGGGGAAGTTTACCGACTTCTTTTATACTGCTGCAGAACACAACTTCTCCATGCTGTAAGTTATTCTAATCTGTCCTAACAAATGTGTTATATACTGTATAGGTAACACCTTTATAATTGTGTGATGGGCACAAGAGCATTCAATAGGCTATGGAGAAAAGTGCAGCAACCCATTGATGACCAATCAGCCATCACCTTTATTTGCCATGATTTTGTTAATCTACAGCAATGTATCATTGTTGATATGGGTTATGGCGTCCTAGCTCTTTGAATCCTGTTACAAAACAATAAATCTATCCTAAGTGTGATGCAGAAACTGCTTTAACTTTTTAGTTCCATCCTTGCTGATTAGTGGTAGGACCCTTCAAATTATCATTTTGAATGGCCCCTGACAGACATAATAAAAATACACTATATTACCAAAAGTATTGCACATGAACTTTAATGGCATCCCAGTCTTAGCCCGTAGGGTTCAATATTAAGTTGGCCCACCCTTTGCAGCTATAACAACTTCAACTCTTCTGGGAAGGCTGTCCACAAGGTTTAGGAGTGTGTCTATGGGAATGTTTGACCATTCTTCCAGAAGAGCATTTGTGAGGTCAGGCACTGATGTTGGACGAGAAGGCCATGTCTTTATGGACCTTGCTTTGTGCACTGGTGAGCAGTCATGTTGGAACAGGAAGGGGCCATCCCCAAACTGTTCCCACAAAGTTGGGAGAATGAAATTGTCCAAAATGTCTTGGTGTGCTGACGCCTTAAAGTATTACTAAAGTCTCGGTTTTTTTTTTAGTTAAAAATAACAAACATGTTATACTTACCTCCTCTGTGTAATGGTGTTGCACAGAGCAGCCCAGATCCTCCTCTTCTCGGGTCCCTCTTCGGCCCTCCTGGTCCCTCCCTCCTGTTGAGTGCCCCCACAGCAAGCAGCTTGCTATGAGGGCACGCAAGCCAAACTGCAGCTCCCTGTGTCCATTCAGACACGGTGCCGTGGCCCGGCCCCGGCCCCTTTCTCTCCTCATTGGCTGACTGACTTTCAATGATAGCAACGGGAGCCAATGACTGGAGGGGAATCCCAGGCAGCCGAGACCCTCCTGCAACATCGCTGAATCTAGATGGGGCTCAGGTAAATATTAGGGGGGCTGTTGCACACAGGAGGCTCCAGTTGACGTCCCTATGACGAAGCGCGTAGGGCGTGGCCTATTCTGACGCTTTTGCATCATCTCCCAGAGGATCACCAACCTAAATCTGACGCTCTCCTGTTTTGATGACATTTGGTTGCCTATTATAAACTGCTTAAATGTGAGTACCATTCTGTCATCTGCGTTCAATAAAGAGTGTTTTATGGTTTTACGCTATGGAATCTCCTCTTTCTTCTCTTATGCCTAAACGTCACCGTGACCCAGAAACAGCCTGTGGATTGCCGCACAGTGGCATACACTCTGACTGCGCATTACCCCCGCAGGGGTTAAAGAAGCTGGTGAGTGTCCGCATGATCACAAGACACGAGCACCTGGTCACCAAGATTTATACAAATACCTGCCTTGTTTTACAAAGATGTCAAGTTTTTCACTTAAATTGCACTGAGCACTAGTCACAATTTAACCTATGTAATTATTCAGCAATGTTATGTTTGTCAATCACTATATGGGGTTTTTATGCGGATGGAATAGCTTTGGCTAAAGTCATTTTTTGATTTCATCCCCTGTTCCCCTTCCCCCTCCCCCAATTCAAAGGGGGCCAACCTAGCCGTTAAATTTGCTATATGCGATTTTGTTTATATTTTGTTTATAATTTACATGCGATTTTACATGTGGGATTTGGCTACACACGATTTACAAAGTATTTTTTAAACTAGGACAACGATACACCTACACACTCCAAAGGGGGTCACTTTGCTGTTTTATGTTTGGTTTTATTCTCGTTGAATTTTTTATTTGCAATTTTGGTTTATACTTTATATGCGACTTTACATATGGGATTTGGCTACACACGATTTACCAAGTATTTCTATGAATTAGGACTGCGCCACACCCACACACTAACCCTTCACTTACCTTCTGTTTTTTCCACCTAGGTGGAAATCACATTTGTGGAGGCAGCAGTCCTTTATGCGATTTCTTCCATTTTTTTCCATTTTTTTCCATTTTCTCCACTTTTTTCTCCACTAGGACAACGTTACACCTACACACTCCAAAGGGAGTCACTTTGCTGTTTTATGTTTTGTTTTTATTTTCGTTGAATTTTTTTATTTGCAATTTTGGTTTATGCGACTTTACATATGGGATTTGGCTACACACAATTTACCAAGTATTTCTATAAATTAGGACAGTGCCACACCCACACACTAACCCTTCACTTACCTTCTTTTTTTCCACCTAGGTGGAAATCACATCTGTGGAGGCAGCAGTCCTTTATGCGATTTCTTCCATTATTTCCATTTTTTTCCATTTTCTCCACTTTTTTAATTTTCTGTTCCGTTGCGCGGATACACCACTCATATTTCATTACTTTTTATCTTAATGCATAGAATGCATTAAGATAAAAAAAAATCTGACTTTACAACCACTTTAAGAGTTCCCTTCAGTGGAACTAAGGGGTCAAGCCCAACCCCTGAAAAACAACCCCACACCATAATCCCCCCTCCACCAAATGATTTGGACCAGTGCACAAAGCAAGGTCCATAAAGACATGGATGAGCGACTTTTGGGTGGAGCAACTTGACTGGCCTGCACAGAGTCCTGACCTCAACCCAATAGAACACCTTTGGGATAAATTAGAGCGGAGACTGCGAGACAGGCCTTCTCATCCAACATCAGTGCCTGACCTCACAAATGCGCTTCTGGAAGAATGGTCAAACATTCCCATAGACACACAATTCTAGACCTTGTGGACAGCCTTCCCAGAAGAGTTGAAGCTGTTATAGCTACAAATGGTGGGCCAACTCAATATTGAACCCTACGGACTAAGACTGGGATGACATTAAAGTTCATGTGTGTGTCCCAATGCAGGCGTCCCAATACTTTTGGTAATATAGTGTATGTCTCTTTACCTACCTAAAGCACCAGTTCAGGCAACATAAAAAAGAAAATAGTGTCCCCAGCTCATTAGCATTTTTTTTTTCCAAAAATAAAGTTTGTGTAGCACTACCCCTGTAGGAGTCGCTGAAGTTAGGGTTTCCCACTGCTGCACAGCCAATCACATAGCATTTCATTCAGTTATTGGCTTGTTTTTGTTGCTTCTATTAGGGGATGATAACTTGGATGGGGTAGGGAATTATGGGATGACCAACTTGAAAAAGTCCAAAACACTGAACCAGGGACAACTTTCTCCCTATTTACAAAAAGTCCTCTTCTTCCTTCCATCTGCACAAACTTGGTTTCCTATGTACAGCACCTGCTGCTCACTCCGGATGAAACGAGCAATTCTATTGCTAGTTCTGCAAAGGCCCACTACAGGTAGGAACTCTCAGTCCCTTGACAAAATAGCACAGATGAAGTGAACAGCATAACATCTCTCCTTCTGCGTTCCTGTGGCCACTAATACCAGCTCCACTTGCCTGCAGAATGCTAGCCCACCTGGCTGCCACCAGCCACGCCTCCCGGTCCTCCCAGTCCTCACAACAGACTCTTTACCCCAGTCCTGCCTGACTGGCACACACACATGGAGACCTCCCAGGGCAAGGTTAGATGAAGACTTGGCACAATGGGGTCTTTAAGAAAGCACTGTTACTGATAACAGTCTTTCCCCTTGTCTTGTCCCTACACCATGCTGATCTTCTCAGTGTCTCTGCTTGCTCCTTTCCACTGCCACTCTGGCATTAATCCCTACACTACCTCCTGTGTTAGGATCCTTCCAGGCCAGCTTTCCTGAGCTCCCAGCCCGAGGTAAATCCCCTCCGCAGCAGGGGTCCTTCAAGGGTCACCGACAGCCTCTCCTCAGCACTGCTTCTCCATTTTCCACCCGACTCCCATGCTGGCATGGCACATGTCTATTTATGGGTTATCCCAGCTCCCTGCCAGCCCACTTCTGGGGAATGGCTGAGAGCCCATAAATATTCAAGGCAGCTCCTCCTAACCTCCACCCACTAGTTCCAGAAGGTTCTCCAACTTTCCAGATACCAGGTGGAAGTAGCAGAGAGCTGCCAGGATGAGTCATCCCGCCCTGGCCTCTAGTAACCCTGACTAAATTCAGTGACTCAGGTTTATCCATGGCCAGAAAAATGGTTTTACCTACTCTGACTTCTAGTAGCACACACTAGAGGGTGCTACATTTGTAACACCCAGCAATACTCACTTTAATTTGCAGTTCTACAATCTTCGGGTCGAGTGGTGTGACAACCAATGCGCTGGAGCTCCTATGCATACTGGTCCTGGTGCCACCCTATGTGTTGATATCTGCACTATAAACAGTGCAGGGCTAGCAGCCATGACATCAGGATGGAACATGGCTGGTGGTAGACGTACATTAACGATACAAAAATCGGTGTTGGTAAACGGAGATTATAAATACCATTGCTCCAGTGAACAGGAATTTTCCATCAAAGTCTGCTGGTAAACAAAAAGATATGAGGAGTGTAAAATAAGGTGACCAGATTTTTAAAATGAAATCCGGGGACATATTTTATTTATTTTTTATTGGCAAATGGTAAACTTTTTATAAGCATATTTTTCTCAAATGATATATGCAGTGTATGTGGTACCCTGTTTCCCCTAAAATAAGACCTAGCGTGATTGTCGGTGATGGCTGCAATATAAGCCCTACCCTCCAAATAAGCCCTACCCTGTTTCCCCGAAAATAAGCCCTACCCTGAAAATAAGACCTACAAGGACTTTAACTAGGGCTTATTTGGGGGGTAGGGCTTATATTGAAGCCATCACCGACAATCACGCTAGGTCTTATTTTAGGGGAAACAGGGTATGTGTTTATGGAATGATTGTATGATATATATGTTATTTCTCACATTTGGTCCATGAGATAAATAAAAGATATTTCTTAGAATTTTTGGGGATATGACTACCAAATGTTAAGAAGATAAGAGTAAAAACTTTTCAATGCATATATTGCATTTTATTCTTACCAAAGAATTTTGGTTCAACATTAACAATATAAATTAACAATTCAGAACAGTAAAAGATTGCATGGTAACAACACTGTACCCATAAGACATTTTTATCATTTTTTTTTAAATTATCACTGGGGTTTTTATTTTATTACAAATGAAAAAAGACCAAAAATGTTGAAAAAAATAAAATTTTTCTCAGTTTCTGTTAAAAATTTTGTAAATAAGTATTTTTTCTCCTTCACTGATGGGCGCTGATAAGCGGCAATGATGGGCACTGATAGGCAGCAATGATGGGCACTGATAGGTGGCAATGATGGGCATTGATGAGACTGTACTGAAGTGGCACTGATAAGCTGCACTAATGGTCACTAGTGAAGAGGCACTAATGAGGCTGCACTGATAAGCTGGCATTGATGGGCACTGATAGGCAGCACTGATGAGCACTGATATGCTGTACTGATGGACTCTGATACAGTGCACTGATGAGGCTGCACTTGTAGGAGGCACTGATGGACACTGATACGTTGGGGGGGAGGGGGTTAAGTAATCTATAATGCTATTTGTAAAATGCAGCATGCAGGGGTTAATGTACTGCCATTGGTCACTGGTGCATTGGTGCACTGGTGTCAGTTTATTAACCCCTTTGTGCTGCTTTAGTGGAAGCGGTGTCAGTGTTAATTAACTCCTTTATGCCGCAGCATTAAGGGATTAATAAACACTATGCAGGTTGCAGTTTGCATATTCCAGGTGCATTTTGCATTCTTCAATACAAATTTTTGATCCATTGAAGTTTAAAGCGTCGTACAAGCGATCGGATTTTCCAACGGGAATTGTGTGATGACAGGCTGTTGTCAGAAAATCCGACCGTTTGTATGCTCCATCGGACAATTGTCGGATTTTCCAAGGACAAATGTTGGATGGCAGGCTTTAAAATTTTCCGCGGACAATGGTCTGTTGTCGGATTTTCTGAGCGTGTGTACACAAGTCCGTCGGACAAAAGTCCAAAGTACAAACACGCATGCTCGGAAGCAAGGATGAGCGAGAAGCGGTCGACCTTGTAAACTAGCGCTCGTAATGGAGTATTAACATTTGTGACGTGGCAAATTATGAAATCTCAAAATGCAGCGCACAATTCTTTTCTTGTTTAATGGGATAATAATGAAGCTGCTTTGCTGGTGATACTGATGTAGTTCTGCCAAACGTATTTTAAATTCTTTTATTTTCTAGTGATATCAAGAATAATATCATTATGCTTTTTTTTTTTTTTTGGGCAAGTTACCAGAACACCATTATCCCGTAGTTTTTAAGATCAAAGACACAACTATGTTGGTGTCCCTTGTTAATTTTACATTGTATTTTTTTAAATGTAACCGCCTACTTCCAAACTGTCATTTGAAGTAAAATACATAGCCAAGTATTATTCTCCACAATTTTTTTATTGTGCATTAAAAAAAGAAAATTAGACATGCTATCTGCCAATATTAACCAAAAAGTGCATTCTATGCATCCAAAAATATAGAAAATATAACAAATCAAATCATTATTCAAACAAAAAATAAAATAAAAGCCTCATGCATGTGTCCTGCTTCTTAATATAGGGGGTCAACAATGCCAAGAGTTGGTGAAAGCAGGGATTCATCATCCAGAGATAATTCCGAAAATCATCCAGATTATTCTGCTGGAGCTCCCGCAGCAAAGGCATATGACATAATTGGTCACGATTAATAAAGCAGTTTTTGGTCCAAGAAATCCTCCTCCTCCTGTTCCTGGACTGGACTTGGGTCAAAGCAATAACTCCAAGGCCAATAATAAATAACATGTTATCTCCTCCGATTCTGCAACATGTCTGGTTGACGAACGGCCGTTCAGAAACGAACTGAAAAGCATGAAATGAAAAGCGCGAATCAACACTCAACAAACTTTTACTAACACGAAATTAGCAGAAGGAGCCCAAAGGTTGGCGCATGACAATAGAACTACCTCTTTATTGGCTCGTAGTACGTCTAGTAGTCCAGGGTATTAGGGTATTCACCTAGCGGAGAGTATCAGTGTCATTTTTTATCTCGTTTGGTTTTTGTGTTTTGCTATGTATTGTTGTATGCACATTTAGACAGTACAGGTCTTTTTATACTTGTTCACCTGTTTATTTTGTTAATATTTGTAATAAACTTTTTTACATACATTCAGCGTTGGTGGTCTTTCAAAGTCCCATCTAGGGGATATTTTTTTATGGTCTGTTTAAGTAGGGATGGGACCACCACACTTTTTTCCTGACATGGTGGAAGCCTCTCTTTATTCTTTGTAGTACGTCTACTACGTCACTACGTTCGTGTTTGTTGCCCGACAATTGTGTGTCGTTTGCATGCAAGACAAGTTCCTGGCCAATGCCCTTCGGACAAAAGTCTGAGATTTTGTCTCCGGAAAATCTGATCGTGTGTACGAGGCTTTAGGAACCAAAAAACAGAAAAAAGTCCCTGGCCCTTTCCATAAAATGCACAGATGTGAACATAGGAAACCATGTTAAATGGACTGTAGCGTTTCTGCAAAACTGAAAGCACACAAAAAAAAATGCATAAGTGTGAACCAAGTCTTACGGTATACTGTATTTTATAGTCTGTGAGTTCCACTGGCTCATGTGTGATGTATTGAATATGCTGAGCATACATGCCAGTGTTGGATTTTTTGCTGTATTTGTATTTGCAGAACTTGGCAGAAAAAATGCCTTTAACCACTTGACGACCGCCTCACGCCGATGTACGTCGGCAAAGTGGCACGGACAGGCAAAATCACGTACATGGTACGTGATTTGCCTTCCGCGGGTAGGGGGTCCGATCGGACCCCCCCCCGGTGCCCGAGGCGGTCGTCTTTTGTCCAGCGGCGATCGGTGGTGAGGGGGAGACCATCCGTTCGTGGCCCCCACGAGTCCCAGAGGTGACGCCAGTCCGGCCCTGGCGGCACCTCTGCGCCGGATCACATATATATAAGTGATCTGGTTCTTCTGGATAAGGGTGGTGCATGCCATTTCCCGGTAGGCCGCCTGCCCTGGGGCCGCTTTGAGCTGTGGCTCAAGCAGGGCCGATCCTGCACGGCTACACTGGGCCTGGTCGCCGAGGCTTCCATGCTGTCCTCCCTTCCCTCCTCCTCCTCGTGTGTGGTACAAACACACATCGCGGCTATCTACCGACTCGCTGGGTCTGAACTTTTCGGCGGAGCTGTAAGAAAGTCCCACCTCCTAGACCGGCTTCTGTGATTGACAGAACACTGATCCAATGGGGCATTGAATCAGTGTGACGTGTGTTTCACAGGAGACAGGACTTTCTTACAGCGGCCGCCCGGGTGGGAAATTGAAATCCAAGCTTCATGAGGAGATCGTGATCCAGGTACTGGTGGGCACTTCACAGGTGGGCTCTATTAGGTGGGCACTTCACAGGTGGGCTGCATTAGGTGGGCACTGAACAGGTGGGCTGCATTCAGTGGGCACTGCACATGTGGGCTGAATTATGTGGGCACTGCATTAGGTGGGCACTGCACAGGTGGACACTGCATTAGGTGAGCACTGCACAGGTGGGCTGCATTATGTGGACACTGCATTAGGTGGGCACTGCACAGGTGGGCTGCATTATGTGGGCACTGCATTAGGTGAGCACTGCACAGGTGGGCTGCATTATGTGGGCACTGCATTAGGCGGGCGCTGCACAAGTGGGCTGCATTTTCTGGGCACTGCACAGGTGGGCTGCATTAGGTGGGCACTGCACAGGTGGGCTGCATTTGCTGGGCACTGTACAGGTGGGCTGCATTAGGTGGGCACTGCACAGATGGGCTGCATTAGGTGGGTATTGAACAGGTGGGCTGCATTTGATGGGGGCTGCACAGGTGGGCTGCATTAGGTGGGCACTGCACAGGTGGGCTGCATTTTGTGGGCACTGCATTAGGTGGGCGCTGCACAAGTGGGCTGCATTTTCTGGGCACTGCACAGGTGGGCTGCATTTGCTGGGTACTGCACAGGTGGGCTGCATTAGGTGGGCACTGAACAGGTGGGCTGCATTTGATGGGTACTGTACAGGCGGGCTGCATTAGGTGGGCACTGAACAGGTGAGCTGCACTTGATGGGTACTGCATTAGGTGGGCACTGAACAGGTGGGCTGCATTAGGTGGGCACTGCGCAGGTGGGCTGCATTAGGTGGGCACTTCACAGGTGGGCTGCATTCAGGGGGCACTGCACAGGTGGGCTGCATTTTCTGGGCACTGCACAGGTGGGCTGCATTAGGTGGGCACTTCACAGGTGGGCTGCATTAGGTGGGCACTGAACAGGTGGGCTGCATTTGATGGGTACTACATTAGGTGGGCACTGAACAGGTGGGCTGCATTTGATGGGTACTGCACAGGTGGACTGCATTAGGTGGGCACTGAACAGGTGGGCTGCTTTAGGTGGGTACTGAACAGGTGGGCTGTTTTTGATGGGTACTGCACAGGTGGGCTGCATTAGGTGGGCACTGAACAGGTGGGCTGCATTAGGTGGGTATTGAACAGGTGGGCTGCATTTGATGTGTACTGCACAGGTGGGCTGCATTTGATGGACACTGCCTAGGTGGGCTGCATTTGATGGGTACTGCACAGGTGGGCTGCATTAGGTGGGCACTGAACAGGTGGGCTGCATTTGATGGGTACTGAACAGGTGGGCACTGAACAGGTGGGCATTGAACAGGTGGGCTACACTAGGTGGGCACTAAACCGGTGGGCTGCATTAGGTGGGCACTAAACAGGTGGGTTGCATTTTATGGGCACTGAACAAGTGGGCTGCATTTGATGGGTAATGTACAGGTGGGCTGCATTAGGTGGGCACTGAGCAGGTGGGCTGCATTTGATGGGTACTGAACAGGTGGGCTGCATTAGGTGGGCACTGAACAGGTGGGCACTGAACAGGGGGGCTGCATCAGGTGGGTACTGAACAGGTGGGCTGCATTCGGTGGGCACTGCACAGGTGGGCTGCATTTTATGGCAACTGATAAGCTAATTGATGGGCACTGGTGAGGCTGCATTGATCTCTTGCACCTGAGAGGAGGTCAGTATCAGTGTCGCCAAGTCAGTCTGAGGGGGGTCACTGATGTAAGGGGGGAGTGAATACAATAATGTAAGGGGGCATCGATATAAAGATTTCACCCTTAAATCAGTACCCCCCCCCCCCTTACCTTAGTGTATTCTTTCTGCGGAATGCGGTCTCTGGTCACCAGAGGCCCCCCCACATTCCCAGAGTCCCTGGGGTCCCCCTTGATGATTGCTGCAATTTTATCACTTTTAACTAGAATTTGCTGTTATATATGTATATATATATGAAGCCCTATGTGCTTTCATATCTGTCTTATCTATATATAATACATTCTTTAAATGTGCTTTAAAATGCATGGTTAACCCTTTTATGAATAAAAAATAATGATGTTATTATGTTAGGCTGATATAATAATAATATGGGGCTGGTTTGAAATTTTTTCCAGGGTTGGTTTTTATTCCCAGTCCGGCCCTGGCGGCACCTCTGCGCCGGATCACATATATATAAGTGATCTGGTTCTTCTGGATAAGGGTGGCGCATGCGCACCGCCGCCGGCTTGCTCCCGCTGTGATTACACACAGCATTGCAAAGTAGTCTACTTAAAGATGGCTGCTGCACTTCTGCATTATTGAATTTGCAGTTTAACCCTGTGCACATTGCAGGAAGAAGTTCTGCATCAGCTACAGTCCAGTTTACAATTGGAACACACCTTGTCACAAATAATATCTGCTAAAAAAAGTAGGACTGTAATGCCGCGTACACACGGTCGTACTTTTCGTCTACAAAAGTCCAACAGACGCTGATGGACTAAAGCTGGCTGGTAATCCGATCGTGTGTGGGCTTCTCCGGACTTTCAACTGACTTTTTTAGCCTCAAATCCGACGTACTTTAGATTTGAAACATGCTTCAAAACTTTACTTCGTAACTACGACGGACCCCGAAATCCGCTCGTCTGTGTGCTAGTCCGACGGACAAAAAGCCACGCTAGGGCACCTATTGGCTACTGGCTATGAACTTCCTTATTTTAGTCCGGTGTACGTCATCACGTACGAATCCGACCGACTTTTGTGTGGTCGTGTGTAGGCAAGTCCGTTCGTTAGAAAGTAGGCCGCAAGTCCGCCGCAAGTCCACCGAAAGTCTGCCGGAAGTCTGTCGGAAAGGCTGTCCGACTTTTGTAGACGAAAAGTACGACCGTGTGTACGCGGCATAAAAGATGAACTCTAATTGTGATGGATATTAAACTTGCATAAATAAAATGTCATGCCATTATCACAAATAATCCTTATTTTGCATTCTTTGACACTACAACACAAAAAGATGCCTAAACATTTTGTGCAGCATTTAATTTGTTTTTTTTTCTTTCTTTTCACCATCTTGCACCCATATAATATACAGGAAACTACAACCTGTATCCTAGACTATAGCATACCAGGAACACATTCCAGCCTTGTGGTTTTCCGTGCAGACAAAGAAGTAGGATCAGATCACTCCAAGTCTTATCTCAATCAGACAGCTTCCTCCCCTAACCACAGAGACCCTCAGACACAAAGATGTAACTGCTGTGTAACCCACCTTATTGTACTCCTTTATAGACCTAACATATATTGTAGGGCTTTATAGAAACACTGACATCAGACCCTGCTCACCAAAGAAGCTTTTAATCTTACATTCTTATAGGGCGTACACACGGTCGGACTTTGTTCGGACATTCCGACAACAAAATCCTAGGATTTTTTCCAACGGATGTTGGCTCAAACTTGTTTTGTCTACACACGGTCGCACAAAGTTGTCGGAAAATCCGATCGTTCTAAACGCGGTGACGTAAAACACGTACGTCGGGACTATAAACGGGGCAGTGGCCAATAGCTTTCATCTCTTTATTTATTCTGAGCATGCGTGGCACTTTGTCCATCGGATTTGTGTACACACGATCGGAATTTCCGACAACGGATTTTGTTGTCGGAAAATTTTATCTCCTGCTCTCCAATTTTGTGTGTCGGAAAATCCGATGGAAAATGTCCGATGGAGCCCACACATGGTCGGAATTTCCGACAACACGCTCCGATCGGACATTTTCCATCGGAAAATCCGACCGTGTGTACGGGGCATTACTCAGCCACAAGAGCACCCATATGCCAGTTTGGGTAGAAGCCAGTTCACCCGTCAGAATGTTTTTGAGTCCTGAGAAGAAATGCATGTAAACGTAAAGTGGACCTGAGTTCTTAAAAGTGAATGTTATAGTGAACATTTAAGATGGCCATACACATATAGATTTTTCTGTTCAGCCTCTAGACCAGTTGTCTCCAAACTGCCGCTGTCCTTTTCTTGCTTTTATCCGGCTCTTGGTGCACTATAACTCACACTGATACAAGCCATTATTCCTCCTACTGACACCAATGATGGATCACTATTTCTCCCACTGACACCAAAGATGCAGCACTATACCTCAGACACTGATGATGGAGTACTATTCCTTCCACCATCACCAATGATGGGACACTATTCTTCCCACTGACACCAACCATTGGGCACTATTCCTCCGACTGAGACCAATGATGGGGCACTATTTCTTCCACTGGGGCCAACAATGGCCACTATTCATCCTGCTGTCACCAATGATGGGATACTATTCTTCCCACTGACACCAATGATGGGACACAATTCCTTCCACTGAGACCAACAATGGCCACAATTCCCCTCGCTGACACCAATGATGGGGTACTATACCTCCCACTTACAATAATGAAGGGGCTTTATTGCTTCCATTGACACCAATGATGGGGCACTATTCCTTCCACTGAGACCAACAATGGGCACTATTCCCCATACTAACACAAACACAAAGTTAAAACAGAATTAAACCCTCTGATCCTTAAAAGTGAAGGAAGCTGCCATATTAGCCTCCGCTTGATCTGTAGTTGCAATGTTGCTACACGTTTGATCAGTTAGACACCAGCCAATTGATGGCTTGAAGTTCAAGTGAGAGCAGGCCTTGAAAGTAACTGTTTTGAAAAACAGTTAAATCAATGGGTTTAGTTCCGTTTCAAGTTTTCATTAGGGTCCTTTCACACTGGGTCGGTTTGCAGGCGCAATTGCGCTAATAATAGCGCCTGCAAACTGACCCGAAAGTGCCGCTGCTTTAATTCCGCTTACAATAGCGGCGCTTTACCGCTGACACTGCCCCCGCCCCAGTGTGAAAGAACCCTAACAGTATGTGCACTTGGACATTTTTAATTTACTGTTCCTATGACTGCAGATGGTGCAAGGGTGCGTGTTGCATTGTATAAAAAAAAAATTAAACACAAGACAGTTATAGCATTCCAATTCCCTTGCTCCTGTGATTAGATTTCTGCTTTTCCCTGAAGTATGCATAGAGCTTGATGGCACATTAGAGACATCACCCACAATAAGAGTTTTATCTACAGTGTCTTGAAAAAGTATTCATATCCCTTGAATTTTCCACATTTTGTCAGGTTACAACCAAAAACGTAAATGTATTTAATTGGGATTTTATGTGATAGACCAACACAAAGTGGCACATAATTGTGAAGTGGAAGAAGTCAATGCTTTGTAGGACCACCTTTCGCTGCAATTACAGCTGCAAGTCTTTTTTTTGGGATGTCTCTACCAGCTTTGCACATCTAGAGAGTGAAATTTTTGCCCATTCTGCTTTGCGAAATAGCTCAAATTCTGTCAGATTGGATGGAGACCGTCTGTGAACAATTTTCAAGTCTTGCCACAGATTCTCAATTGGATTTAGGTCTGGACTTTGACTGGGCCATTATAACACATGAATATGATTTGATCTAAACCATTCCATTGTAGCTCTGGCTGTATGTTTAGGGTCATTGTCCTGCTAGAAGGTGAACCTCCACCCCAGTCTCAAGTCTTTTGCAGACTCTAACAGGTTTTCTTCTAAGATTGCCCTGTATTTGGCCCCATCCATCTTCCCATCAACTCTCACCAGCATCCCTGTCCCTGCTAAAGAAAAGCATCCCCACAACGTGATGCTACCACCGCCATGTTTCACGGTGGGGATGATGCGCAGTATTAGTTTTCAATTTTGGTCTCATCTGACCAGAGCACCTTCTTCCACATGTTTGCTATGTCCCCCACATGGCTTCTTGCAAACTGCAAATGGGACTTCTTATGGCTTCTTTCAACAATGGCTTTCTTCTCGCCACTCTTTAGTAGTAATAGTAAGTAATAGTTGTCCTGTGGACAGATTCTTCCACCTGAGCTGTGGATCTCTGCAGCTCCTCCAGAGACACCATGGGCCTCTTGGCTGCTCCTCTGCTTAATGCTCTCCTTACCCGGCCTGGGCAGCCATGTCTTAGTAGGTTTGCAGTTATGCCATACTCTTTACATTTTCGGATGATGGATTGAACAGTGCTCCGTGAGATGTTCAAAGCTGGGGATAACCTTGCTTTAAACTTCACGGCTTTATCCCTGACCTGTCTGGTGTGTTCCTTGGCCTTGGCACAGATGTCTCTGAAATCGCCCCCGAAGTTGGACTGACATGCGGGTATGAAATTGTGCAAGTTCATCCCGCTGTCATTGTGAACCTGGGTTAAAGGGGGCTGAATACAAATGCACGCAACACTTTTCATATATTTATTTGTAAAAAAATTGGCACACCATTTATAATTTTCCTTCCACTTCACAATTATGTGCCACTTTGTGTTGGTCTATCACATAAAATCCCAATAAAATACATTTACGTTTTTGGTTGTAACATGACAAAATGTGGAAAATTTCAAGGAGGTATGAATACTTTTTCAAAGCACTGTATGTATAGTGAGATGCTTTCATGTCGCTTGCCCACACAAAGGGATGCCGGGGATGCAGTTTGTCTTATTACAAGAGTGATTAGATGATGTGATTTTAGTAAGGGCACACTCTTCTACTTAGCTATTACTTCCACAAAGTGCTGACAAGGCATACATCGGTATCTACAGGCGGTCATGTTAATATGGAATCGTTTTAATGGCACTTGCATGCTCCTAATGTCAATTTTTAAGCTACAGAATGTGTTATCTGCTATGTATTTGTATTCAGTTGCATATGTTTAGTCTCATAATCCAAAATAATCCTGGCATTAGATTTCTCACATAGTTTACATGGTAACATTCAATGGCATAGCTGATTTAGTTATGTACCGCAGCTCACTAAAAGGTCAACAACTAAGAATGAAAAAGACAAGCTGGTCCATAATATTAAGGGAATCAAAAGGAGGATTTCCATATTATAGTTTTTTACAGACATAATAATTTTGGAGCAATGTAAGTAATAGTGGTAAAAAATCCTATAGCTACTGTAATGCCACGTACACACGAGCGGAATGTCCGACAGAAAAAGTCCAACGGAAGCTTTTCATCGTCTATTCCGATCGTGTGTATGCCTCATCGGACTTTTTTTTTTTCGAAAATTCTGACTGACCTAGAAATGGAACATGTTCTAAATATTTCCGGCGGAACCAATTCCTATCGGGAAACCCGCTCGTCTGTATGCTGTTCCAACAGACCAAAAACGACGCATGCTCTGAAGCAAGTACGAGACGGAAGCTATTGGCTACTGGCTATTGCACTTCCTTTTTCTAGTCCCGTCGTACGTGTTGTACGTCACTGCGTTCTCGACTGTCGGACTTTGGTGTGACCGTGTGTAGGCAAGACCACTTGAGCAGAATTCCATCGGAGTTCCTTCGGAGAAACCTTCTGAGTTTATCCTGACGGCAAAACTGGTCGTGTGTACAGGGCATTAGAAGAACTTTCTGGAAATGAGGAGATGTAGCTCCATCCTACTGCTCACCTCCTGGTCTATCGAAGAGTCTTGTGTCCTTGAATCACTTGTGTCCTTTACCAAGTAATGGCACCCAGTGGCGGAACTATATAGGTAGGCTTAGGTGGATCACTCCATATATACACTGTCTGTGGGGAAATAAGTTGTTGATAGTTCTTTCCCCCACCATTACAATGGACACAAGTCAACAGCAGAGGTTCACTCAGCACACTTGATTTTAGTTACATCCTATCATTGTGGATGTGAGCTAGTGAGATTGTGAAATAGTACTGGGGCCAATAATGTTTTAAATCACTCAGAAAACTCTCCCAGATTGTTTGAATGCCTTTGGACTGCATTACCCAGTGGTTTTTTATATGTCTTGGAAACAATGGCAGCCAGATGCGTGCCTTGAGTAGCAAAGTCCACCTACCTGCTATTGCTATTATGACATAATGGTTGCAGATTTTCATGCATTAGAAGGAAATGAAGGGCATAAAAAAGACATCTCCGGGGAGCTATCTTAATATGTAAGAAGCCCGTTTTAGTGAATTAATGACTGTCCACAGTAGGTCTATGTCATGGTCTATGTCATGGAGGACACAGATCAAAGCCATTGATTTTTTTTTTAGAGGGGGATGTGTTTTTGATAAGTATTTTGTTTAAAACCTTTAGATCAATGATAATGGCTGAGAGCAATCATTGTTGTTCTTTGTCATATGCCTTTAGTTTCCAGGCCCACTTAGTCTCATGTTAGATCGGTTCATTTTAAAGGTTTACTTTGGCCCAGTACACTTTGGTATTTCGTAATCTCACATGGCAAATGTTGCCATCTCTCTGTAGAGGAAGCAGTCAAGAGATGAACAGGCTACTACTACAACAGAAATCTGGGGGTCCTCCTTTGATATAAATAAAGGCACAGTGGGGTTCCTCATAACTTAGAGTGCCCTTCATTAGCACTCTCCAACAGTAGCAGAGTAGATGGATATTACAAGTTCCAGAGGTATAAGTTCTTTCTCATGGTGCAATTCACAGCAGTGGAGTTTGCAAAAAAATATAAACTGGATACAGGGGGTCCCCTAGTTACAAACATCCGACTTACAAACGACTCCTACTTACAAACGGAGGGAGACAACAGGAAGTGAGAGGAAATCTACCCCTAGGAAGGGAAATTCACTCCTGTAAGAGCTATTATGGGGAAAAGGTACCTCCACTGATGCTTTATCACCAAGGCTTGTTTCCACAACAACCCAAAATTTTCAAAATCCAATTGTCATTGGGACAGAAAGTGAGGTGAAATCTGAACAGGGGCACACACAGCAAAACAAATGTTACAGGGGTGTTAACCCTTCCCTATGCTATCTAAAAAGCTTAAAAATATTTTTTTTGGCTGGAGCTACACTTAAAAAATGTACGTGTTCCGACTTACAAACGGATTCAACTTAAGAACAAACCTACAGTCCCTAACTTGTTTGTAACCCGGGGACCCCCTGTATATATATATATATATATATATATATATATATATATATATATATATATATATATATATATATATATATACTGTATATATGTATTTTTTAAGCTCTGTATGTGATGAGTAAGGGTAAAATTCCATATTTTAAATCCTTGCAGTGGTTTTCTGCTCTGACCAAACACCACTTCCCTTTTTTGGAGGTTTAATTGCATAACTGTATCAGGATGAGTCAGAGAGCTGGTCTCCCCCTTTCCCCTCCCCACAGTACCCCTTCCCAACATCTACAACTATTCAGAGAATTCTTTTTTTGGACAAGCTTAGGTCCCCACATAACTCAAACAGAAGTCCCAGTGCTGCTGAGTTAGGCTGTCGTAGTTTTCTCTGGAATTTTATTGGATTTATACCTAAAATCTTTAGTATTATTATTATTATACAGGATTTATATAGCGCCAACAGTTTACGCAGCACTTTAAAATATAAAAGGGAGACAATACAGTTATAACACAATAAGATACAAGAGGATTAAGAAGGCCCTGCTCAGAAGAGCTTACAATCTAATAGAAGTATGTATAAATAGATTTATTTACTGTAGATTAAATTTGTTTTTAAAAAAAATACAATTTTGCTGAAGTGGAAACTCAGTTTTGCTTATTGGGTTGCTTAGGACAAATTTTGCATTAAAAATACCCTTTAACTACTTTAGCAGGTATGTGTTTAGGGGTATGTAAGGTAATTTATTTTTTATTTTTCTTTAGATTTTTGTATTTTCCTGTTCTGTGTGTATTTGAGTATGACTTCTTTACATGTTTTAAATTATTTGACTTTTTTCACATTTTTTTCCACTGTAAAAATATTGAATAATAATGCTAATGAGGGGCTATTTTGTGGGACAAGAACAGGTCCAGGATAGTTAAAAAGAACTTCCGTTGCACATTGACTATTGCACAGCAAACAACACCTTAAAGCAGTCCATCCTTTAAAATGGAATGTCTGTTTATTGAAAGTCCTATCGCCTCAAAGTCAAATCGCCTACAAAGGCATTTTAAAAATAAGGCTAGTGCAAAAGAAAAAAAAAACGGAGGTGGGGTGACATCACAATGCTTTACTGCTTGGAAAGCTGGGGCTTATAATCCCTAAAGAATGTGCTCCAGATCACTGCAATGGCACAATCTGGGGATTTCAAGCACCAAGCTTTCTCAGGAGGCAGTGTGAGGCATGATGACGTCAACTGCACCTCCTAAAATCTGCCATTTTTTTCCCTATTTTCGCAATAGCTCTATTTTTAATACTCTTTTGTAAAGAGATTTGACTTTTGGAGGCTTTCAATAGAGTGAATCTTTTATTTTCATAGAAATCCCTCTTTAAATTTGCCTTTGACATTACACCAAAATAGCGAAATTGCTGTGAAATATCTCAACTTTTAGAAATATTTCAGGGAAATGAAAACTCTTAAAGTAGTAAAACTAAAGGGTTTTTTTACCGTAATGCTTTCTTTGCATTAAGGTAAAAAAAACCTCCATGTCAGCACCCCTTAAATATTTTCCTGAGCCTAATCTCTTCTCTCCCCTGTTCTCACAGAAGGCTCGGCAGCAGTGGAAATCATTGGCTCCTGCTGCTGTCCATTAAATCTTGTGAGGAGGGAGCAGGGGGCAGGGCTGAGCTGTACTGTGTGTGTCAACAGATGCAGACAGTGCAGCCGGGGATCAAGTCCAAATGAGTGCCCCAATAGCAAGTGGCTTGCTATGGGGGCATTCGGAAGGCAGGAGAAGGCAAGACCCAAGAAGAGGAGGATTAGGGCTCTGCTGTGCAAAATCATTGCCCAGAGCAAGTAAGTATGACATGTTTATTATTTTAGAGAAACAAAAACCTTTACAATCATTTTAATTTTGATTGTAGACTCCACTAGACCCCAAACCAAGTTAAGGTCGTTCCAAAGTCTGCCAGTAGTAAATTGACTGCTGTAGGCCATAGCAACACAGTTATGTGGCCTGTGGTGCTGTAGTACCATGTCTATGCTGGCGCTGACATTAAAGTATGTATAAATCCTAACAATGAACTTACCTTATTTGCTGCCTGGTAGATAGCATTACACTTGGAAAATATGAGAGGAAAAGAAGAAGAGGACAACCAGCTGTAGTACAGCTGGACACAGTCACAAAAATATAAACATGCCTTTGCAAAAAAACAAAAAGAAGACAGGATATTTTTGGAGAAACTCTATCCTAATTGCCAGTAGTCAACATCAACATGATGCCACGTAATGATAATAATAATACTAATACAGATAATAATAGGGTCATTATCTACAAGCAGTTTGTATACCAATAGAAGAACAACCTAGATGATGTTTTGTACAAAAATAAGCAAGGAATTTCCTCCCCAAAAAATAATTAATAAATGCTTATAAATACTTTTTTGCTGCTTTTTTCCAGGTCACATGACCTTCTTTCTTTACCATGTAGTGCCCAGGCAATGGGTAGGACCAAGCTACAGTGCATCACTGGGGCAGGCAAAGCATAGTAAAACCAAAACAGTATGCCATGATGAATATCAATGACAGCAAGGCCCCCTGGTGAAGTCACTGTCAATGAAAGCTCTGCCCCATCCAGCATTACTGCCAATTGCGTAGGAAGCTGAAAATCTTATCAGCATTGTAAATTGTAGACATGACTTTTATTTTTTAATATTATCTCTACTATAGGGACAAGCAGGGGCAATGCTGTAGAAGGCAGATAAACTGGCAAATGATTGCCACTGCTAGCAAGGATGAAGTCTCTGGCAGGAGCAACAGGTATTTTCAGGAAATTTCAATATTAAAAAAAACCCCAAAAAGGTCCATACTGTTGTAAAAATGAATTGTAGAGACTATAATGAGTATTTTTTTTTTGGGGGGGGGGGGGGGGGTTGTTATTTGTATGATAGCAACAACATGTCTTGGGAGGGGAGGTCAGAGGCGGATGGGGATGATCTATATTGTAATCTGTAATGTGTTGCTGATTTAAGACTATAGATTAGTAATTAAAGACATATCAACCTGTAAAAACGGTATAGGGTAATGAGAAAATGGCTTTGGGAAGAACTGGGTGCAGCTAAATTGTTTAAAACCTGCGTGGGTTTCCTCCGGGTACTCTGGTTTCCTCCCACACTCCAAAGACATGCTGGTAGGTTAATTGGCTCCAGTCTAAATTGGCCCTAGTATGTGTATGTATGAATGTGAGCTAGGGACCTTAGATTGTAAGCTCCTTGAGGGCAGGGACTGATGTGAATGTATATTATATATGTAAAGCGCTGCATAAATTGATGGTGCTATATGAGAACCTGTAATTAACAATAAATACATAATAAAGTGGTTGTAAACCTTTCCCACGTGGAAGGCTGCATGTATATACATTCGACTAATACACCAGCATATTTATATTTCTTAGCGTTTTTATACATTATTTGATTTATGTGTGTATTTCTTTATTTTTGTACATTTGTATATCTGTATCAATAAAATTGTTTTTTACTACTCCGTTGCCGTTAGCATACAGAAGAAGTAAAACAGTACTATGCTATGTTTACATACAAAGTACTAAACCAGATTTATATCCAGTGTGTTTTGTATAAAAAAAGGAATAATACTATGAAAAGTCCATGTCTAAATGTTGTCAGACTTTTAGAAACAGTGGGGGTCATTTACTATATCGCTGCAGCACCAATTACCGCGAATTAGCGATAATCGCGCTAATTAGCGCTAAAACGGTATTCACTATAGTGCTGGTAAAAAAAATACACCCAAAATTGAATTTACTATAGTTCCCTGAAACCAAAAAGCGCCCAAACCCTTATGCCCCGTACACACGGTCGGATTTTCCAATGGAAAATGTCCGATCGGAGCGTGTTGTCGGAAATTCCGACCGTGTGTGGGCTCCATCTGACATTTTCCATCGGATTTTCCGACACACAAAGTTTGAGAGCAGGGTATAAAATTTTCCGACAACAAAATCCGATCGCGTTAATTCCGACCGTGTGTGGCCATTTCCGACGCACAAAGTGCCACGCATACTCAGAAGAAATTTCGAGACGGAACAGCTCGGTCTGGTAAAATTAGCGTTCGGAATTGATACAGCACTTTCGTCACGGTGCAATGTTAAAAATGGTTTAATACAGCGCACTCTCTTCTTCTTTATAATGTGAGAAGAATGAAGTAGTTTTGCTGCTCATATTCACACACACTTCTCACAAACTTATTTCTTTATTATTTATTGGGATTCCCTCAATATATTTACATTTGTCACATCTGACCAAATATTTTTGGGGGTTGTTTTTAAATATTTTATGTTTTTTTCAAGGCTGTTTTTTTTATTTTTTGTTGTTTGTCTTTTTTTCAAGGCTGTGTTTTTATTGGTTTTGTTTTGTGTTTTGTGTTTTACTCCATAATATTTGTGGGTGTGTTTTGTATGTCAAGTTACCACAACACCATTGATATCTTATATTATTTAATCTCAATGAGATTGTTTGGTGTTGGTGTCCCTTGTTAATTTCACATTGTATTTTTGAAATGTACCTGCCTCCTCACAAACAAACTGTCCTTTTTGAAGGGAAACACACAGAGGCAAGTATAATTGAAACAAAAATTTCCTTTATTAAGGGCTCAGAACCAAACAAAGAGGGAGGCAACGCTGGAGAAACAGCATAAATTGGCAAAGCCTTGGACCCCCAGGACACACATCAATTATTTACCAGCAAAATTGGTGGCCTGAGGAGTCCATATCTAAGGGAGTGCAGTCTGGTCCAGAAGTCCCAGAGATCCGGAAAGCAGCAGATGACATCTGTGTCCCCAGGCTGTGGTACTACAAGAGGCTGCATCTTTTGCCAGACCAGACTGAACCCAGGGCCATCATTCTCTGGTCTTCCTTAGACGCTTCCTTCCACGCTGTGGCTCTGGTGTGGGAGATGTGCCAGGAGGAGGAGTAGGACCTTAAGGAGTAGGAGTAGGACCTGGAGGAGGAGTAGAAGGAGGAGGAGTAGGACCTGGAGGAGGAGGAGGAGGAGGACCATGTGTGAGGTCACAAATGTGGGTAGCACATGTTATTTGGCCCCTCAACCCCTTATTGAGAGCTTCCAAAATTAGGAACTCACACAGGAGTCGTTGGCCCTCCTCCATCTGCATCATTTTGCAGACAGTTATGCCAGCAAAGTCCTCCTCCACAGTGTGGGGGGTTCTCAGGGCCTCTGTAGCCTTCCAAAAGAGGCCTATGGCAGCCTCCTCCAGGGTACTCCTCTTCCTGGCACTTTGTCTTTGCAGGTGTAGGGGAGGGACCTGGATATCGGGCAGCCTGCTAGGCCCGGACACCTCCTGGCTGAGACTTCCCTGTGTATGAAAAAGGGACATGGTTTTAGTTTATGCATCAATCAGAAATTAGTACTCCAAACTAACATCTAGTTAACATCATTGATTGGACAACCAGCAATATTTAGAAGAATGCTATACCTGGCTCAAGCTGGGCTCCTCCACATGTTGCTGCCTGGAAGGCCCAGCTTGGGCGTCAGAAGATGCAGCCTGTCATAGTACCACAGCCTCGGGACATAAATGTCATCTGCTGCTCCGGATCTCTGGGAATCTTGGACCTTCTTGTGCTCCCTTAGATAAGTGCTCCTCAGGCCACCAATTAGAACCTTTAAATAGGTGATGTCTGCCATGGGGATCACCGTCTTCACAAATTCCAACAAACTATCCAGCGCTGCCTTCCTCTTTGTTTGGTTCTTATAATGTGGGTGGTTTATCTGCCACAGACAAGGCAGCTCCCTGTACATATCAATGAATATGGCCATAAATTCATCCTCTCTAAAGATATCCATTTTCACTGCAAGACACAACACAAGACAAACTTTAATGTCAGCCTAAAGTCTACTAAACTTGTGCAAATACAGGCCTCAATCTAGAAGCAGTATAGGCCCAATGTTAAATCTTACCTTCGCAATCACGATCGACGCCTCCGTTACTCCTTCCTCCGCTCACAGATCGTACGTACTACGCACGCGTGTTACGCTTTATAGACACTGCACATGCGTGAAACTCCGCCCGCCCCTGACGTTCTTTCTAGTCTATTCCCTGCCCCTTCTCGTTCGACGCAGTGGGGGAAGAGCACATGGCAGAAACACAGCAGGTGTCAAATAATTTCAGCAACGAGGAGGAGGAGGAGGAAAGCCCGGAGGCAGAAACGTCCCGATCCAGTAGGAGACGATATAAGGCATCAAATATGTCCTTTGGGGAGATGTTGGAGATGGTAGACATCCTGAAGAGGGCCGACTATGATGGAAAGTATAGACCTTATGCCAACCCCAATGTCAGAAAGGCCAAGATAATGGCGAAAGTGGTTAAAAGTCTGGACCGGAATTTCGGGGTACGTCGATCGAAAGATCAGCTCAGGAAGCGGTGGTCGGACCTAAAATTAAGAGAACACGAGCAGTACAGAAAGATCCGGAGAGTGCTGCAAAAAAGTAAGTAGTTGTGCTGTGTTCCTATTCTTTCTGTTATTACGTTCGTGCTGCTCCATGTGCTTTTCTTAATAACTGTTATCCAGTTTAAAATGGCAACTTTCATGTTCATGGGCACATTATTCGTTCGTATCAAACATAGTTTGTTTGGCCATATGCAATTGCCATCATTTTTTGGGGCCTGCTTGTGTGCAAATAATTGGGTGGTGTAGATGTGTTTGTTACTAGAATGAAATGCAAACTAGATTCTCTGTAAGGAGAGGACACTCAGCAGCTGTTTACACATCTGGACGCTGGAGCTCTAGTGTGGGACACCAGCACACCCTTTTTATTAGGGGGCCCACACAGGTGCTCCAGTGTATACTATAGGGGGGTCTCCATCTGTGAAGCTTGTACAAGACAGGTAAAGTATTGAAGCTTCACAAAGGACAATAAAAATGCTACATCTTGGAACTCTGCCAAAATAGACAATTGTACCCCACTTCCAAGCAATGCTTCATATTTATAGTTCTGACCTTAAATATCTGTGTGCTAAGTATACCTATTTTTTTTTTACATAGGGGAGAAAAGACTCGGAGGACACCCCTCATCTGAGGAGACCACAGACCCCCCACCTCTGGAAGAAGGGGAAATCCCCCAAAGACAAGAAGAGCAAGAGGAGGAAGACGTGGTGGAACTAGTCACCACAACAGGTGAGTGTCTGCGACCACGAGCTCAGGTAAAGATGGATGCCGGAATATTTATAATACCTGTTTTCTTTTTTGGTTTCTCTCTTTTTAGGTGATCGTGATGTTGTGGATCCTGATCCTTTCACCTCGGAAAGTGCGCAGATCCTGATTGGGGAGATCATGGGGTGTAATGTTGCATTGGAAAACATCAAGAAAAACATCAATGATGTTCTTAAAAAAAATAAGAACATCATTGATGTTTTAGGGCGAGTTTAAAAGCCCTCCAAATCCCTTTGTTTTTTGGTGTGCTACACTTTTTGAAATTTTTTTAGAAAATATTTGAAAAGCCAAATTTTGAAGAGGCACACAGTGTGTCAACATGTGCTATCTGCCATCATGGGAGATCAATGGACACGTTTTGGGGGTGCAACCCCTTCCTCAATAATAAAGTAGCTGTGAGGAAGGGGTTGCACCCCCAAAGCCTGTTTTATCTTAAATGGACATTTCTACTTTTTCTAATGTGACCCCAAAAATTGTTATACAACAAACATGTTGGTTTGTTTTAAAAACCTTTTCTAAATGCACATGTGATTGTGCTGGTATTAAAAAGATTGTTAATCAAGATTGTGTGGATTATTGTCTCAACGCTACAAAACTTTTGTTGTGCTGTAATGGGTGTTTCCTGTGATAATGGGTGTCCACTTTGTCCACTTTGCACTACAAGTGCAGTTTCAGTGCAGTTTCAAGTGCACTTGTAGTGCAAAGTGTCTTTGCCTTTAGGAAATATCACCCAACAGTGCTTTGTAAGGTTACACAATCACGCCAATTTCAGGACTCACCACATTTCTGTCAGGATCAGCTAAAACAAACACAAGCAGGAAATGTCACCAAACCTTGGTTTAATTTTTTTTTTATTTAAAAAATGTTTTAGACATTGTCTGGCATATTGATGGCCCCCTACCTGCAAAGAATTCAAGGTATCTTAGCCGGACATCACGGGCACTCAGGGAGAGCAAGCCAGGACGGCCACTTTCAATCGCCGTCAGGGTTGGTTCATTAGGAATTCTGGCTTCAGGCCCAACTGAGCCAACATAGTTGGCAGAATGTTTCCGTAAAAAGTTGTGTAGAACACAGCACGCCAGGATAATGTGATTCAGTTTGTACTCCGCCATATGTATGGGTGTAAGAAATAGGCGGAACTGGCTGGCCATGATTCCAAACGTGTTCTCCACCACTCTTCTGGCTGTGGCCAGCCAGTAATTAAAAACCCTCTGGTCGGGGGGTGAGGGTCCTCATAGGGAATTGCCGCATAAGATGGTCCCCCAGCGCAAATGCTTCATCCGCAACGAGTCCTTCCACATTGTCTTCTGGAGGTGGCAAGTCCAAGCTGCCATTCTGGAGACGCCTGTAAAACTCTGTCTGGGTGATGACTCCACCATCGGACATCCGGCCATTCTTCCCCACGTCCACATACAGGAACTCGTAAGTAGCCGACACCACCGCCAACATCACAATACTATTGAACCCCTTGTAGTTACATAATTACATAGTTACATAGTAGGTGAGGTTGAAAAAAGAGACAAGTCCATCAAGTCCAACCTATGTGTGTGATTATGTGTCAGTATTACATTACATATCCCTGTATATTGCGGTCATTCAGGTGATTATCTAATAGTTTCTTGAAGCTATCAATGCTCCCCGCTGAGACCACCGCCTGTGGAAGGGAATTCCACATCCTTGCCGCTCTTACAGTAAAGAACCCTCTACGTAGTTTAAGGTTAAACCTCTTTTCTTCTAATTGTAATGAGTGGCCACGAGTCTTATTAAACTCTCTTCTGCGAAAAAGTTTTATCCCTATTGTGGGGTCACCAGTACAGTATTTGTAAATTGAAATCATATCCCCTCTCAAGCGTCTCTTCTCCAGAGAGAATAAGTTCAGTGCTCGCAACCTTTCCTCATAACTAAGATCCTCCAGACCCTTTATTAGCTTTGTTGCCCTTCTTTGTACTCGCTCCATTTCCAGTACGTCCCTCCTGAGGACTGGTGCCCAGAACTGGACAGCATACTCCAGGTGCGGGCGGACCAGAGTCTTGTAGAGCGGGAGAATTATCGTTTTATCTCTGCAGTTGATCCCCCTTTTAATGCATGCCAATATTCTGTTTGCTTTATTAGCAGCAGCTTGGCATTGCATGCCATTGCTGAGCCTATCATCCACTAGGACCCCCAAGTCCTTTTCCATCCTAGATTCCCCCAGAGGTTCTCCCCCCAGTGTATAGATTGCATTCATATTTTTGACACCCAAATGCATTATTTTACATTTTTCTACATTGAACCTCATTTGCCATATAGTCGCCCACCCCATTAATTTGTTCAGGTCTTTTTGCAAGATTTCCACATCCTGCGGAGAAGTTATTGCCCTGCTTAGCTTAGTATCGTCTGCAAATACAGAGATTGAACTGTTTATCCCATCCTCCAGGTCGTTTATGAACAAATTAAATAGGATTGATCCCAGCACAGAACCCTGGGGGACCCCACTACCCACCCCTGACCATTCTGAGTACTCCCCATTTATCACCACCCTCTGAACATGCCCTTGTAGCCAGTTTTCAATCCATGTACTCACCCTATGGTCCATGCCAACGCACCTTATTTTGTACAGTAAACGTTTATGGGGAACTGTGTCAAATGCTTTTGCAAAATCCAGATACACCACGTCTACGGGCCTTCCTTTATCTAGATGGCAACTCACCTCCTCGTAGAAGGTTAATAGATTGGTTTGGCAAGAACGATTCTTCATGAATCCATGCTGATTACTGCTAATGATATCATTCTTATTACTAAAATCTTGTATATAGTCCCTTATCATCCCCTCCAAGAGTTTACATACTATTGATGTTAGGCTAACTGGTCTGTAATTCCCAGGGATGTTTTTTGGGCCCTTTTTAAATATTGGTGCTACATTGGCTTTTCTCCAATCAGCTGGTACCATTCCAGTCAATAGACTGTCTGTAAAAATTAGGACCAACGGTCTGGCAATCACCTGACTGAGTTCCCTAAGTACCCTCGGATGCAAGCCATCTGGTCCCGGTGATTTATTAATGTTAAGTTTCTCAAGTCTAATTTTAATTCCGTCCTCTGTTAACCATGTAGGTGCTTCCTGTGTTGTGTCATGAGGATAAACACTGCAGTTTTGGTTACTGAAGCCCCCCGATTCACTCGTGAAGACTGAGGAGAAGAATAAATTCAATACCTCTGCCATCTCCCCATCCTTTGTAACCAGATGTCCTTCCTCATTCTTTATGGGGCCAATATGGTCTGTCCTCCCTTTTTTACTGTTTACATACTTAAAGAATTTCTTGGGATTTTTTTGCTCTCCTCCGCTATGTGTCTTTCATGTTCTATCTTAGCCATCCTAATTGCACCCTTACATTTCTTATTGCATTCTTTATAAATTCTGAATGCTGTGGATGATCCCTCAACCTTGTATTTTTTGAAGGCCTTCTCCTTTGCTTTTATATGCATTTTTACATTGGAGTTAAGCCATCCAGGATGTTTGTTCGCTCTTTTAAATTTATTACCCAATGGGATACATTGGCTAATGCCCTTATTTAATATGCTCTTAAAGCAAATGTAAGTTGTAATAGTACGACCCTGAGTTGGGTGGTGAGATGATGTGGACGTGTTTCCCATCAATTGCCCCTCTGCAGTTAGGAAAGTCCCACCGCTGGGCAAAGTGGGAGGCCACAGTCTGCCATTCCTGTGGCGTGGAAGGAAACTGGGGAGTCAAAACAAAATAAAAAATTTGTCATTTTGCACATAAACATGGAAAGCAGATTAGACAAAAACATTCTTGCCCAACATCAAGCTAACATTTTTATGAGGGAATTTTTTAAGACCAAAGTATAAGGTACGCCTATCAGATTCCCCCTCCCCTCCTCTCATGGGCTATTTCTAACATTATAGGGGGGGGGGGCTCTTGGACAGGTAACCCTCTCCACTTCATCACTTCATTGAGTGATGAATGCCTAAATAATGTGTAGTACTTTAAGCAGCCCCTCCTTAGTTACACTATTGGCAGCCCACTGGACAGGCAAGAAGTGTCATAATACAAAGATATGAATACACAATGTACACATTTGAGCACATTTGGACATTCTGCTATTACCTATCAAGATAATAATAGTATACAGAAACTTTAAACAGTATCATTTGAAAGTATACAGGAAGGCCCTTGCGCTACATGCTTTGGGGAATTCATCGATAAATCTGAGCACAAAAGAGATGGGTATAGTATATATGGGTTTGGCAAAGTCAGCAGATAGATGATTGAGGATAGATAGAGAGTTGTTATCAGCTGACTTAGCAGTTGGGGGAGAGAGGGTTCCAAATGATTTGGGGACACCCAAAAAAAGCCTCTGGCACTCTGCATGAATTTAAAGCACAAATCACATTTCTAAACATTTTAGGGGGTGTTTGGGGTAAAGCACTACTATGGAGCTGATAAAATACATTGTTAAGTGACTACATGAGGTGAATATATGGGCAGGAGATCATGCTGGGGAGGTAAGTGAAGGCAAATATACATGAAGGACAAATAAAACAATTAAATAAAAATCCAGCATGCATGAGGACAAAGGGGACATTCACAGCATATTACAATCATTGTAATTAGGGAATGAGGAAAGAAATACAATATATTATCAAACATTAAATACAATAAAATGTGATACTAAAGGATAAAAATCTTACCTTAATATACTCCTTCTGCAGGACCTGAATGATGGCAGAACAGGTCTCTGGGATAATGATCCCCAGAGCCTGGGGGGAGATGCCTGTCGAGAACTTCAAGTCCTGCAGGCTTCTCCCCATCGCCAAGTACCGCAGGGTGGCGACCAGCCTCTGCTCCGGAGTGATGGCTTGCCTCATGCAGGTATCCTGCCTGCTGATATAGGGGGTCAGCAAAGCCAACAAACGGTGAAATACGGGGTCCGTCATCTGGAGAAAGTTCCTGAAATCATCAGGATTATTCTCACTGATCTCACGGAGCAAAGGCATATGACAGAACTGGTCAAGCTGAAGCAACCAATTCTTGGTCCATGAACTCCTCCCCACCCTGTTCATGGACTGGACTTGTGTCAAGGTCAGGACCCCAACACCAAGCCCCCGCACAGCACGAACTCTACGAGGAGTACGTATACGCAACATGGCTAGAAAACGGTCGGCTGCTCAGAACGAAGTAACAGAACACACTGAAGAACAGCAAGGCCTGTGAAGAGCGACCTGAAAAACAGCAACGAGCAGACAAGAACGCAATGAATAATCAAATACGAACTCACTGCACGCACTGAAGAGCAGATACAAACCCACAAGCACAAACTGAACAGCAGAAAACGATCTGAAAACCACGAGTCTGAAAAAGCGTGAATCGTCTCTCACCAAACTTTTACTAACAAGAGATTAGCAAAAGGAGCCCAAAGGGTGCCGCGCTTGGTTCTGAAATGGCCTTTTATAGTCTCGTCGTACATGGTGTACGTGATCGCGTTCTTGGCGATCGGAAATTCCGACAACTTTGTGCGACCGTGTGTACGCAAAACAAGTTTGAGCCAACATCCGTCGGAAAAAATCCTAGGATTTTGTTGTCGGAATGTCCGATCAATATCTGACCGTGTGTACGGGGCATTACTCTGCTAAACCTGGAGTGGTGCACATGGAAATAATGTTTAGAGCATGATATAATTGCCTAAATGGTACTGAAATATGCGGTATATTATTTAAGGATAATCTGCTTTTAAACTGTGTGAAAAAGTGATTTCTACACTGAAATATCTTTAAAAGTCTGAGAAGAGATAAATTCCCCGTTTTTGTACAACTAGGTGCCAACACAACTGAGCATGCTCAGACCTGCAAATAGCTCTCATTTTAGCTCCAATGTATTTTTTACAGGGCACTATAGTAAATACCAGAATGAGCGCTGTGTTAAAGAGCATTTTTTGGGAGTGAAAATCTGAGCTATTATAGTCCAATGCAAGTTTTAGCCATTGATTCTAATGGCACCATTGTAACTTCCCCAAATAAATCCTTTTAATGTTGAGATGAAATGTATCTTTCTCTGAAATAAATTATCCTTTGCAACATTGTTGCTTCTACATAATCTATTTTGTTTTTTAAGAATGCTAGAATGTGGAATGTTTTGATGTTTTGGTAAAATATATTTTTCTCTGTCTCTGTCTGTCTGTCTTGTTACTCTCCATCTCACAACAACCTTTACCCAAACGGACACAGGTGTCTTTACAAACCTCAAACAATACCATTGCTGATGCAAATTTAAAATGAGAATTTTTTTGTGCTTTTTAATATTTCCAAATAATCATAATTTAAGCCCAAAAATGTGATATGTGTACCAACAGCAGAAATCAAAATGTAATTCCCAAAAATTTGAGGGTAATATCACTATTCTACACTCATCCATCCACAAAGAACCACCAAATATCACAGACTAAATCAAGAAGAATAACTCTTGAGTAATGTAATTCCATCACCTGTATGTACAAAGAAATGCAGTATTTATGTGTATTTATGTGTATTTATGTGTAATCATGTGTAGGAGGTTCGCACATGTGGCAGCTCTGTGGCTTAGAGGTTAGAACTGCTGCTTAGCATCCCTGAGCGTCTGGATTCAAATCCCAAACATGCTGCTTCATGTAGAGGAGTTGTCATCTCCCAGGTCCTAAAACTATGTCTAAATGTAGTATTTATGTGTAGGAGGGTTCCATCGCCATTGTAAATCTTGCCAGATACACTATCTAGCCAAAAGTATTGGGACACCTGTCTTTACACACACATGAACTTTAATGGCAGCCCAGTCTTAGTCTGTAGGGTTAAAAATTGATTTGGCCCACCCTTTGCAGCTAGAACAGCGGCTAGGAAGGCTGTCTACAAGGTTTAGTGTGTCTATGGGAATGTTTGACCATTCTTCCAGAAGTGCATTTGTGAGGCCAGGCACTGATGTTGGATGGCTTGCAGTTTCTGCACTAATTTAGCCAAAAGGTGTTCTATCGGGTTGAGGTCAGGACTCTGCGCAGGCCTGTCAAGTTCCTCCACCCCAAACTCGCTCATCCATGTCTTTGTGGACCTTGCTTTGTGCACTGGTGTGAAGTCATGTTGGAACAGGAAGGGGTCATCCCCAAACTGTTCCCACAAAGTTGGCAGCATGAAATTGTCCAAAATGTCTTGGTATGCTGACACCTTAAGAGTTCCCTTCACTGGAACTAAGAGGCCAAGCCCAACCCCTGAAAAACAACCCCACACCATAATCCCTCCTCCACCAAATGATTTGGACCAGTGCACAAAGCAAGGTCCATAAAGACATTGATGAGTGAGTTTGGAGTGGAGGAACTTGACTGGCCTGCACAGAGTCCTGACTTCAACACAACAGAACACCTTGGGGATGAATTAGAGCGGAGACTGTAAGCCAGGCCTTCTTGTCCAACATCAGAGTCTGACCTCACAATTGCACTAATGGAAGAATGGTCAAACATTCCCATATACACACTCCTAAACCTTGTGGACAGCATTCCCAGAAGAGTTGAAGCTGGTATAGCTGCAAAGGGCCAAATTAATTTTGAACCCTACGAACTAAGACTGGGATGCCATTACAGTTTATGTGCGTATAAAGGCAGGCGTCCCAATACTTCAGACAATATATTGTATATTGCTTGTGACACTGAGCATGTCTTTGGACTTAGGGCTGGTTCACACCACAGAGATGCACCATGTGTGAGTCTGCCCGCTGGCTAAATGTGTAGCAGCTCTGTCTAGCAGTTCTCGGGTTGCTGGTTCAATTCCCCAACATCCTAATGCTTGTGTTGAAGTTTATATGTTCTCCCTGTGTGGGTTTCTCACCACAATCCAAAGACATGCTGGTATTTTATTTGTCTCATGTCGAAATAGTCTCTAATGTAAGAAAGTTAGTTTTGGACTTTAGATTGGAAGCTCTGCAGCCAGGGACTGATGTTAATGTTTATTAGCACTAATCATGCCCAGGGACTTGGACATTTAAAATTGTAGGGTTTTACACAGGTACATATGCTTAGAAAACTGTAGCTTTGTTTTTTTGTGGATGCAAATGGACTTCGATCTTTGGCATGTAGTTGGAGATTTAATGCACATAGCCAAGGGCTAACACAGTTGCACATAGTATTATGTGTTCCTGCTCATCAGTTGCAATCACTTTAGACATACATGAAGAGACAGATTGAAAGATACTGGTAGGCGTGTACTTCTATTGGATGTGTGTCAGTGTGCTAACAATACAACCTATCTTATATAAAGTGCTGCAGTAGGGGGGAGGGTTCGTTTGGCCTGAGAAGGTCAGGTTTTTTGCTGTGATTTGTGGGGGAGAAGGAATGATATTGTACATATTGACAAACACCCAGCTAGGGTTGTTTGATGAAAATATTGTGCATTTTTTTTCATCAAAAGTGGATTTATGTGGCCATGCTGTCAATGTTGAGTGTGTATTGTTCCTGTCTGACCATGCAAACATGGTTTGGGAGCATGTGCTGACCTTCTACTCTTTGATCTCATTGCTTAATCATGTACTGTACACAGAAATGTAACCTCCAGCAGAACATGGTCACTTATGTACTGTGTGGATTGTGGGCTGGTGGTGGGTGTTATATTTTGAATAAATGCCTTTTTTAATACTATGTTGGAATGCTTTGTAAGAATATTGACCGTTAAGTATGTTTCTATAATCTTGCAGATAAAAATGATGTGGGCTGGTGGGTGAGTTTTAGTATGAAATGTTACCCGTTATACACTGAAAGTAAAGCTGTGTCCACTCTAAGGTTTAGACAAATTTTAGATTGTAAGCTCCTATGAGCAAGGCCCTTATAACCCAATTGCTATCTGTTTTGCTAAATGTAGCACCATGTATACTGTAGAATTGTTTTCTTAAGCTAGTAAATGAATGTACATAATTTTTGTTTCTGTTGGCAAAATAAAAGTACATTATTGAGCTTGTTGTGTGTGTTTTTTTTCTCTTTTCTTTCTTCTTTAATTTAGTTTTGGGGGTGGTGGTTTTGGGGAAGGGCAATATCTTTCTTTTATACGTTATAATTTCTATATGTATTTGTGCACCAAAAAAACGAATCTCTTCAGCACACCTGCAAGTAAATGATAAAGGTTGGAATCTTTATATATAACAGCTGTGGAGAATTGCAGGTAATGAATTCAGCTGGTGGATAGGCAGTGTTGTATGTGTCAGCCCTGGTTCACATTGGTGCGATTTGACATGTCAAATTGGTGGCAATTGCACCATTCTAATTGGTGCGGCAGCGCAATTTCCAAAAGTAGTTTCTGTACTACTTTTTGGCGACTTCAGGGTGCGATTTTTATTGACAACAGTGCAGAAACCTGCACAGAAGTCTCTGAAATCCCCCCCGCAGTCGGGACTGACATGCAAGAATGAATTTGAGTGAGTTCAGCTGAACTCGCACGATTTCCTCCTGCTGTCAGTGTGAACCAGGGCTCAAACTGGGCCTTTGTCTTTATAATTCACCTACTGCTATCCCAGGGACATCATTTCTTATCAAACTCCCTTAAGTTGACCTTCAAATATCATGCTATGCAGAAATGCAGATCCGCATATCTGCAAATAAACAAAAATATTCTAATTGTGGCTGCGATCAAATATTCGCAGCTGCGATCAAAAGAGCGTGGCTTCACCTTTTGACCCAGAAATGAGTCATTGTAATCACCCGGAACTTTCTGTGCTGGTCACGATCTCCATCTATTTGGACATGGCGAGGTCCCTATTTAGCAAAGAGGAGGTGCTGCTCATTTGCCGGGTAAGTCTAGGATATTTACTTGTGCTTACTCAATGTGGGGGTGGATGTGGTAGTTAGATTTGTTGTGTGTGGGGTTCATTGATTTGTTTGGCATCACCACACATTTGCTTCTGGCCCATGTGCACACATCACTTCCTGCATTTGTTCTGCTGATGTAAATCAGTAAGGACTATGCAAATATAAATGAAAGCTCCTTTCTATTAAAATATATATGACTTGTTTCACAGTTGGGCGACTTTTCCAACAAATTTGGACCTCCGAATTGCATGACAAGTTGTACCCCATGATTCTCAATGATAACCATTCATATCTGTGCTACCTCAAGTTGCAACAACTTTAAAGTAGTCCCTGTACTACTTTGGTGTGACTTTCATGTGACTTGAGGTACATAGGGCGTAATATTACACAGGCATTCCCATAAGTTGGGGTCAAGTTGCAGCAGCAAAATAGTATGACTTTCAGGTCGCAGCAGTGTGAATGAGATTCATGGATAATACCTTTGAATTAGGCAATATTCTCACTTGTGCATCCTGCAAGCGGGTCAAATTTATCCCTGCACTACTTTGGTTTGACTTTGATGCGACTTGAGGTCCATATACCGCAAGATTACACAGGCATCGGTCCCACAAGTGCAAATAGGGCCTAATTCAAAGGTGTTATCAATCTCATTAAATTCCTTTCACACTTGGCCGACTTTTCATACAACTTGAGGTCCATAAGGCCCCTTTCACACTTGTGCGACCTGAAAGTCCTGTGATTTTGCAGCGCTTTTTGCTGCAAATTTGATGTGATTTGAAGCAATGCCAGTGTAATCTTGAGGTCAATGGATGCAGGAGTCGCAGGACAAGTTGCACAAGTGTGAAAGGGGCCTTAGAGCCGATTCACACTGCTGTGCTGTCCGACATCGGATGTGATTGGCCCCGCACTGCAAATCCCATGCGATGTCTGTGTGATGCAAACTCAGCGATAGAGATTGTATGGTTGAATTTGCATCACATTCGAACCAAACTTGCACAGGACCCTTTTTTGGTCTGCAGCAGAATCAAATTGCATGAGTGTTGTCTGAATTTGCAGTTCGCTCTGTGATATGTGAACTGATTTGGGGGTGTCATTAGCTTTCTACTGACACTCCCAGCAGTTCGCATATGGCAGTGTGAACTGCCTGTGAGTTGTATGCGATGCGGGAACCTGCACTGGATTCGCAAGGTTCCACATCGCTCCAGTGTGAACTGGCCCTGACCCTGGGTTCACACCTATGCATAATTTAGTGCGTTTTACAGTTTGCAGACACTCTGCAGTCCATTTAACATGGTCTCCTATGGTACTAGTTCACATCTCTGCGTTTTGCGGCCAGTGCGTTTTCAGAAATGGTCGGGGACTTTTTCACGCGATTTGCGGGTAATAGATTTCAATGGAACCGCACCATAAACACAGAACGCATCTAGCGCCTTGAGACGATTCAGTTCGCATTTGCAGCGCTTTACAAATCATTCATTCTTTCATTCATTCAGAAACGCAACTGTTGCGTTTGTGATTCAATTTTTGATGTATTTGATGTTATTATTTTAACACTGTATATAGCTGGTTGCTAACCGTGGGGCCGGGAAGCCAGCTGCCGCGTCCTTAACAACCAATGAGTCATCAGCTGTCAGCGGCTTCCCCACTGAAAGTAAAAAAAAAAATGGCAGCCAAAAAAAACTTCATGGGGTTCCCCCCAGGTCTATACCAGGCCCTTTGGGTCTAGTATGGGTTCAGAGGGACCCCCCCCACACCAAGATTTAACAAAAATGGCGTGGGGTTCCCCCCCAAGTCTATACCAGGCCCTTCCCCCACGCTAAAATTTTTAAAAAGTAGCGTAGGGTTCCCCCCAGGTCTATACCAGGCCCTTCGGGTCTAGTATGGACCCGGAGGGTACCAACAAGGGAGCCCCCAGATCCCCCCCTCCATGTGAATGAGTATTGTACCCCTACCCATTCACCAAAAAAAGCAGTGAAATGTGACAAAAAATGTTTCACTTTAAGCATTATTAAAATCACTGCTCCTGAAAAAACATCTGTTTTTAAATCTTTTTATTGCATTGATACATGTCCCCTGGAGCAGGACCCGGGTCCCCATACACTTTTTATGGCAATAACTTGCATATAAGCCTTTAAAACGAGCACTTTTGATTTTTCATGTTCCTGTCTCATAGACTTTAACGGTGTTCACACAAATTTTTTGCCTGTTCGCAAGTTCTGGTGCGAACCAAACCAGGGTTGTTCGGCTCATCCCTACCCAAGCCAATTGCACATGAGCATGCTTGGTACCATAATATTAATGCCTCAAATGCAAAACATTATTGTATACAATGAAAAGAATCAAACATTAGTAATAATATTTTCTATGTATGGTTGTGCTCAGCTCCAAAGCATAGTGGTATGCCCTGCTACCTTCAAAGGTTCAAGCCATGGGTTTGAATCCTACCAATGGTGTCACCTCCTGAAAATGTACTCAGCAACATAATTAGGGAACACACATCAGTTTGGTTTATTCCATAATTTTAACCCTTCAAATGCATGCAATGGTATGTAATTATTCAAAAATAGTATGGTGTGGAATTCCAAAAATCCAGCTATTCAAAAATCAAGGGGAAAAAATGGTGTAGGGTCCCCCCCCCCCAGTGCATACCAGGCCCTTCGGATCTGGTATAGACTTTAAGGGGAACCCCATGGCGAAAATAAAAAAAAAATTGACATGGGGTCCCCCCAAAATCCATACCAGGCCCTTCAGGTCTGGTATGGATTTTAAGGGGAACCCTGTGCCAAAAAAAATGGCATAGGTGCCCCAACCAAAATCCATACCAGACCCTTATCCGAGCACACAACCTGGCAGGTCAGGAAAGCGAGTGCCCTCCCCCTCCTGATCCATACCAGGCAACATGCCCTCAACATGGGGAGGGTGCTTTGGGGTCCCCCCCAAAGCACTTTGTCCACATGTTGATGGGGACAAGGGCCTCATCCCCACAACCCTTGCCTGATGGTTGTGGGGGTTGTGGGGGTCTGCGGGCGGCTTCTTTCGGTTTTCTCTTTCTTCCTCCAACTGCTTCTTCCTCCATCTCCCTCCGCTTCTTCCTCCGGTCTTCTCCACCTTCCTCCGGCTTCTTCTTCCCCTGCTTCGTCCTCCGGTCTTTCTCCTCCGCCGCTCTCACCACTGACCGGCTGAATATGAAAACAACGACCCTCCTCCGACGCTGCGGCCAGTCGATCTGTCCGCTTCCATATCGCACATTTCATATATAACTATGTGGCGTGGCTGTCAGATGACGTCAGCAGGAGACCCCGCCCCCTTGTGACATCACTGACCCATCATGCCCCAGGCGGTGAAGTCACAAGGGGCGGGGTCTCGGAGTGACGCCATGTGCCCCATCGCAGCATCGAAAGGGGTTCAATTTTTGAATGTTCAGCGGGAACAGCGGCAGGAGCGGCGGAGGAGAAAGACCGGAGGTTGAAACAGGGGGAAGAAGAAGTCGGAGGAAGATGGAGAAGACCAGAGGAAGAAGCGGAGGAAGATGGAGGAAGATGTGGGGGAAGAAGCAGCTGGAGGAAGAATGAGAAAACTGAAGGAAGACCGGAGGAAGATGGGGGAAGAAGTGGGGGAAAGAAGAAGACATTTTTAATAAAGGAATTGTCAAAAAACACCTATTGTCTTTTGTCACATTTCTCTACTTTTACCCCATACCCATTCACATTTGGGGAGAACGGGGGCCCCCTTGTCGAAGGGGGCTTCCAGATTCCGATAGGCCCCCCGCCCGCAGACCGCCACAACCACTGGGCAAGGGTTGTGGTGATGAGGCCCTTGTCCCCATCAACCCCCAAAAATACCCTCCCCATCTCCCCATGTGGAGGGCATGTGGCCTTATATAGTTCAAGGGGGGTGCTCGCAAATCCCCCCCCCTTTCCTGATCTGCCAGGTTTCATTTTGCCGTGGAGTTCCCCTTAATAACCATACCAGACTCAAAGGACCTGGTATTTACTGGTGGGGGGACCCTACGTCATTTTTTTCTTAGATTTTTACTCTATATTGCCGGGAACCGGCAATTTATTACAGCCGCAAGCAATTTTAAATGAGATTTTTTCCTTTAGAAATGTCATTTTGCTGTGGTACAGTAATAAACACGGGAAAGATGCACTACTTTACAGGAATACTAAGGACACCCCCCTCCCCCCAGGCATGATGTTTAAAGGAATTTTAAATTTTTATTGTTTCACTTTAAGCATTATTAATATCACTGCTCCTGAAAAAACAGCCGTTTTAAAAACATTTTTTCCAATTGATAGATGTCCCCTGGAGCAGGACAAGGGTCCCCATACACTTTTTATGGCAAAAAACTTGCATATAAGCCTTCAGTGAGAACTTTGGATTTTGCAGGTTCGATCACATTGACTTCCACTATTCTATGTGATCTGACAGGCATGTTTGCCGGCAATAGCGCTGCTTTGCATTTGCATTAGCACCCAGTTTCTGAGAGTTGAAGTCTTAATTGGCCTTAATTGGGCGCTATTTTACGGGACTGCAGGATCATTTATCGGCGCTATAGTAAATGACCCCCAGTAAGAGCAATATTCACATTTACTGTAAATGACACATTTCAACATGTCAGGATTGTCTTGCAAAACATAGGACAGCACGCAACCATGCAGGAGAGAGAGCAGGGTGAAGTCTTTGGTGAATGTGAGAAATTTGTACATCATGGGGAGAGAGAGAATGAGAGGGGTAAAAGACCAAGTGACTCCATTAGTTTTAGGTTGAGTTGACATGGCGGTGGCTCCTATGACTTATGCCTAGTCGAGAAAAAAATAAACTTTAATGCCACATAGAAATACCCACTTCAAAGTGAAATGTCATCCTCTGTGTTGCTGAAGGATGATTGTAAGGAGAGTGAAGAATGCTGGCAAAAACTAAAAGAAGTTTTTTAGGATTTTTTTTTGAGAGAGAACAGTGCAGTGTGTCAATGTGAAACCTGAAAGCAACCCAATCCCATTTCAGAATATATTTTTGGTGGTCTTTTACATGACTCACTTCTGTCCACAAACTACACATTGTTCTCTATGCTTCCTTTATTGCTTTGGTCACATCATACCCTGACCTGGGGATTGCCATAAACATTTTAGAAATGAGCTCCATATATGACCACATGCATCTCTTTAGCATTCCGAATCTTTAGCTTCAACCTTTTGAGTCAACACCCTGAAACAAGCATGCACATAAGGACTTCTGACTGTCTCGATCTGAATACTTGTTCCAGGTGGGACAGAGATGTGTCATGGTGTAGAGAGGATTTGGTGTCACCAAGGGCTCTAACCCATGCTAGTTGAGGGACTCTAGGATGTGTGTCTCTTTAGATGAAAACCGGTCTTTCAATTTTCTCCATTAATTCGTCAATTCTGGATTGAGCCCTGGTTCCTGGAGGCTTTGTAGAGTATTGGGTGGGATCAATGCTTCAACCCTGGGTACATGTTTTGATGATGACCAGCCCTTGCTAATGGTGCAGATGTGCACAGGCTTAATGGTATAAGAGCAGAATACGGTTCAGGGCTTCACCCTCCCGAGGAGACTGTTGTGCCGTCAGGGTGCATGGACAGACTAGGGGTATGTCTGTCTGCTCTGACCAGGCTAACACCTTGAAGTTGCTGCATGTGGCGTGTGCGGACACTGTCCTGTTCTGGCCTGAGAGGTCTAATTTTTTTAGACTGAGGACCAGTGTAGCCCAAGTTGTGCTGCTTTAGAACCAGGAGAATGTATTTTACTTTGAGTGTGATTACTGCTGTACAGAATCTTTTCAGTTAACTGCAAGTTTGCCGAGTGGTCTGTGTCCTTAAGATTCTACCCTTAATACCAAATCTTCACACAGGTCATAGCCAGAATTGAATCTGGATAGACTGCATTAAAGAGAGGAAACCAGCCTATAGGCAGGTTGCCTACTGTGTTCATTTTAGCTAGGCTTATGTGGCTGCCCAGGCTAGGTGGAAGGGGTTAATACTGCTTTGTGTTTCCTGCTCACATTTCCAGGCTTCTTTGGGGTCCGGCCTCCTGTCTAGTGATATATAAAAAGTGGAGGTTTGGGTCCCAAGTCAGCGCAAGGTAGCGGGCTAAGAACAGGAACCTTGCAGGACTTGTTGAGACTTTTAGTTCATCTATGGAACACTGGAATCTCAGAACACATCCAAACCATGGACTTCTCCATTTGAGTTGTGCCAGTTATGGACTTCACCCATAAGGCCTTTACCTGTGCAGGTATGCTGGGGCATCAACTGTTAAAATTTATTAGGGAAAGGATGGTTTGCCATGGTATGTATGCAATGCTGAACTTTCAGTAAAACTTGTTTAACCGTACAAAGCCTGGTCTGAAGTTACTCAAGGGGTTCATGTGAGGTCCTGGCGCTTCTTAAAGGGTCTGAGTCTACAATAGCACACTAGGGATCTTGTAACATTACAACAATATAAGGTTAAGCTGTAACACTAAGGGCAGAAAGGAGATATCACGAGTAAACAGCAAGCAGAACTGCAACCAGTCGTTGGTGTAGTACCTTGTTAGTTGACAGTGGGTCCGGTAGCGAGTGGGTCCGGTAGCGAGTGGGTCCGGATTTACGGCTCCCTCACTAGCGGTCCGTCTCCATCTCCGTCTGTCTCTAGGAGTGGATTAATGTTACGGAGATCAACGGCCTGATCACCAGATGATGCAAGAGTTAAAGTGATATTAAAGGCAATTGTTTTTCTTTTTAAAAATAACAAACATGTTATATGGTGGTTTTGCACAGAGCAGCCCAGATCCTCCTTTACTCGTGTTCCTCGCTTCCACTCCTGGCCAATCTCTCCTGCCGAGTGTCCCCACAGCAAGCAAATTGCTATGGGGGCATCCGAGCCAAGCCATTGCTCCATGTGTCCATTCAGACACTGAGACAATGTTTTTATCCTGTAAGTGTGTTTTTACCTGGTGTCATTAAACATCATTTGTTAATACTACACTCAGGTGGCGCTTCCTTCTCTACCCCTCTCTTATCCATTCAGACACTGAGCCACAGCTCGGCCCCGCCCCCTCTCTCTCCTCATTGGCTCACTGATTTTGTTGAACAGCAGCAGGAGCCAATGGTGCCCGCTGTTGTGTCTCAGCCAATCAGGAGGGAGCATACAATGCATTAAGATAAAAAAAACCTTCTGCCTTTAGAACCACTTTAAGTTGAGCGTGTCTAAGGTCCACGCTATGTGCTTGGTGGGACCCCATTCTGTTACCGGGAGTAAGGTAACAGAGGTATGCTGACTGTGGAGCGGGCATAAGCTCTGCATGTCCCTCCTAATGCAACACATACAGCAAATGCTCCTGATGCTGTATCTGAGCCAATGAGGAGGGAGAGAGCCGGGAGAGCAGCTGCTCTCATGACCATCGCTGGATCAAGATTGGGCTCAAGTAAGTATAAGGGGGGGCTGGGGGGGGGGTAACTGCACACAGAAGGTTTTTTACCTTCATGCAGAGAATGCATGAATGTTAAAAGCCTTCTGCCTTGAGAACCACTTTAAGAACTAGTTCACACCACTTAACTAGCTCCTGTCCGGCCTACAATGACGACTGGGTGGGACCGCTCTTGTTCTGGGAGGACGTCATAGGACATCCTCCAATTCTTAGTGTGCAGCACGGCGATTATTGGTGAGCTGTGTCCCTTGGACAGGGTAAAGAGCCAATGACGTTGACACTTTACCCTATGATCAGCTGTGTCCAATCACAGCTGATCACACGTAAATAAATGCCGGTTATCGGCATTTCCTCCAGGCTGTCACTGTCTGAGGAAAGGGAATCTGGTAACTGGCTTTACTGTGACAGGGGACATTTACACTCATAATCAGGGCACTGATCATCAGTGCCCTGATTAACAGTGCAACCCCATTAGTGCCAATTGGTGTCCATTAGTGCAGCATATCAGTGTCCATCAGTGCCGCCTTATCAGTGCAGACTCATCAATGCAGATTATCAGTGGCCATCAGTGCAGCCTCATCAGTACCCATCAATGCAGCCTCATCAGTGCCCATCAGTGCAGCCTTATCAGCACACATCAGTGAAGCAGAAAAAATACTTATTTGCAAAATTTTATAATAGAAATGAAGAAATAGGTTTTTGGTTTTTTTTTCAAAATTTTCAGTCTTTTTTCATTTATATAGCAAAAAATAAAAAACTCGGTGGTTATTAAATAGTACCAAAAGGAAGCTCTGGTTGTCTTAAAAAAAATGATATAAATTTCAGCTAGGTACAGTGTTGTATGACCGCGCAATTTGTCATTCAATTTGTGACAGCGCTGAAAGCTGAAAATTGGCCTGGGCAGGAAGGGGATGAAAGTGGTTAAATAGCATTGGTAATATCTAACCCAAATAGAGAATATCTGACATTTTTTTCCTTTCCCTTTCAATCTCTATTAACATCCCTTCCCAAAAAATGGTTTGCAGGGTGAAGTGCTGTGGTGTACTGGGACTTTCTGCCCTGTACGTGGTATGTACAGTATGTACAAGTACTTACTGTGCTAAGAGTCATCTTTTCTGTAAAGATCTATTCTGTGTACATAACAAGGTGAAAGTGGGAATATTCTTGCCTTGTCTTCCTGTATTTTTGCAATTTTAGTTTTGTGAATGTTTAGTCTGGAAACAAGAGTACTACTATCCTTATGTTTTGAAATAGCCGTTGTAAATCTGTGCGGACAAGTAAACTCAGGCATGATGGACTGTATATAAAAAGGCTAATTTTGTTTGTAATTTTGGGTATTGCGCAAGGCTTAGACCTCTGGCAAGTTTTTATTGCTGTCAGCAATCCCACTGAGGAGATTCATTTTATTTGTCCTCGTGGCCATTGTCACCAATACAGAACATAGGGGAAGGCCAAATGTATTTTTTTACTAAAGCAAGAGGTTGTGGTAAGTCTTTAAGTGGAGAAACCTGTTCCAGCGACAACTGTTTAAGGGACTAGTGCTGTGACTGGCGGTTTTCTGCACTGGAAGAACACCATTCACTGCTAGGGCACATAGAAAACATTTGGCCCTCACTAAAATTCCGCCCACAGGTGCGGTGCAAAGCAATGCAATAAAATGCAAACATGCTGCATTTTATCGCATCTCACTGGATGGCAGCGCATGTCACAGGACAACTGCACAATGTGCCATATGGCTGGCTATGCGGTGACATGAATGAAGTGATGCGCAACACCCCATACCACTGGCTTACTGCAGTTGAAACAGATTTACTCAGTCACTCATTATTTTGTAGCTGTTTCTGTATATATGTTAAGTGCTTATTACTGGTTTTCCATCTTTTGGTTATTGCTTTAATGTATTTTGCCCAAATAAATATATTCCTTTAGCTTTACATTGTCAGAGGGTGCGGAATTGCCGGTAAGGTCATTGGCAGCTGGAGCTAGGGGACTGGTGCCTTTGGGATAAGCTCTAAAAATTGGGGCTCAAGTCTGGGATTTCCTGTTCCATCAGTGAAGGATGGCTACCGTACACCCAGGAGCCACCATGGACCCCGCCATGTCTGCCCAGTGGGGCAGAAAGGAAAACATCCAAGCAGATCTTGAACTTATTTCTCGATGTCTCCAGAGAAGAATAACAGATTTGTTAAGCAGTGATGGCCTTAGTTTTAGAACAATGGGTGTCTGTATTTGACCATAAAGTGGACCAGGCAAACTCCCACACCTACTTACTGTTGGAGTGGGGGAGAAGAATCCCAGCCTGCTTCCAAGGGGCTAATATACAATTGACTAACAATGTGAAGGTACGGTATGTTTTTTTATATATATATATATATATATATATATATATATATATAATTTTTTATTTATTACAGGTACTTGTATAACTCAATTGTTATGTCAATTTACACAGCGCTTTACCTATATATTATACATTCATATCAGTCCCTGCCCTTAAGAAGTCTTAAGGGCAGGGACCTTGAGACTTATAATCTAAGGTCCCTAACTTACATTCATACATACTAGGTCCAATTTAGCAAATTAATATATATTGCTTTCTGGTTTTGAGCCAACAGATGGATCTTTATGTACTATTTTGTTTTAAAGGCTCTCCGTTTGCATATTTGATGTAAGGAACCTTTTGTTTGCACAGCTTAAAGAGGAAGTAAACCCTGATGGGTTTTACTTCCTTTTTTTCCCCCTGCAAAGTAAAAGCCATGCATACTAGCACATTATGTGACACTTACCTGCAAACAAGGTCCGTGCTGTCCCCACTGCAGGCCGCATCCATGTTTGCCCCTCTTCCTTCCGGGGCCGCTGACTCCGGCTGTGTGACTGGCCGGAGTCGCGTGACGTCACTCCCGTGCACTCACTGTTGAAGAAGTGGCATGGGCAGCCGTCTCCTCCCAGCGCATGCGCCAATGACATCATCGCCACAGCGTACAGCAAATATCTCCTAAACGCCGCATGTTTAGGAGTTATTTACAGTACCTATAGGTAAGCCTTATTTTAGTCTTACCTATAGGTAACAACCTACAAATAGAGGTTTACAACCTCTTTAATGACTCATCCCAGTGACCTATCACTTATATCCCATAAGTGTGGATGATCAATGCTGAGAATTGTATTTCCCCTGAAAATTTGTAGATATAATTAAAATCTGGACATTTTGGCAAAAGGCTTTGATGGGGAATTGGTGACTTTTGGCTCCTGAGGGTTACAGAACTTCTTTGTAACTATACAGAACCTGTTCTTCTGCCAAATAAATGGCCCCTCATTAGCCCTACTTTAATTTTTACACAGAAAGAAAAAACAAACAATGGAGAAAAAAAAGTTTAAGCGACAGTGGACAATTAATTTCAAAGACTTGACAAATATATATTTTAAAAAATCAAAACAACCCTGACAGAACTTTTGTGGTGTTTCCTCTTTAGCTAACTTGTGGTACTCTGGGGATCCTTTGTCAATTGTTAAATGGTTATTTGCAAAATAATTATTGAATATATAGCAAAAAGCAGATACGAAACAAGGATTTAAAAGTGTATAAATGGAAAATAAGATTAACTGAAATAAAAGTGACCAAAAACTATTTCAGTTTCTTTGTAAAAGGGACACATTAACATAAAACCCTTAAGGGAACTGATCAGGCTGTTGTACTTTCAGCTTAGGAATTTATATACAAACCTTTTAAAGAAGGGTCCCATACATCGACCCTTTACAGCTTTTGAAAAACTATGCTTAGGGACACATGCCCTGATCCCTTCAAATTTAACCATTTATGCTATGTTGTTGTCTTCTATTACCCCTACAGTCCCATATTATATAGCAGAGTGGGAAAATGAATTGGAAAGTATAATATCACAAGAAGATGTTACCAAAGCGTTTATGTGGACTTATAAAATGTCTACGGCCAGTAGACTACAAGAAAATCATTTTTAATTATTAGTAAGATGGTACCAATACCCGGTAAAGCTGCACAGAATACTCCCCCAAAAGTCAAATAAATGTTGGTGATGTAAAACACACCTGGGCAAATTACTCCACCTTTGGTGGTTGGTCATGTCCCAGGATTGCACGTTTTTGGTCAGCTGTACTTGAAGCATACAAGGCTATATCGAATACAGAAATTGCTTCCAATCTGCAGATGGTATTGCTGTCCATTATTCCAGGTTCTGTTAGGGAGATCAAGGAGGGTCTCTTACGTTTTTTCTCATGGGCCGCAAAGGCTATCATACCAAAATTTTGGTAAATCTTCTGACTCGCCAAAAATAGTAAAATGGATAGAGGAAATGCAATATCCGTGGAGAATGGAGCAATTGACTGCAATGTTAAGCGATAAATATGAGAAAATTTTTGCAGTGGGGCCCCAGTGGATATCTTTCTGTGCATCCTTGGAGATGAGAGAATTGACTGAGGTGGGATATATTGCAAAAAAAAGTGAATTAGGGGACATGGAGGGGTATGTGCTCCTTGATGGGGGATGAGGGGTTGGGGCAGGCGGTGGGGGGTGGGGGGGGGTAGAGAATTAGATCTTATATGCTTTTTTTTCCTTTTTTTTCTTTTTTCCTTTATCATTTTTGTGTTTATTTTTTGGGTAAGTGTTTTAAAACTCCGAAAATATATGAGGATTATAGGTATTAAGACAGTCCCTGCATGATTTTAATGCCTAATTGAACTAACAGTAAAAGGAAAATTGAGGGACTTGCTCTTATAAGATTATGTGAATGATGTGTTAATTCCTATGTAAAATTTACTAAAACTAATAATTTGCAAAAAAAAAAAAAGGACACATTAAACAGATACCTATACATAGATTAAAGCAATGCAATAATCATGTAATACAATGAAGGCAAATCATCTTTTTGGCTCTCATTTTGTGAATAGAGGATAAAAAAACGATGTAGCTTGGTCTTCTCTTGTCTTGAGAGCAGGCCGTTAAGCCATTGCTAAACAGGAAGCAGCTTTTGAGTGAGTCCATGTTTCACAAGCTGACTTTACTCAAAGTCTAGGTTAGATTGCATAGCCTGCATATTTCAGCACTGACCAAACATCACGCATTCCGAGGGGTATAATGGGGGTGCGAGTGTCGCAGGCCCCTTCTGTTTGCAAACATCATGCGATAGGCTTGTGGTTTCATAACCCCCCCCCCCCCCACCACAGTATGTTCTAGGCATGCTATCTTTCAAAGAGTAGTTCCACGGGACAAACTCATTAATACAGAATAAATTGTTGAAAATCACTACAATTAATCAATTTAAGTTTAAATCAGCAAAATTACTTTCCAGTTATAGCAAAACAAAAGCTGTGCAAAGTCCTTCAGTAAGGCTGCTTTCACACTAAGGAGTTTATCAAGCGCTTTTGCTTTACAAAAAGCACCTGAAAAGCTTGCAGAATTTTTGGGGCAAGTTTGGGGAGTTAGAAAAACTGCACCAAAAACACACCTTCCCACTAAATGCAATGGGAAACAGGGGCAAAACGCAGTAAAAACGCAGCAAAAATGGATCCGCAATTTGATTTGGTGCGGTTTTTGAGTCCTAAAAATTGCACTGCAAACGTGGGAAAATCGCAGCAAAATTGCGTTTTTGCAGTGGATCTGTGTAAAAGCAGGCTAAGTTTTCTTTAGAAATCAGCCACAGCCGAAGTAGAACATTTTTTCCCCTACCAGCGTGCTGCAGAGTGGGACCCTTTCTGTGTGAAGTGGTGGTCTCTCTACAGAGGTGTAACATGTCCCCTGCTTAGTCAGATCTAGAGCTCGGCAATCAGCAAAATTCGTGCTCCCCACTTATTGGAAAGCTCTAGATTTGACTCAGCAGGGGATGTGGCAAACTTCTGCAGAGAGACCACTGCTTCCACGTAGAGAGCAAGGGTCTACATCATTTAAAGTGATTGTAAACGACCACCTTGTAAAACAACCCATTCAGTTTAAAATTGAAATGAAAGGCAAAAGATTTCTGTATAGAGATGAAAAAAAACCCATTATAAATGATTTCTTTTCCTTTTTTAGAAATATGATCACATAGCCTCTGTTCTCAACTGTATAAAAGCTGGGGGAGGAGAAGCAACAGCACACTGATCTTCCCAGTGAAAGGCTGTGCGAGGGGGTGTCAGGACACTCATTGAAGGAGAGCAGCCTGAGTTCCCAGCACAGCTAGGAAACTGACCACGGTGAGCTCTCCTGCTTAGTGTGGTCAGTTTTTAACAGGAAAGCAAGGGGACTGGCAGGAACCCCAGGGATTTCACGCAAAGGAAGCAATACAAAGAGAACAGGATGCTTTCTCATACAAGTACATCATACAGCAGCCACATATCAGGAATTTGAAATGCTGGAGTAAGAAAAGCTTTAAACTAAAAGTTTATTTGGGCTTAGGCTAGTTCACATGCGGTTTCTATGCATCCACGTTTGCACAGGCACACCATCCCATTCATTTGAATAGGCTGCTGTACTTGCAGGAAATACACAGAAAAGGTCCCTGCACCTTTTATAAAACACAGCCGCTAATAGTGTTATGCGTTTCCCAGCATGGGAAAAATGCACTGGGGTTTCCAATGCATGAGGATACCTTTAAGAATTAATGGCACCCCTGTGCATCTGCTAACAGCAGCGTATTTTTGATGAGGGTCCGGGTAAGCATGTGATTTACACACAGTCCGGCACCCACATACATGTGAACTTAGCCTAAAAGTGCAACTTAAAGAATATGTAAACCCAACATTTCATATTCCTGATATGTGCCTGCTGTACCACATACTCGTATGAAAAACTATCCAGTTCTCTTTGTCCAGTCCCTCTGCTTTCCTATTAAAAACTGACCACAGTAGACATGAGAGCACACCATGGTCAGTTTTCTAGCTGTGCTTGGAATTCCTCTCCTTGGAAGTCTGCTCTCCTACAATGATCAGTTTTGACACTTGTCCTGACATGCCCCCTCCCCCCCCCCCGCCCCTTTTCCCGCACAGTCATTCACTGGGAAGAACAGAACAGTGTGCTGCTGTTTCTCCTCCATTAGATCTCGGAGCTCCTTATGCAGCTGAGAACAGAGGGTATGTAATCACTTATTAAAAAAAAGAGAGAAAAAAATATTTACAATGTTTTTTATATGTATACACAAATGTTTTGTCTTTTTATTTTTATTTTAAACTGAATGGGTTATTTTACAAGGTGAGGGTTAACATATGCTTTAAGCCAGAACTTTTTTAAGTGTTTTGAATAGAGTGAGGATGGAGTAGAACCCCTGTAACCCCTTACAACAGCCACACAGACAGAAATAACAATGTTTTAGTAAGAGGAGGATAAAACCCCTGATGATTTTTACTGCGGTTGGTGTCCCTGTTGCAGATTTTCCCTCACTTCCAGTCTGGCGGATGTGCTGTCACTCAGACCAGCTAGACATACATTTTATTACATTTGTCTGCTTTCCATTGGCCTCTTTCCAGCACCAAGCATCGTCACAAACTATGTGCCCTGTGCGCAAAAAACAGGCAAAATAAATCCCTGACTCTTTTTAACCGCTTCCGGTCACTGGACTTCGGGTGGTTATACCGGGATAATGCCTGCTGCAGGCACCATCTTGGTACCGTTTTTGCCAGCGATTGGCTCTCTTGTAAAAGCAATCCTAGCAGCTAACTAGTCGCTGGATTGCTTTTACAAGCAGCTGGAGGGGACACCCTCCTCCCTCCCACTGCCTTCCACAGCTTTCTCAGGCTCTCCTCTCCCACACAAGTGACCAGCCAGCACGTCCACCGGCTCTTCGGAGAGTCAAGCAAAGCCCGGATCGACTTAGGCTATGGTAACCAGAAAGTGATGACCTGACCTCAGTTGCGGTTTACCTGGATGTCAACGGTGCCATTTTAAAAAAGTTAAAAGCATTGAAAACACTGATCTTGGTGTTTTTAATGTTTTTTATGGGTAGAGGAGGGATTTGGGGTCCCCAGATCCCCAGTACTATCCATAAAGAGTACCTGTCACATGCCTATTGATATTTACATTCCTTGAGACAGCAATAAAAGTGATCAAAAAAAAAAATAAAGCAAAAAGTGTAAAAAAAAAAAAAATCATTAAAAAAATAAAGTAAAGTGCCCTGTCCCTGCATGCTTGTGTGCAAAGGCGAACACGCGTGTTGGGCCCGCAGGTTACCAGGAAACCAAGAATACATATGTATGTCAATTGAATTTTTTTTTTTATTTAAGCCACTGATTAGTGTCCCTTTAAGCAATGTAAAGACGTGCATATATGGAAGGAGCCCCAGACCAAAAAAATAGGAGTCCAAATTAATTTATTGATGTTGTGGAAGGGAGTTACTTTGACCCCCCGAAACGCATTGGCTGTCTTTTAACACAACATTTGGACTCTTATTTTTTTGGTCTGGGGCTCCTTCCATATATGCACATCTTTACATTGCTTAAAGGGACACTAATCTTTGGCTTAAAAAAAATAATTAATTAAATTGACATACATATGTATTCTTGTCTCAAAAAGTCCCTTCTGTTGCTTTCAGCCTCCTTCAGCTCTTCAATTTCTTTTTTTTTTTTTTTGCTGCTGTGATTCAACTTCCTGTAAGAGGATGGATATGTTCATTTTCCATGTGTCACTCTATGTAGGAACTTAGCTTCCCTCACTTGCTTTCAATCGAAGTGGACTAGGGACTAAGCACTATAGCAGTGGTATCCAAACTGCATCCCACGGGCTGGATGTGGCTCATTGCTTGCCTTCATCTGGCCCTTGGGCACTATTTTTTCCACTGATACAAGGCATTAATCCTTCCACTGACACCAAAGATGGGGTATTATTCCTCCCACTGACACCAACAATGAGGAACCATTCCTCTCACTGACACTAGAGAGGTGGGAAACTAATTCTCCCACCGACACCAATGATGAGGCACTAATTCTCCCACTGACACCAATGAGGAGGCACTAATTCTACCACTGACACCAATGATGAAGCATTAATTCTCCCACTGACACCAATGATGAAGCATTAATTCTCCCACTGACACCAATGATGAGGCACTAATTCTCCCACTGACACCAATGATGAGGCATTAATTCTTCCACTGACACCAATGATGAGGCACTAATTCTCCCCCTGACACCAATGATGAGGCATTCATTCTCCCACTGACACCAATGATGAAGCATTAATTCTCCCACTGTCACCCATGATGAGGCACTAATTCTCCCACTGACACCAATGATAAGGCACTAATTCTCCCACTGACATCAATGATGAGGCACTAATTCTCCCACTGACACCAATGATGAAGCATTAATTCTCCCACTGACACCAATGATGAAGCATTAATTCTCCCACTGACACCAATGATGAGGCACTAATTCTCCCATTGACACCAATGATGAGGCACTAATTCTCCCATTGACACCAATGATGAGGCACTATTCTCCCACTGACACCAATGATGAGGCACTATTCTCCCACTGACACCAATGATGAGGCACTAATTCTCCCACTGACACCAATGATGAAGCATTAATTCTCCCACTGTCACCCATGATGAGGCACTAATTCTCCCATTGACACCAATGATGAGGCATTAATTCTCCCACTGACACCAATGATGAGGCATTAATTCTCCCACTGACACCCATGATGAGGCACTAATTCTCCCACTGACACCAATGATATAATTTTTTTACTCCCACTGACCACCAAGCCTATGGCATTGTTTACTCCCAACTATGCCAGGAAATTTTCTACTTCCACTGGCTACAGTCCGACCCCCTAAAGTCTGAAGGGCAGTAAAGTGACCCTTTGTTTTGAAGGTTTGGAGACCCCTGGACTATAGGATTGCTAGTGTGCATAGAGCGATGCATATGACCAAAGCTAAAATGAACTTCTCATTCCAAACAAACTGGAGTGAGAGGGGAAAATGAGATGTTAAGGAGCTCTCGTTCCAAGAAGGCAGAAAAACACAGTAAGAAAGGATTTCACCTGCATATGCAGAGTGGACACAGACCTGTCATCTGCCCGCTCTGCTCATTGTGGCCCGCGACCGGTTACCAAGTCGCTAAAGTGGCCCTTGCTCTTCAAAAGGTCGGGCGCCCCTCGTTTAGGCCTTCTTAATAGAAGATGTCGCACAATCAGAATCCTCGACAGCCTTAACAGATATTGCAGAATGGCACTACAAGGAACAAAACGAAAACATTTTTCTAACAGAGATTGCAGACAGCACAAGGTTATAATTAGGCTTTCTGTTACCCTTTACCTTACATTGTGTAGAAATCTTTGTGGAGCTCTGGCCCTCCTGAGCCTGACCATAATAACGAACAAGCAGGTCGCAACTTCTCTGTTGACATGACCTTTGCCATCCTACTATCCAATGGGTCAACTCAGCAGCCAATAGAAAGAGGGCAATGGTATTACCAGAGGAGTGCCAAATGTACACTGGCAATTTTTTTAAATATGAATTCCAGGTATGGATATTTTATACAGTTACATTTGTCCAGCTTGGACCAGTGTAACTTTGTATATACCATACCTGGCCGATGTCCCCAGAAGCTGAAAATGACAAAAGTGGACACCACTACTCCTACTACTTTCTACTCCTGCTGGCCACTGTCCGGCCCCCCTAAAATCAGACGGAAAATAAACTGGCCCTTTATTTAGAAAGTTTGGAGGCCCCTGGTATACCATGTGTCCAGGCTGGACCAATGTAACTATGTAAAAATATACCATGCCTGGAATTCAGCTTTCAAGTGATTGTAAAGTCAAAATGTTTTTTCTTTTAAAATAACAAACATGTTATACTTACCTGCTCTGTGCAATGGTATTGCACAGAGCGGCCCTGGTCCTCCCCTTCTGGGGCCCCGCCCCCTGACGCTCCTGGCTTCTCATCTTCTTGGCGTGCCAATACCTATTATGACACACCTGCAGGCTCAACCCCAAGCCATGCTGTCTGCGTTTATAGACAGCTCGGCCCTGCCCACACGCCCTTGTCACAGGATTTGATTGACAGCAGCAGAAGCCAATGCCTCCCACTGCTATCAATCCGCCCTGTGAGGAGGGAGAGAGGAGAACTCTGCGGGGTGGGGGGACTGCACACAGAAGGTTTTTTACCTTCAAGGTAAAAAATTTCACACCTTTACAACGACTTTTAAGTAATCAATTTTTAAAGCATAACTCCACTTTTGTTGAGAAAAACACATTTCCCCTCTGGGTGATCTATGTACATTGCAAGAATTTTAACAAACTTTGTTGCAGATTGCTACAATTTGTTATTCTGAAGAAAACACTGTTTGTTCCTCTGTGCCCCTGTACTGAGTGAGTCTAATGGGAGTGGTTTCACAATTATGAACCAGCTGTTGCAGCTGCAGGGCTCTAATGAGGAAAATTGCAGGGTCTGCATCCCTTTAGACGTTATTTCCAATTGGGAGTATCTTACCAAAAATTACATTCTTGTTGCAGGGGATGCCAAAAATCTCACTTGTATCTTAGTGCAGACTTCTGGGTGAGCCAAGCTCACAAGATTGGTGAGCCAATCTCACAAGCAGGAAATTATGTTTCTGGGGGGCGTTCTGTACACATTCTGTCTACAGAACCCCTCCAGGTAGCCATATTGCATTGCACTTTACAGAAAATTACAGAGCTGCAGATTGAAAGGAAAGGAAAGGAAAGATATTTCCTAATAACATTCAATTACAATATGACGTGTGTCACAATGGTAAATGCTATATACATTTTTTTTTTATTTGCTATTTTTTTTCCAATGAAAGTGGAGTTACCCTTTAAATAAAAATCCATACATGAATCTATAATATGGGACATCCAAGGAGAAAAGAGGGACTTAGCTTCAAAATGGGGGCAGTTGGGAGCTATGTAACAGAGATTGTACAAGCTGTAACATGTGCGGCCAGTTTTACATACAAATGCCACAAAAATATGATCGAATTAGCGGGATAGATACATGCAATACACAAAGTATAAACTGCAGGTTAAAAAAAAAAAACCCTGTTAGGCAATGTCATAATGTGCTAGCATGCATCACATATTAGCACATAATGTGAGACTTACCTTGAAACGAAGTCCTCCAGTGGCGCGCTGTCACCGCTGATAGAGCTTCCATCTTCACCCGGTCTTCCTTCTGGGTTCGCGGCCTCCAGCTACATAGGTGGCCGGAATGACGTCATTCTCGCGCATGCACGTGGGAGCCCTTGGCTATGGCACAGAGCTCTGAAGGTCTGGCACCGTATGCCGGACCTTCAGAGCGCATGCCCTGGTGATGCATGCAGCGTGAATATCTCCTAAACTTGCACTGTACCTACAGCTAAGCCTTATTATAGGCTTACCTGTAGGTACAAGTTAAAAACTTGAGTTTACTACCACTTTAATAAATTTGCCAGATCCCACACAGTGGCGAGATTACCATATGCATTGTTGTTTAGGCTATGGTGACACCTTTGCAGGTGTAATGATGCAAACGCATTTTTGTGCGATTTTGTGCATTTTTTTTAGGGCAGGCCTATTCATCAAAATTAAAATGAAATTCACACAAAAGAAGTGTAGCATCCTCCTAGGTAGGTGATAGAAGAGAATATAGTTTTTGGGTCTTTCTGCTTACCAGGAAGGCTTCCAGGTAAATTTGAATATTCTCTGCCTACCAGGGAGCAGGGATCCATTGATAGGGTCTGCTCATGGTGCTCAGGTGCTGCTCATGTTGTCTGAATGTTTCACACTGGTCCAATAGGACAGGGCATAGTGGGAGGAAACCTGACAAATGAGAGCACAGGCATAGTTACAGCACTGGCCATTGGCAGATGACAGTGCCTCAGTGCATGCTGGGTGACTATATATGCCAAGGACACATGTGCTCTGGGTCTTTGGCTGGAGAGCGGGGTCCTGGAGGGAGGGGGCTGCTGCCCCTCCTCTGCACAGGCTGCCATGTGGCCTCAGGTGGTTGACCTGAGGGCCTAAATCCAAGTAAAGCTGCAACTCAGACATCCTGCAGAGCTGATGGAAGGGAGACGCTACTAGAAGGATCTGTTTCTGCACACTGCGAGTAAAGATCTGTGTCAGGGGTAGCCCGTCCATTAAGGGCGCACAGGCGCCGCCCCCTGTCCATTCCGCCGCCCCCCATCCATGTTTCCGGCCCCTTGCAGGACACTGATTAGAGCCAAAGGCTCTAATAGGCTTAAAAATAGGATGGACTCAGGGCGCAGAGAATGCGCACACAGCCACCCAGATGTTAAAGAATAGCAAATTAATATTTGCTATACTAATGCCGCGTACACACGGTCGGAAATGTTGGATGTGAGCTTGTTGTTGGAAAGTCCAACCTTGTGTATGCTCCATCGAACATTTGCTGTCGGAATTTCGGCCAACAAATGTTTGCTAGCAGGTTCTCAAATTTTCCGCCAACAAAACTTTGTTGTCGGAATTTCCGATCGTGTGTACACAAGTCTGTCGCACAAAAGTTCACACATGCTCGGAATCAGGCATAAGGAGCCACACTGGCTATTGAACTTCCTTTTTCTCGGCATGTCGTACGTCTTGTACGTCACCGTGTTCCCACGTTCGTAATTGTTGGCCAACATTTGTTTAAATATGTAACTATACATGTGTCACATATAAAAACTAATAAATTTGGACTTTGAGGGCACCCAAGTAATTTAAACTATAAAGAGTATAAGAGGTAAAAATATTTTTTATTTTATTATGTTTAAATTTTAAAAAATTATATATATAATTGAGGATTATCAAACATACAATTTACATATAGAAAGGAATTATACATAGATAGGTCCTATCCTGCGTGCTAATTAAACCCGATCATTTATTGTGTATATCCCAACATTCAAAAGTAGGAGAAGAAGAAACAACTTCCCAAATGTGAATTGTTGTTATGAATGTAGGAAGCAATATGGGTTGAATTGCAGGTCAGGTAGGTGTTCTCTTTAACTGCTCGACATGTTTCGCGTTTATAACGCTTCTTCAGGAGCTTGAGGTAGTTCTGCTGGATACACATAAAAGATCACCATGAATATATATATATATATATATATATATATATATATATATATATATATATATATACACCAAGCAAAAAAATACATATCTCAAAAATAAAGTTTATACAAACTAAAGTACATTCCAACCAATTACAGTGATCATAAAGAGCAGACCCCAGTAAGGAGAATGGTCACACGGGTGTCCATAGTAAAACCTGGCAACTGGGGAGGCCATTAAATAGAGCACATGTTATAGAAAAAAAATATGTATATAAAATACGTATAAGATGTCGCTGCAATTTGTGGGCTGTGCATTATGGGATAAACTAACAATGCCTAACGGTATTAAAAATAATGTAGCATAGAGTCAGTAACTAGAAGGCCCTTTAACGGGGTTGGCAAAATTCCATTGATAAACATAGCTGTACATAATTGTAAAGAGAGGCATGGTAGGTCCACCATTCAGCGTTGGTAATAAAAGAAAGCACAGCAATGATAATCAATATGCAGATACATAAACATATGTATTTGAATACAAATAGCTTACCCCATATGGTCAAACCAGGTAGAATGTAACTATACATTTATAGGTAAAGTTGATCCAGGGAAAATCCGATTGCCTCTCGGGGGATCAGGAAGGAATTTTTTCCCCTGCTGTAGCAAATTGGAGCATGCTCTACTGGGTTGTTTTGCCTTCCTCTGGATCAACTGAGGGTATAAAATTGGGTATATTGTACGATATTTTTTATTTTATTTATTTATTGTTTTTAAGGTTGAACTGGATGAACTTGTGTCTTTTTTCAACCTGACTAACTATGTAACTATGTAACTATTTGTGTGACCGTGTGTATGCAAGACAAGTTTGAGCCAACAACCTTTGAACAAAAATCCACGGTTTTGTTGGCGGAAAGTCCGATCGTGTGTACGCGGCATAACACTGATCCTCCTCCTGACCAATCAGGAAGCAGGTCTGAGACCCGTCACCCGATTGGCTGAAAGGATAGGTGATCCTATTGGACGTCTAGGGTGAGGGGAGGAGACCCACAGCCCCTGATGGAGGAAAGGGACATAGGAGCCGCTGCCGGGTGCTCCCTGCCCGCTGCTCCATGCCTTCTGCCCGATGCCTTTGATGCCTGCAGCTCCATGCCTTCTGTCCGTTGCCCGCTGCCTGCTGCCCGCTGCTCCATGCCTGCTGCCCGATGCCTAGATGGGGTAAGTGCCGGCTCACCTGGCAGATGGGGGGGGGGACACAAGCCACCGCTGATCTGTGTCGTGGAACCTGTCCTGTGAGGGCCATCCCTTCAGTGCCCTGAAGATAAAACAGTTTCATCAAGTCTGCTGCCAGAGCAAGCAAAGGACTTATTTCTCCCATACAAGTGTTGTATGATATGGCAGAGAGTCTGCTACCACATTCAACCTAGTAAGGCCAAGTGAGAGTTGTCCTCATCTGTAAGTAGTTCCAGTTGGAGGTTCCCACTATTCTCTTTTTCTATTCAAGTTCTCCAAATAAAACAAAAAACCAAACATCCTTGGATTGATTATTGGATAACGAGCGCATGAGAGTACAGTTGATCGTGTGAAAACACCTAGCAACTGGTAGTAAGAAAATCAGGGGGAGGCCCAGGGAAGTTCAGACACCGCAATCCCTAGGAGGGAAGTGCTACAGAAGTGCATGATCCTCTTTTGTAAATCCCGCCAATCCAAAATGCATGGTACTGTGCAGGGCTTTTTTTCTCAGAGAATAGGTGCAGGAACTCAACCATGCCCGCCACACACACATACCTGCCAAATGGCATCAAATAATCGCTCTTACCTCTGCATACAACCCCCTCCCTCCACTGCCCTCATCTCCCCCCCCTCCTTAAAAGCTCCACCACCTGTCATATGTCTTACTTTTGTTGCAATATTAAGCTGAAACACCTATCCGGCTGTAGTACCTCCCAGCATACTATACTATACTACAGTTACTTGCAAGGGAGATCATGCAGTAGGAGCATCAACAACTGGTCACCAGGGAAAAAATGAAGACCACAGAAGGTGCAGCCTACCACGCACCCTCTCCTGCCCATGACTGCACTGAACCCTGGGTACCTGTTCTGTATCTCCCTTGTCCCTGTCCGGCACTCAGTGAGATCTGCGCAGGAGATCTGACCTGTGGGAGCTACTGGGAGATAAGCTATCACTTCTAAATGCAGAAGCTGGACTTCAGTGTTACCAAGTGATAGTGGTGAGCAGGGAGCAGAAGACCTGAGCCAGAGGTGGTGGAACTGAGTTCCCCCTAGTTCCTGCTGAAAAAAGCCCTGGTACTGTGTTACCTTGTGTTTCGGTGAGCAGGTCAGCACGGTGCTTTGGGGTGCCATTAAGAATTAATAGCATCGCCAAGGCGTGTAAAAAGGATGCACTTTCTTTGTGCATTGCAGGAACGCATGCGATATTGCTCTCCTTATGGCAATACACAAATGTTAACCTGGCCTTAGTGAGCTGAAGCTACATAGAATAAAAGTGGCAACAGAGCGAATTTGTTTGTGACACACAAGCCAGCAAACACAAGTCTTTTATTATCCCTCCACGTCAGAGCTCTGTGCATCTGTGTACATCTCAAAGACCTCCAAACCGGACAGATTTGGAAACTCACTTGCATCTGTCTGTCTGCTCTTCCTCTACCCACCCATTGAGACCACAAGAAAACCTCCACCATGTCAAATTACAAAGCTGAAAAATTAAAGGCTTGTTGACTTTCTGAGGTCGCTGCTTGAAAAGTACCCTAGAATTAGTGCAGGCCGGGTCAAATCAAGGGCTCAAGATTTCTTTCACATATAGGAACTGAAACCAAACACTATATTCTTATCCAATCCAACAAAAAAGGAAGTGCAAGTTAAGAATGTTAAATTAAAAAAACACATAAGAAAAAAGAGAGGTAATTTTCATTACTTTAAACACAAACTTGCGTATATTCCAGATTATAGACCTTCTATGGAGAAATGAATGCTCGCTTTGAATAAGACAGACCCAAACTGGAAAAACACAAGGCATTAAATGTCATAAATAGAATTCTTAGACATCAGGGCCCCCAAGTGGTGACCATCTGCCACTACGGTTGGTTCAGATGAGCAGAGGACATTACCGTATTTAGAACTGGAATGTGTAGAACCAATTCTGACCTTTAAATTTAGGTTGGCTGCATTTGACCCTCAACATACTGGGTGTCAAATTTTGTGGGTTTAAAATGCAGTTTACAGCGGCTGGGATTTATCTGTCTCTTTTATGTCAATGTTATGGTGTGAAATTCAATAAAGAAGATCGCTAAATCCTACATTTGAAAAGGACAGTAAGAAAATAAAGCCCTAATCTAGGCTCAAGCTATACAGGCTCAATCAAGCTACTAAAATGAAGGGGGCAATTCAAGAAAACTTTGATGAGGCTTTTTGGGGGGTATGGTCTGTTTAAAAAGTCCTGCACCAAGTTAATGAAAACCTTGCGAAAGATGCAACACTTGCAACAGTTTCAGGAAATTCCTATTTGTGTCACTTTCACAGTGGGTTGCTATTGCTACGACAAATCCAGATTTGTCCAGAAAAACAGATTTACCTCCAGTTCGTAAATAAGACCAACTCAATGTTGACATACAGAGACAGGCCACAGTGCTTAGAGTGGGGATGCAGTGTTAATAAATCTTTACATGCACCACCCCCCACCTGTCACTGGTTGCTAAGACGTTGTCAGCTACCCAGCATCACTGGTTGCTAGGATGCTGACGGCTGTGTAGCTAACAACATCCTAGCAACTAGTGACGCTGTGTAACCAACAGCATCCTGGCAACTGGCTGTAGTCACTGGTTGCCAGAACACTGTTAGCTACACAGCATCAGCTGAGACTACTATCATTTCACACAATAGGCCACACAGGGCCGTCTAGGGCTGTAGTGAGTGCCAAGTTTATGCATACATGACACACAGAATGCAGGGGACAGGAGTGTGTAAGGCCCCTTTCACACTGGGGTGGTAGGGGGCGTCGGCGGTAAAACAGCGCTATTTTTAGCGCTGTTTTACCGCGGTATTCGGCCGCTAGCGGTGCAGTTTTAACCCCCCGCTGGCGGCCGAAAAAGGGTAAAAACCACTCGTACAGCGCGGCTATAGCCGCGGTATTGCCGCGGTATAGCCGCGCTGTCCCATTGATTTCAATGGGCAGGAGCGGTTTAGGAGCGGTCAATACACCGCTCCTTCACCGCTCCAAAGATGCGGCTTGCAGGAGATTTTTTCTTCTCCTGCCAGCGCACCGCTTCAGTGTGAAAGCCCTCGGAGGCTGTTTAGGGGCGGTTTGCAGGCCAATAACGCCTGCAAACCGCCCCAGTGTGAAAGGGGCCTAACTCACAGTGTAGAAGTAAGGCGAGTGCAAAATCCCCCCTCCTTAACAGTAACCCTCCAGAATTAAAGAAATCCAGCACTGATTTGTACGCTTCCTCCCTCCCAGAACAAATTCCCCCTCCTAACACAAATCTTCTTCCCCCTTCCTCAGCAAAAGTCCTCCTCCACCCTCCCCAAATCCCCAGTCCCAGCACAATCCACTCCACATATCCCCACACCCCCTCAGTTCCCCCTCCTAACACAAATTCTCTTCCCCTCCCATCACAAATCCTCCCCCCCCATACCCTTCTCACAATAAATCCTCTTCTGCCACCCAAATTCCCCCCCCCCCCCAAAACACAAATCATCTGTCCTTCTTATACAAATCAATCGACAATACTTCCCAACTGTGAGACCTTCCTGAGAGGAGAAAAAAATCCCGCTAATCTGGACTAAGGGCCAGTTCACATCTGCCCGAGGGCGGAAAACCTGCGTTCTGTGTGCATTTCTCACACTGCATTCAAAAGGAATTGCAGTTGCGATCTGCAGTGGGTGTCAATGTTAACTTAATGACACCACGAACGCAGGTTGCAAATGTAATGCGTTTACCTGCATTGGATCGTATGGTACAGTAATACCATGTGATCCGATTCCTGTGTGTATTACAACTCTTGGTGCGGTTCGACACAATTGCAGCCCATTCAGATAAATGGGCTAAAATTGCACTGCACCTGGAACGCACGTGAATCGCACAGGGGCCCAGTGCTGCAAAAAGTTCTGCCACCTGTCTCCCGTAACTTGCCTGGCAGGAGGGTACTGAGGCACCTGAGGCGATTGCCCCACATCTCTAGCTGGGTGCCCAGATGCCATGACTGTGTAGCAGCCAGCTTCTCTTTGATTTGGGGGTGGGGAGGGTAAGAGGAAACTGTATGTGATAGAGGGCACTTTGGGAGGAGAGAGGACTTGTGCTGAGGAGGAGTGGTCAAATTTCATATCCAACCCCCTTCTTAGCACAAGTCCTCTCTCCTCTCAAAACACCCCCCTAGCACATACAGTATCCTCTTACCCACCCTCCCCCAAATCACTGCAAGTACTCCTTTTTGTCAACTTGCCCCCCCCCCCCACCCCAAATCACTGCAAGTACTCCTTTTTGTCAACTTGCCCCCCCCCCACCCCAAATCACTGCAAGTACTCCTTTTTGTCAACTTATCCCCCCATCACGGCAAGTACTCCTTTTTGTCAACTTATCCCCCCATCACGGAAAGTATTCCTTTTTGTCAGCTTACACCCCCCCCCCACCCCCCCACCACCAGTGTCACAGTGCATAATAATCACAGACCTCAGATCAGAGCGGCACATGCACAGCGGTGTCTCTCCTCATTCCTGGCTCCTCCTCCTGTCTGTGTACAGGAAGACATCAGAGGAAGAGGCTGTGGCTTCAATCCACTCTGCCATGTGTCAGTGTGAAAGACAGCCAGCGGGGAGAGATGCCGGCTGCCATACAGAGCTAAGATTGCAGAGCACGGGACACCAAATACCCAGCATAAGCTGCGGGGCGGGGGTGCCCACACTAGCACCCCTGCCGGCAAGTCACTGCTCCAGCAGGATTCACTGTCAAGCATGGTCCTGCCTAATCTCAGAGGTATGGGATTTACCACCCCCCCCATCCTGGCGCCCTCAAGCAGCTGCCTGGGCTGCCTTATGGTGGCACCAACCCTGTTGCTACATTATAATCAGTTAAAATGGGCTAACGCTTTTTCGGCATATAGCCTTGATCACAGCACATTTACAAAATAAAAGACATTACTTTTTTATCACAAACAAACAAAAATTTCCCAGCACATCTACCACCTAGCCTGCAAACAAACCCAATCGACCCTATCTAACACTTCCCATTAAAAACAGAGGACACATTTGCAAATATACAGTATGTGAAAGCTGCAGTGCCTATGTCAAGGCTTCTCTGAATACTGTGGTCCTAACTATATTTTTGAGAGTCTCCAAGTTGGAGCAGACAGTATATAGCAGTGGATAAATTAAGGGCATTTTTTTTTTCTATCTTGGCAGATCGCAGGATCCTAATGCCGTGTACACACGAGCAGACTTTTCGACCGGACTGGTCCGATGGACCGAGTCCGGCGGACAATTCGACCGTGTGTGGGCTTCATCGGACCTGCAGCGGACTTTTTCGGTTGAAAATCTGACAGAGTTTAGATTTGGAACATGCTTCAAATCTTTCCGACGGACTCGAGTTCGGTCGAAAAATCCGCTCTTCTGTATACTAGTCCGACGGACAAAAAACGTTGCTAGGGCAGCTATTGGCTACTGGCTATCAACTTCCTTATTTTAGTCCGGTGTACGTCATCACGTACGAATCCATCGGACTTTGGTGTGATAGTGTGTAGGCAAGTCTGGTCGTTAGAAAGTCCGTCATAACTCCGTAGAAAGTCAGTTGGAAAGCCCGTCGGACCTTTGTTGTCGAAAAGTCCAACCGTGTGTACACGGTATAAGAAGTGGATCTAACGTGGATCTGGAAAGTTTATCTATTACAATGGACATCAAAGCTGGTCATTATGCATTTGTATACAACCGTGTTCTGTTGCTCAGTTTATGATTGAACACTCTGTTCATGCGGCGGGTGTTCATACATATGCAGTCACCTGTCATCCTTCACACCAAGGTGTTTGCCCACAATTATTTGGGGTTATATTTTATTATATTATATTGTTTACAATGGTGTATGGATTTTACAGAAATAGCAAGTTGTGCGGTAGTTTGACATATGTAAAATTAATTTGTTCAGCTATTGTGTCCTGCAATGGTTCCTGGGGGTGTAGGTTTTATGTAGATTTAGGTGTGTTTTATAGGATATAGGCCCCATTCACATAGGTGCTAAGGGTTATGCACCATGAACTGGCCAAATTTTTAAGTGGCTGGAGCCTCCAAGTGCTGTGTGCAGGCAGCCCATGTAAATCAGCTGCAGGGACAGGCTTGAAAAGGCCATCAAATTCAGCTGTGTCCATGCAGCCACTGCATCCATATAGGTTGCCTACATAAGCCTACACGCAGCACCTGGCAGCTCCAGCAGCATAAACAAACAGCATCAGCATCCATGAGAATGAGGCCAGAATAACAAGCATTCAATTTCCACTCTAGATTTGAGTAATTTTGGTCATTTGTAAAACATTTTATTTTGCTGTTTGATGTTGAAGTTTTTGGGTTAAGACACACATTACGAGGTCTATGTATAATATGTTCATTGTTTAAATGTGACAAACATTTGCACAATCAAGGCAAAAATTGCTATATTTCCTCTATTAAGTGTTATTCCTATACTGTCAGCACCACCTAGTGGCCATAATTCTCCTTTTTTACAGCAATACTATACAGCAATTCGCCTTCAGGACTTCTCCAGAGCCTCTCCCAACCTTTGGAACTCCCTGCTCCGGTATATCCGATCAGCCCCCAATCTGTCCCCCTTTAGGAGATCCCTGAAAACTCACTTATTCAGGGAAGCCTATCCCACACCCACCTAACAACCGTCCCCGAGCCACCCCCCATAAAATCATTCCCTGCATCTATTATCTTTTGTATCACCACCCCCTCCCTTTAGAATGTAAGCTCTATGAGCAGGGCCCTCCTGTCCCTTCTGTATTGATCTGTACTGTAATTCTGCTGTCCCCTCTCTACATTGTAAAGCGCTGCGTAAACTTTTGCCACTATATAAATTGTGTATAATAATAACAATAATACTACCATCAGGAAAAAAAATGTGGCCACGAAGTGGTGCTGACAATTTTTAAGCTGATTTGCTAATGTTTATTACATCTGTAGAATAAACATTTTATACATAGACCCCTATATGTTTATTGGTGGAGTTGGTTTTAAAATTGAAATTAGTAGTGGTAATATCAAAAAATAAACAACCAACGTCAATGCATCACACAGATCTGAACTAGTACCTTTTAAAAAAAATGACTTGTGTTGACATGCATTAAAAGAGAAGTTCACGATTAAAAAAAAAGAAACATTTTGTACTCACCTAGGTGGATGCAGCAGTGAGCCAATGCTGTATCTGTCCTCCGCCGGCTCTGCATTGAGAACTGAGCGATCAAACACCGCTGATCGCTCAGTTCTCCCCCTCCGCTCTGAGCAGAGAGCAGTGACAGTCAGTCACCAGCTCTCTGCTCTCCCCTCCAGTGCTCACTGGAGCGCTAAGCTGTGGAGGGGGTGGGAGGGGCTGGTTGATTGCTGAGAGGGTGAGCCAGGTGCTGGTCAAGACTTATAGGCAGATACCGGCCATATGGTCAGGATCTTTCCCAAGCCTGGACCATCTGAGTGACGTCAGCTGACAGTCGCCTGAAAACGGGTTACAGGAGTGCAAAAGGAACTGCACTCCTGTGATCCATAGTAAAAGTATGGCCAAAAGTTTTGGCCATTTTTCTCCTTTAATGTGAAAGTTCACCCTTACATAAAAATCTTTAAGGTGAACCCCCAGTATATCTGAGACAGGAGCCCGGGGCATAGAAATCCTCTCTCCATCCTCGCGTCTTCTGCATAGCTGACAGTACGGGCTATGCGGCTGCTGATTGGTCGCGCCGCCCATGTGACGGCGCTGACCAATTAGAATGCTCCAAAACGTCCCCCTGAGGAGGGACATTTTGGACATTCAGCTCAGAGAATTCCTAACCCCCGGGCTCCTGATGCAGATATGCCAGGGCTTAGACCAGAGATTGCGGCAGTACAGGTCAGCCGGACCGGGGGGGGGGGGGTGAGGATGGGGACCTTTTCTATAAAGGTGAACTTACCCTTTAAGGAAAGGATGGGATGTACAAGTTTTAGAAATACGTACCAACAGTCCAGGATTGTGCAGGACTGTCCCGCATTTAACCCTAAATCCATCAATTGCAGCTTCACAGCCGGTTACCTACTGTGCATACACGAAGCACGCTGCACTTTGTGAATGGGCCACAGTCTTCTGGGACCTGTGAAGTGTCCCAGAAGGCTGCAGGGGAAGGAGGGGAGCCAAACTTTGACGAACTAAGCTGGAAGTGTGAGCGGGTACCTATCAAAACCAGGTACCCGCCCCCCCCCAAAAAAAAGTGCCAAATGTAACAGCGGAGGGGGAGAGCCGGCAGACAAGCAGAACTTCCCCTTTTGGGTGGAGCTCCGCTTTAATGTATCACTTAAAGTACAAGCTTTTGTAGAATATGTCTGATTGATGTGAATAACCTTCACTGTTATGCCCCGTACACACGGTCGGACATTGATCGGACATTCCGACAACAAAATCCTAGGATTTTTTCCGACAGATGTTGGCTCAAACTTGCCTTGCATACACACGGTCACACAAAGTTGTCAGAAAATCCGGTCATTCTGAAGGCGGTGACGTAAAACACGTACGTCGGGACTATAAACGGGGCAGTAGCCAATAGCTTGCATCTCTTTATTTATTCTGAGCATGCGTGGCACTTTGTGCGTCGGATTTGTGTACACACGATCGGAAATTCCGCCAACGGATTTTGTTGTCGGAAAATTTTATAGCCTGCTCTCAAACTTTGTGTGTCGGAAAATCCGAAAATGTGTGATGGAGCCTACACACGGGCGGAATTTCCGACAACAAGGTCCTATCACATATTTTCTGTCGGAAATTCCGACCGTGTGTACGGGGCATTAGAATAACCTTGTTTAAATGTTATAATTGTATATCTACAGAGCTCCCAATTCTTCAGCATCTGACACTTCAGAGTGTCCTGTAGTGACGTAGGAACCAACCATGGGTACAAAAGCACACAGCAGGGGACCAGGTACCTGACACACCCAGAAGTGTCAGATGCTGAACAGCCTTCATGAAAACGAAGATCGAAAGAGACAAATGAGTATTACAGTGGAACTAAACTACCATCTAGCGAGGACTTTCTTGCCATAATGTGTAAGTATGCATAGCATGCAGACACACTATGGAAGATTTGCTTCTGTGATTGCCCTCTTTCAGTGCTAGCCATTCGGTGCTGTCCCTCTTGGTGATGTCTACTGCCACCTTCTCTACCAGGTTCCAAGTGTAGGTTGCAGTTGAGGCACTAGATACAAATCTAGGTGGTGAGGAGGTGACATATTGCCTCCCAGCTGCCTGCCACCTGCTCTCTTAGTGATCCACTGCAGATCGCTTTTCAGAGGGGTGGTAAGAGCTGTTGCCTGTCTGAACAAGGCCTAACTGCTGACGTTAGAACTGATCCAAAAACTACTGGTGATGCCTTGATCAATATACTGATATCATTTTCCCATTGTGCTAATGAGATCTCACAGATGAAGGACTAATAGATTAGTGTTTCTATAATTACTTATAAAACAAAAAATACCAAAACCATAATCTTATGTTAAGAAAATTTTATGGATCTGCAATAAAACTCTGAGGCTAGGTTCACGTCAATCAATGTCTGGAATGTGTGCAAATTTGCATGCTTTCCCGACACGCACAGAAAAGAGCTGTAGGTCTATGGCTACTTTCACACTGAGACGCTTTACAGGCGCTATACCGCTTAAAATAGCGCCTGCAAAGCGCCTCTCCTGTCACTCCAGTCTGAAAGCCCGAGAGCTTTCACACTGGAGCGGTGCGCATGGCAGGACGCTAAAAAAAAATCTTGCAAGCAGCATCTTTGAGGTGCTTTAGGAGCGGTGTGTGCACCGCTCGTAAAGCGCACCTGCCCATTGAAATGAATTGGCAGTGCCGGCAAAGTGCCACCGTAGCGGCGCTCTGCCTTGCGCTTTAATCCTTTTTACGGCCGCTAGCAAGGGTTAAAAGCGCCCCGCTAGTGGCCAAAAAGCAGTGCTAAAACAGCGGCATAATGCCACTAAAAATATCGGCACTTTACCGCTGATGCCCCAGTGCCTCGGTGTGAAAGTGCCCTAAATCAAGCCTTAAAGGAGAAGTACAGCCAAAGCTCGTTTGGCTGTACTTCTCCTATGGATCACAGGAGTGCAGTTTGTTCTGCACTCCTGTGACCCGTTTTCAGCAGAGAGCGGGCTGAAACCCGCTGTCGGCTGATGTCACAGAGCTGGTCCATGCTCGGGCAAGATAACGACAATGAAGTTGGGATCTGCCCATATGCCTGGAACGGCACCTAGCTCAGCTTCTCAGCAAGCCACTGCGAGCCTAAACCAACCACTCCTGCCCATCTACAGCCCAGCGCTCCAATGAGCGGAGGGGGGGCAGAGCAGACAGCCGTGACTGACAGTCACAAACTCTCTGCTAATGGAGCTGTGAGAACAGATGGATCGCCCAGTGCTCAGTGTTAGAGACGCCGGGGGACAGATGCAGCATCGGACCGATCCTGCATCCACCTAAGTAAGTATAAATCTTAAAAAAATCATACATCTCTTTTAAGCATGTTAATATTGTTATGTTGCCTTCATTTTAGTGTATATTACAATTAGCTCTAGACAAACTGGAAACATGCTTTAAGCTCAACTCAAGGCTACATGGCTACAGCCTCTCGCCACCCAGGTATCCCGTAGGATTAGTTTACACTTGTGGTTGAGGGACTGTAAAAACATGCAGTTCAGTTGTGTTTTTACTACCCACTATCCACTCCCCTTTAAGCCCAACTCTGGGCAAAATTATCTTTTTTTTTTCCCCATGCGAGGGGGGCCATGCCCGCACTGCATGGGTTAACTGCTTGTTTTCTCTAGGGGTGAACGAAGTGCCTATACTCACTTGATCCTTTGATCCTCCAGAAAACGGTGCTCCCCCATGTCCAGCGGTGGACTGCTCCTCATATTTTCAGGTCCAGAACCGGTCTATGTGCGTGATGACTCCAGGAACAGTCTACTGCACAAGACCGCGGGGACCAAAGCTGAAGGGACTGGTGTTGCGCTGGAAGGATCGCAGGATTAGTTAACCTATACAGTGTGGGCACAGCTCCTCTGCATCCTAATGAAAAAAAAATGTTTGGGGTTCTGGTCTAAGCTGCAAAGGCAGTGGATGGGGGTGTATAGATGCTTTGCATTTAGGTGCAGCAAAAATGATCCCTTGTCCCATTTTATGGGCACTGCCGCCTGCTGAACATGACCCACATCAATTGAATGGGGCTGCAGTGCAAACAATTGCGAGATGTGTTACAGGCTGTTGGCGGAAAATCTGACCGTTTGTACGCTCCATCGGACAATTGTTGTCGGATTTTCCGCGAACAAATGTTGGATGGCAGGCTTTAAAATTTTGCGCGGACAAATGTCTATTGTCAGATTTTCCGCAGACAAATGTTGGATGGCAGGCTTTAAAATTTTGCGCAGACAAATGTCCGAGAGTGTGTACACAAGTCCGTCAGACAAAAGTCCAAAGTACAAACAAGTATGTTCGGAAGCAAGGACGAGCCAGAAGCGGTCGGTCTTGTAAACTAGCGTTCGTAATGGAGAATTTGTGACGCGGTAAATTATAAAATCTCAGCGCACAATTCTCTTCTTTATTTATTTGGATAATAATGAAGCTGTTTTGCTGGTGATACTGATGGAGTTATTGCAAACGAATTTTCAAAGGCTTTTTTTTTTCTAGTGATATCAAGAATAATGTTATTATGCTTGTTATTTTTTTTTTTTGGTGCAAGTTACCACAACACCATTATCCCGTAGTTTTTAAGATCAAAGATACAACTATGTTGGTGTCCCTTGTCAATTTTACATTGTATTTTTTAAAATATAACTGCCTACTCCCAAACTGCCATTTGAAGTAAAACACATAGCCAAGTATTATTCTACACAATTGTACAATTTATTGCATTAAAAAAAGAAAACAAATAAAATTAGACATGCTATCTGCCAATAGAACTTAACCAAAAAGTGCATTCTAGGAAATATACCAAATCAAATCATTATTCAACCAAAAAATAAAAGCCTCATGCATGTGTCCTGCTTCTTAATATAGGGGGTCAACAATGCCAAGAGTTGGTAAAAGCAGGGGTCCGTCATCCAGAGATAATTCTGAAAATCATCGGATTATTCTCCTGGAGCTCCCGCAGCAAAAGCATATGACATAATTGGTCACGATTAATAAAGCAACCAATTTTTGGTCCAAGAAATCCTCCTCCTCCTGTTCCTGGACTGGACTTGGGTCAAAGCAATAACTCCAAGGCCAATAATAAATAACACGTTATCTCCTCCGATTCAGCAACATGTCTGGATGACGAACGGTCATTCAGAAACGAACTGAAAAGCGCAAAATGAAAAGCACAAAATGAAAAGCGCAAAATGAAAAGCGCGAATCAACACTCACCAAACTAACATGAAATTAGCAGAAGGAGCCCAAAGGGTGGCGCTAAAGAGCTGAAAAACCACATAGTACGTCACTATGTTTGTGTTTGTTGGCCGACAGTTGTGTGCCGTTTGTATGCAAGACAAGTCAGCAGTTTTGTCTGCGGAAAATCCGATCGTGTGTATGAGGCTTTAGGTTTTGAAGAAGGGGGCGGAGTAGGAAAAGGTGGTCCAAAGCTCTGACTTTGTAGATAAAGTGACTATTTAAATGTCCTGATATCAGGGACCCTGGTGTGGTCAGTGCTTACACATAGAATAGTAAGAAGAGAGTTGCTACTTTAGGTACTTTTGAGTTCTTATGTCAGTTTAGACACATTATAACAACAAATTTTTATATAACAAAACAACAAATAAAAGAGCGCGCTCAGCCCTGTGGAAGTTAATAGAGCCACAAGCCCAGGAATGGGCTTATGCCCCGTACACAGGAGCAGATTTTCCGCTCAAGCTTGCCTTGTATAAACACGGTCACACAAAAGTCCTCTGAACTTTCGACCGTCAAGAACACGGTGGCATACAACACTACGACGAGCCGAGAAAATGAAGTTCAATGCTTCCGAGCATGCAAAGGAATTTTGCGCATCGGAATTTGTATAGACAATCGCATTTTCGGATAGGAACTTTTCCCGACTGAAAAATAGAGAACATGCTCTAAATCTTTTGCTAGCTGGAATTCCGCCAACAAAAGACCGATGGAGCATACACACGGTCGTATTTTCCATCAAAAAGCTCTCATCTGAGTTTTGCTGGTGGAATTTCGGATCGTGTGTATGCGGCATTAATTGTTGTTTTGTGCTCATGTCTGATTGCTGGTCAGATGAGTAGTTGCAGCTGCCCTTACTGTGGTTATCTACATTTCCCCTTGGAACCTCATTGCGCTTGGTACGTGCAGATTTTTATATAAACATGCTCATCAACAAGCATTTTTAACTAGCATTTGTTTTTGCAATAATACATTGCTTTCTGACACAAGTAGAGATGAGATATATTGTTTTAGTTCTTCTAGTGTATATAAATACTGCCTAATATACAAGAGGAGAATGTTTTACTTTGACAAAAATAACCACTTAACCTCCAGAAAATTTACCACCCCTTCATGACCAGGCCATTTTTTGCAATACAGCACTGCGTTACTTTAACTGACAATTGCACGGTCGTGCGACACAGTACCCAAATAAAATTTATGTCCCCCAAATGGGGCTTTCTTTTGGTGGTATTTGATCACCACTGTGTTTTTATTTTTTGCGCTATAAAAAAAAACAAAACGACAATTTTGAAAAAAAAACTAGGACTGTTACTGATTCAAATTTTCATGTTTGATTAATTGTTTTTTTTTTAATCGATTAATCGACGAATTACGATTAATTATAACGCACATACAGATCCAACTACTTTTTAACTGACGTCATGCGTAGCTCTTCCCCCATACGCGTTACGTTCAATCAGAACTTCCTCAGAACTTCCTCAGTGGGGGCGGGGCTACGCCGTCACCCTATAGTCTATTTAAATAGCACCGTTGTGCATCAGGGGGACTGATAGAGCCAGAGACATCCATCACCTGCTGAGACAGCAAAGTGTCAGCTCTTTGGAAAAAAAAGTGCCCTCATCATAAATGTGTCTTGATTGCTGGATAACCAATCAATGTCAGTTCATCGTCAAACTGACTTACAGCCAGGAAAGCCCTCAGATATGTTGATCTTCATAGCCAAGTCCAGGATTTACATAGATGTTTATCTGAATACTTTGACCAGTGAGATCAAATCGTTAGGATCTGTCTTCCTCAATTTATGATTCCACGGACATCGACGTCACCGGACTCCTCCCCCCTTCCCTTCGTTAGCAGACGGAGGCACTTGGGGAAGGGGGGAGGAGTCCGGTGACATCGATGTCCGTGACGTCACCGGATCTCCGACCGAACTCCCTAAAGACCCGGAAGCCGGCGGAGAGGTGAGTACCGATCAAAATAATTTTGATCGATCAAAAAAATGAACGATTAATCGAGGAATAATCTTTAATTCTCCCAGCCCTAAAAAAAACCCAATAATTTTTACTCTGTTATAAAACATACCCAATTAAAAAAAAAATTGAATTTCTTCATAAATTTAGGCCAATATGTATAGTATTCTGCTACATATTTTTGGTAATAAAAAAAAATCCCAATAAGCGTATAATGATTGGTTTGCGCAAAAGGTATAGTGTCTACAAACTATGGGATATATATACAGTAATACTTTGGTTTGCGAGCATAATTCGTTCCAGAAACATGCTTGTAATCCAAAGCACTCTTATATCAAAGCAAATTTTCCCATAAGAAATAATGGAAACTCAAATAATTAGTTCCACAACCATTTATATATATAAAAATGATCAACATATGAGCAAGAAGAATCACAGTTTTAATGTAAAAAAAAAAAAGAATTACACTCACAATGTTAAAGCGGTTGTATATTGTTTTTTTCACTTTGACCTACAGGTAAGCCTATAATAAGACTTACCTGTAGGTAAAAAGAATATCTCCTAAACCTGTACGGTTTAGGAGATATTCCCCTTGCATGCAGCTGCTGACTTCAGCGGCGCATGCGCTCTGAGTTTCCCGGCTGAAAGGTCCGGCAGACGCCGGACCTTGCCGGAAAGAAGTCTCCCGCGCGCATGCGCATGAGTGACGACATCGTGGCTCCGGCCACTCACAGCGCCAGGGCTGCGATACCCGGAAGACATGCCGAGGGGAAATGTCTGCTCCCTCGGCGTGGACCGAGATCACCTGCCGATGCCTCGTTCTAAGGTAAGTATTTCATAATGAGCTAGTATGCGGTGCATACTAGCTCATTATGCCTTTTGCCTTACAGGTTTAAACAAAAAAAAAATCTACGGGTTTACTACCGCTTTAAGGAGTCTGGAGCTCATCCATGTAAAGTTGCTGTGTATATTACAGTAAAGCCGCTGGTGTACAGTGTACAGTGTACAGTGTACAGTATACAGCGCTATATGTGGCCAGAGGTTCGGGGGCGATGGTGGCTCCCATTGCTTCCTGGAGACACTCGGGAACTGTTGACATCACTTCCGGGTGCTCCAACCGCACGTTACACCAGCCCCACCCAGCAGGTAGTGTCTCTGGGTGTCTGACAGCTTTACTGTACATATACACAGCGGCTTTACATGGATGAACACCAGACTCCTTAACATTGTGAGTGCAATTCTTTTGTTTTTACAGTAAAACTACTGCATATATATATATATATATATATATATATATATATATAGACAGTGCTCGTATATCAAGACAATTTTTTTTTTTAAATGTTTCTTGTCGAACTTAATGGAGTCCAGAACTCGGACTTATGGGCAGCCAAGGGCATATGCTATTTACACCATCTGTTCACAAATGGAACTTTTAAAACGTTTGAGACACTTAAGATGGAGTTCCAGATCCCGAATCAAATGTTTTTTTGTTATCTCCAGATCCGTCACGCGATCCAAACGCAGTTTTCACGGGGTCTTCCTCAGCCCACTCCTAACCCTATTATAGCCATAGTCAAGGATACAGACTCAAAAAAACTCATTTCCTGTTTTTACAACATGCTATCAGCCCCTACTTCTGCAAAATTAGCTTATGCGTTGAAACCAAGATGGGAGAGGGAGGTTGGAAGGATGGAGGACGAGGAGTGGGAGGAGGCCTTGGAAACATGCAAGTCGGTTTCACCCAAACTTTCAGACAGATTGTCTCAAATCTTTATACTTCATCGTGCATACCTCACTCCTCTTAGGGTAGCTAGATATAAAAGAAGTCAATCCATCACATGTCCAATGTGTAGAACTGAAACAGGCACATTCTTTCACCTTATATGGTCTTGTCATAAGATACAAGACTACTGGAAACAAATAGTTACCTTCTTGCATGACGACATGGGGTCCCCATTAACTCTTGACCCAAAGCAATGCCTACTGGGGATTTTTCCAGATGTACTAGATAAATTCACACTAATATTCCTACATGAAACTTTATTTTCAGCTAGGAAAATTATTGCCAGACAATGGATGAGATCCGAACCCCCTCAATTGGTGGACTGGAAAAGAGACATTAACACAACCCTTCCATATAAAAAATTCCTTTATATTAACAGAGGTTGCCCAAATAAATATAACAGAATATGGGATAGATGGTTACAAGAGTCTACAACATGCACATAAATGATGCTTATCCTGATACTTACCAAGTATGAGTGTGGAAATGTACGGATTATAGCAGAACCTGAAGAACTAACTACATGATAGAAATATATGTGTATCATGTTCTTTGTGTACGGAATATATTCTGTATGATGTTAAACATGTGTACCAATGCTTTTCATATATTATGTACAATCTTGCAAATAAAAAGTTTGTTATAACGTAAAAAAAAAAAATGTTTCTTGTCTTTCTAAACGCTCATATACCGAATTACTCATAAACCAAGGTATTACTGTAACGGAATTTTGTTTTTAATTTTTTTTTTATACTAGTAATGGCAGCGATCAGCGACTTATAGCAGGACTTCAATATTGCAGCAGACATTGTGACACCAACTGACACTTTTGACACTTTGTGGGAAGCAGTGACACTAATACAGTGATCAGTGCTAAAAACTATACACTGTCACTGTACTAAGTAAAGAAAAGGAAACCCCCAAACAGGGTGTGGGACTGGCCTATAGTAAAACCAAGTAATTTGTTTGACGTTAAATACCGGGGTTATGGCAGTAGCTAGCTATCATAACCCTGGTATTCTTTTTTTACTATAGGCGAACTTGGCTTATTATTATTTTGCAAATAGCTGTATCAAATCGTTTGCATTGCAGATGGTATGCAATCTCTGATATATGTGGCAGCTCAACTTGTGTCATCATAATGTTGCCAACTTTGATACATTTTATATTATATTATAGAAACAATAGTATCCTCCCTCTTCTGCATTACCCCTGATGAAAAGATTGAACTCTTCCTGAAATGCATCAGGACGAAGAGGAGATATTGTCCAATATTGTACACATTCACATACCTAATATTCACTCTTTTATCAGAATTTTAAATCTGTACTAGTTATATTTTTTAAATGATGTAATAAAATTCATCCTTCTATGTAATTTTGTGAACTAGTTGCAAGTTGCCTCTAAAGCCCCACACTCTAACTGGGCAGAGCTCTATCCTGTGTCCCTTCCACACAATTGACAGGTTCCAGCAGACATCCATTGGCCCGCACCCGCCGATTGGCTTCTCCTGTGACAAATCACAGCAGAAGTGGCGCACCCCCTACCCAGAAGTGCAGAATCACGTATATATGCTACAGCGCAGCCTGTAGCAGTAGATTTGCTATGGGGTGGTCAGCAAGTGGATAAAATAAAAACATAGGGGCCCAATTTTAGGGGGGAGCGGATATCACTATCCACTCTTCGCAATACACTGCAAGGTTACTCAATGCCACAGCCTGCATTTACAGCCCATTCACAGAATGCAGACTGTGGTATGTCATGGATTTTCCTTTGCCCAAAGTGTATGTATTATTTTTTTGCTCCTGTTCCCCTGATGACGCTGTTTGACGGTGAAACATGTTGGCCGGGGCTTAACTTGTGAGGTCAGTGTGCTCACTGTGTGGCCAGCTACGAGGCATTAGTACATGCTGTGACATGCTGTATTTTCTTTTACCTCTCTAAGTACTTGTCTATTGTTTTAAATAAATTGTTTGGCGTTATTACTCTATGCGTAACCTCTGTACTCCTCCATGAGTGTGGATGCAGCCTGACCTGAAACGTTGATCCTTGGAATCATTGAAACCGGAGGTTGGTGTCCTGCTATTGCCATTGCTGTATGTCTGGAGTTCTGTTAATTACATGTCTGGCTGATCACTGTGGCAGGGATCTTTAACATTTGGTAAGAGGCCAGCCTTATTTGCGGTGAAGGGTGCGAATGTCTTGGTTGTCTCTTCAAGATACATTTTCAGGGTCGGTGGATAGTTGAATGTTTTAATTAGTTCCTGGACTTTACTGTTTTTTAGAAGAATTGCACATCACTGATGTTTTCACTTGATGTCTGTGGACTTTTATTTGTATGGATGCGCACTCTTTCTATGTGTATATAAAGTGTATGTATTTTTTTTTTTTTGCTCCTGTTCCCCTAATGATGCTGTTTGATGGAGAAACATGTAGGCCGGGGCTTAACTTTTGATGTCAGTGCGCTCACCGTGTGGCCAGCTATGAGGCATCAGTACATGCTGTATTTTCTCTTACCTCTGTAAGTACTTGTCTATTGTTTTAAATAAATAGTTTGGCCTCTGTTCTCCTCCATGAGTGTGGATGCAGCCTGATCGGACATGCTGATCTTTGAAATCACTGAAAATGTCTGGAGGTCTGTTAATTACATGCCTGGCTGATCTCTGTGGTGTGGTTCTTTTACATTTGGTAAGTGGCCAGCCTTATTAGTGGTGAAGGGCGCGAGTATCTTGGTCATCTCTTCAAGATACATTTTCGGGGTCGGTGGATAGTTGAATGTTTTCATCTGTTCCTGGACTTTATGCCCCGTACACACGATCGGACATTGATCGGACATTCCGACAACAAAATCCATGGATTTTTTCCGACGGATGTTGGCTCAAACTTGTTTTGCGTACACACGGTCGCACAAAGTTGGCAGAATTTCTGATCGCCAAGAACGCGGACGTACGACGAGACTAGAAAAAGGCCAGTGCAGAACCAAGCGCTGCACCCTTTGGGCTCCTTTTGCTAATCTCGTGTTAGTAAAAGTTTGGTGAGAGACGATTCGCGCTTTTTCAGACTTGTGGTTTTCAGATCGTTTTCTCCTGTTCAGTTTGTGCTTGTGGGTTTGTATCTGCTCTTCAGTGCGTGCAGCAAGTGACGCGTGACTCTTGTCATTCTGTTCTTGTTCGTTCGTTACTGTTTTTCAGGTCGCTCTTCACAGGCCTTGCTGTTCTTCAGTGCGTTCTATTACTTCGTTCTGAGCAGCCGACCGTTTTCTAGCCATGTTGCGTATACGTACTCCTCGTAGAGTTCGTGCTGTGCGGGGGCTTGGTGTTGGGGTCCTGACCTTGACACAAGTCCAGTCCATGAACAGGGTGGGGAGGAGTTCATGGACCAAGAATTGGTTGCTTCAGCGTGACCAGTTCATATGCCTTTGCTCCGTGAGATCCGTGAGAATAATCCTGATGATTTCAGGAGCTTTCTCCGGATGACGGACCCCGTATTTCACAGTTTTTTGGCTTTGCTGACCCCTTATATTAGCAGGCAAGATACCTGCATGAGGCAAGCCATCACTCCGGAGCAGAGGCTCGTCGACACCCTGCGGTACTTGGCAACTGGGAATAAGCCTGCAGGACTTGAAGTTCTCGACAGGCATCTCCCCCCAGGCTCTGGGGATCATTATCCCAGAGACCTGTTCTGCCATCATACAGGTCCTGCAGAAGGAGTATATTAAGGTAAGATTTTTATCCTTTAACATCACATTTTATTGTATTTAATGTTTGATAATATATTTTATTTCTTTCCTCATTCCTTAATTACCATGATTGTAATATGCTGTGAATGTCCCTTTTGTTCTCATGCATGCTGGATTTTTAGGTAATTTTTTTGTCCTTCATACATATTTGCCTTCACTTACCTCCCCAGCATGCTCTCCTGGCCCTATATTTACCTTATGAAGTCAATTAACAATGTATTTTGTTAGCTCCATAGTAGTGCTTTACCCCAAACACCCCATAAAATATTTTCAAATGTGATTTGTGCTTTAAATTCAGGCAGAGTGCCAGAGGCTTTTTTTGGGGGGTCCCCAAATCATTTTTAACCCTTCCTCCCCCCAACTGCTAAGTCAGCTGATACCAATTCTCTATCCTCAATCATCTATCTGCTGACTTTGCCAAACCCATACACACTATACCCATCTCTTTTGTGGTCAGATTTATGGATGAATTCCCCAAAGCATGTAGTGCAAGAGCCTGCCTGTATACTTTCAAATGGTACTGTTTCAAGTTTCTGTATACTATTATTATCTTGATAGGTAATAGCAGAATGTCCAAATGTGCTCAAATGTGTACAATGTGTATTTATATCTTAGTATTATGACACTTCTTACCTGTCCAGTGGGCTGCTAATAGTGTAACTAAGGAGGGGCTGTTCAAAGTAATACCCATTATTTAGGCATTCATCTCTCAATCAAGTGGAGAGGGTTACCTGTCCAAGAGTCCCCCCCCCTATAATGTTAGAAATGGCCCATGAGAGGGGGGGGAGGGGAAATCTGATAGGTGTACCTTATACTTTGGTCTTTAAAAACTCCCTCAAATAAATGTTATCTTGATGTTGGCCAAGAATGTTTGTGTCGGGCGTGGCCAAGATGGCGTTGTGAGCGGCGGCTTTTTCTGAGAGCTCCGCTCATCCGAATTCCGAATCCAGCTCCATCGTCCTTAATTGCCCACAACCTTCACCCCAGCTGACCGGGGGGGACCCAGGCACCCCCTGTCAAGTGAGGAGCGAGGAGGATTTCTGCTCCCGGACCGCGATCGGTGCCGCTGTGCAATCCCGCTCAACTAGGCCGAAGCCGCGGTCTTTCCTGACGGGCCGCGCGGCGAGCCGGGAGTCCCCTGGCGCGATCGGCCCTGCTGTTGCACAAGCCGGCTGCTGTGGACTGCGGAGGGGGGTGAGTGGATTGACCCTGGACTGAAAATAGGCCGTGCTCTGGGCCTGGTCTCCCCCCCCCCCCCACGTGTAACTAGGCCGCAATCGCGGCCTCCCCATAAGGTCCGGACCCATCGGGGAGATCCGGATCCTGCTGGCCTGGAGGAAGAGGCCCTGAGACGGTGGGGGACATCTGCCTGTGCAGAGGAACCATTTCTGGAGCACCTTCGCCCTCTGCCCTCCTGATCGTGGGGGGAGCCGGCTGGGCTGCATACTCTGATAAGCCTGTGGAGGCCTGAAGTGGACAGCTCCTACATCATATAATTGTAGGTGAGAGGAAAGTCTGTTAAAGGGACACACACTGCACCATACCTACTGCTTGACTACCCCTGACCCTGCAGACAGGCTCCATCACTCGCTTGCTCACTACTGCCTGGCTTGGGCCCCCTAACACCTGAATGAGACGCAGGAACTTCAGCGCAAAATATATTAAAGGGGGGGACGTGACCTAGCTATGGAAACGTGAGGACGCGTCGTCGGGAGCTCTGCACTGAAACGGGCCGTGAATCACCCGTAGCACTGATCAGCTAAGCCATCCATTCATGCCAGGAGGCCGCAGGCATCCACCGGTCACTGAGGTACGGAGGGGACCTGAAATCTCACACTACTTTCTGTGGCAACAGCAGGTTTCCTCGCCGGCGGGACGGAGCAAGATGGCGCCACCTCGAGTCAGCATGGCGGGCACTGCATCCTCAAGTAAGAAGGGCGCTCCTGCAATTACCTCCGCAGCGGAGGAGGACTTTCCCCCCTTGCCGCACAGAGCACCCTCTCCTATAGTGTCCCCGGCTCCCATAACTGCTGACACCCTATTGCCTCCAGATAACGCTGGTGACCTAAGCAGCCTAGTTGAAGGCTCTCTGAGAGACATAGTGTCAGGCCTCCCCACCAAACAGGACTTGAACGCCATGGCCACCTCTATTGTCAACGCACTAACCAGAGAACTGCATGACCTAAAACAGCAAGTGGATGTTGTCGAGGAGAGAGTCACCACGATCGAAGCCTCCCAAACTACCACAGAAGCGCGCCTCACTACACTGGAGTCGGAGTACGGGGCCTTCCGCCCGCCATCTTGTCGATGTTCAGCTGCACCTGGACGACGGCGAGAATAGGAGCAGGCGGAACAATTTGCGCCTAAGGGGGATCCCAGAAGCCACCATGGGCCCAGACCACCGATCCACAGTGGTTGCCATCCTAAACCAGGTTCTGGGCAAACCACCGACTGCTGACCTAGAACTGGACAGGGTGCATCGTATTCCAGGCCCCAGACCCCCACCCTCCGCACAGAGATCATCATCCGAACTGGACTTTCCCCGTGATGTATTATGCAGGGTGCATTTTTTCACTATTAAGGAGGACATTCTTCGCCTTGCCTGGGAAAAGGGCCCAATAGACTTTGACGGGGCTCCCATCAGGATTTTCCCTGACATTTCCAGACAAACACGCACCATGCGTGGGCTCATGCGACCCCTACTGGAAGTTATCCGCGAGGCTGATGCCACCTACCGATGGGGTCACCCCTTCCATCTTATTGTCAGGAGGCAGGGGGCGGAATTCTACCTCCGCACGCCAGACCAACTCCCTGCCCTTTTTCATTTCATTTCCAGGCCAGTGATTGAGGTGCCCAACTGGTTTGACTATCTGCTTTCCCAGGATCCACAAGGTTCAGTACCACCCAGACAGCAGAGGTTTCGACGCCCAAGATCTCGCCCGCCAAACCGAGAAGTCAGAAGAGCCCATCCAACATCATCCGAGGACTAAACGCACGCTACCTTTCGGTTTTCGGTAAGACTTTCAGTACCTCATGTTGGTAGGTGCCCCGCTCCTTCCCCCCTCTATGGCGATCCTCCCTGGAACATTTAATTCATTCATTTTTTTTTTCATCAGTCACCATTTTTATTTTTGTCTTCCTGAAGATGCCTCCTTTTTTCCATGGGCTAATTCTTAATTCTGGACAGGGGCGGGGGGAGGGGGGACGCATTGTTATAAATGTTGCATTTTTGCTGCAGGCTAGACTTCATGCACTCCATCCGAGTATATCTGATGTGAACGTTGACGCTGAAGAGGAGGTGCATGCATGTTTTTCATGATTCACATCCGGCCATGCTGCCTTGGCGCACTGACAGTCGGGCGGTGGAGGTTCCTTCCTGGTCCTGTCTAGGAGAAGGGCGAGTAGACCCCAGGGGTCCTCTGTCCTCGGCCGCCTCTGCAATGCGCCAACGCCAGTAGGTCATGGATGTTAGAGGTCTACTTAGTTGCACTTACTAGCCTTAAACACAGTTGCGTTTATGGATGTTATGCCCAGGTTTGTGGTAAATCACACTTTATCTACGATGGTTAATGTATTGTTTTTCTCAATGTTTCTGATTCTTAAGGCCCCCCACTCAGTGCATCTCCCTACCACCCCCAAAAGTACCTTGTTATATTGCTTTTCTTGCTTACATAGGCGATAGCAATAACTATTTGGTTGCGCACTTCGCCGCATCGGCCACCCCCCTTTAGGGCGACCTCCCGGCTGCTGCACAATTCCTTCTGTGTCTCAGCCGGGAGCTCATAGAGTAGTTACTTGACTAACTTAGATTGCTCCCACCCTCCTTCCCCTTCCTCCCCCCCTTCCTCCCCCCCTTACTTACCCTCCTCCCCTCTCTCTCTGATCCTGTCATCTCCTTCTTTGTCCACCTCTCTTCCCCGGTGCTGTTACTCTCTAGTTGGGTGGGGGCGTGAACCTGAACTAAAAGTGATTGTCCTCCTCATCCTGTCAACGATTCTCAGCGCCCCGGCTGCCACAATGGCTCTCCTAAAGGTGACCTCCCTTAATGTACGGGGTCTCAATATCCCGGAAAGGCGTTCTCAGCTCCTAGCTGACCTACGCAGAACTAAAACCCAAATTGCCTTTCTACAGGAAACCCACTTTCATGGCGAGCATATTCCTAAACTGACTAACAATCTGTTCCCGACGGCATACCACAGTATCTCACCTATCTCCAAATCTAAGGGGGTTAGCATTTTAGTGGCAAAATCTGTACCTTGGAAGTTCGGGGCGCAGCAGGCGGACCCCCAGGGCCGCTTTCTCCTGATTAAGGGAAAGGTGTTTGACGTTCAGGTCACTCTTGCCAATATCTATTTCCCCAATGCCGACCACGCACAGTTCCTGCGTGGGCTGATACCCAAACTGCTTGAGTTTACGGAGGGGATGCTCATTTTTGGGGGTGATATGAACTTTGCGATGTACCCCCTGTTGGATACCTCGCGGGGTGCCTCCCATCTCTCATACGCCCGCCTTAAACGAATTAAATCTGATCTTCACTCACTTCGTTTGATGGACCCCTGGCGCCTCTTACACCCCAGGGACAGGGATTACTCATACTTCTCTCAAGTTCATCATTCGTACTCAAGACTAGATTACCTGCTCCTTTCCCATAAGGACCTGCCGAGGGTGGTGGACTCATCCATAGATGTCATCTCCTTTTCTGACCATGCCCCAATACACCTGACGCTCCAAATGGGACCAATGTCTAAATCTCCACCTTCATGGAGACTGAACGAGTCACTGCTTCAATCTGCAGAGATCCGCGCTGAGATTCAAGCCAAACTACAGGAATACTTTGCACTTAATGAAGCCTCGGTCCCCAACCCCTTGGTGATGTGGGAGGCGCACAAGCCAGTTATCAGGGGCATTTTGATAGGCATTGGGGCACGTCTCAAGAGGGAAAGAATCCGTAGAACTGAAGAACTTCTTCTTCAGATCAAGACCCTTGAATGTACACATAAGGCCAGCCTAGCTCGCTCCGTATACCAGGAGTTACTTAAAGCACGTGAGGAGCTTTGCTCGCTTCTGTTGCATAAAACTAAAGAGAGGCTAGCATGGTCACGTCGTACAATGTACGAATTCTCTAACAAACCTGGCTCTCTTCTAGCCAGAGCTTTACGCGGTCCCCGCACCAAAACTTTCATCCCCCACATTCTGACCCCTTCGGGTCGGAGGGTCTCTACCTCAACAGAAATGGCGGAAGAATTCCGTTCATTCTACAGCGGTCTCTATAACCTAGACAGACCCTCTCCCGATGCCCCTAACTCCTCTGGGGGACCCACCCCACACAAATATTTAGCCTCCTCTGGCATGCCATCTCTATCGGCCGATACCGTGGAAGAACTGGAAGACCCCATTACGGTGGAGGAGCTGGGGGTAGCACTGGCGAGTTCCAAGCCTAAGAAAGCCCCAGGCCCTGATGGCCTTACTCCAATCTATTTCAAAACCTTCTTTGAGACGCTGTCAGGAAATGTTCCATCCGCTGGTAAGACCTGTTATTTGGCATGCAGTACTGAGGTCCACCAGCAGGTGTCTCCTGGCAGTTTGGAACTGTCAGGAGAGCTTTTCCCTGTTAATAGTATATCATCTTTGGGCCGCAGTACTGGCGTCCACCAGCGGATGGATCCTGGCAGTGTGGAGCAGACAGTACCTCCTACAATCAGGTGTCACTTGAGGCCAATCACAGGCCTATAAATACCTGGCAAACATTCACATGTTTGCCTTGATTTCTTCATTGCCTCCTGACCTGCTTGCAATCTGATCCTGTGCCCTAAACCTGATCCTGTCTCGGACCCTTTCCTGTCCCACCTGTTACCTTGCATCCCTGCCTGCAGTCTGACCCATCCATCCCTCTCCCTGTCCTGTGTTCCATACCCCATCTGCTGACTTCCCTGTGTATGACCTTGGCCTGGCTTACGTTTTGTCTCTGGAACATCCCCTGTCCATCTGCTGATCTGCTGTGTATGACCCTGGCCTGGCTATTGTTTATGAACCTGGTATTTCCCATTTATTGCACTTTTCTGTCTGTTGTTATTTGTGGGTCTCTGTCTGTGGTTGGTTATTGCACTGTGTCATATTGGAGTTGGTTGTTATTTATTACTCACTTTCCTTAATAAATATATATATTTTCACTTATATACGTTTGGTGTCCTCTGTCGCAGATCACACGGTTCTGGTCACACCTGCTCATGACAGTAAATCAAGGCCATCCCTGACCAGAAGTGGCTGCACAGGGGAACCATTTTGATTCAGTTGGTTGCAAACATGAATACCGATGAGGTTATTTATCTTTCTCTGCTGGCATCTGAAAGTGGTGATTATTGCCGCCAGGCTTTGAAAGGATGGTCTACTGATCAGTTGTTTGCCACTATACGTTTGGCTCACTCCCTGGTCGATCAGGGTTATATTTTGTTTGGGGAAGTGCAGCCTTTGATCAAACTATGTACTGAGCTGGCCCTGCCCTGTATTCCTGAGGGCCGTGATGATTTCACTCCTCCTTTTGATATAAATCAGGTTGTATCACTAGTTTGGCTTTTTGAAGATGATCCAGACGATTTTTGTGAGCACTATTCAGCCTGTCCCTCACAGGTGATTGCTGAGTGCATTGTGTCTGCTCAGTCTTTTGTTAGACAGGGAGGTTTAGAAGCACAGTTTGTACAACCTATACTTTCAGCATGGTCTGACATGATGCAAGCAGCTCCAGTCAAACAAACCACCTCTGCCACCAAACACCAGCCTACCCAAATGTATGTTTCTCCATCACCCATGTCAACCGCAGTTGCAGCTCAGTATAAGCTGCTGCCAAACAAATACTCATATCCAGTCTCTGCTCCCTGTACCTATCCTGCATTCAACCCACCTGTCTCTTCCCTGCTGCCTGCAAACCCACACGAACTTCCTCCAGTCACTGTTACCTCTTCCCTACCATATCCCAATCCTCCTCTCCAGTCTGCTGCACCCCTCACCTACAGATCTTCAGTAGTTAAGCCCAAGAAGAAACGGAAGTTCTTCCCCACTCACACAATCCTGCCAGTATCCCAACCTGCTCCCAATTTGCAGTCTGATGTTCCAGCTTTCCAGTCTGACGTTCCAGCTTTCCAGTCTGACGTTCCAGCTTTCCAGTCTGACGTTCCAGCTCTCCAGTCTGACGTTCCAGCTCTCCAGTCTGACGTTCCAGCTCTCCAGTCTGACGTTCCAGCTCTCCAGTCTGACGTTCCAGCTCTCCAGTCTGACGTTCCAGCTCTCCAGTCTGACGTTCCAGCTCTCCAGTCTGACGTTCCAGCTCTCCAGTCTGACGTTCCAGCTCTCCAGTCTGACGTTCCAGCCTTCCAGCTTGGTGTTCCAGACTTCCAGCTTGGTGTTCCAGACTTCCAGCTTGGTGTGCCCACCTTCCAGTCTGGTGTGCCCACCTTCCAGTCTGGTGTGCCCACCTTCCAGTCTGGTGTGCCCACCTTCCAGTCTGGTGTGCCCACCTTCCAGTCTGGTGTGCCCACCTTCCAGTCTGGTGTGCCCACCTTCCAGTCTGATGCACCCGCTCTCCAGTCTGATATGCCTGCCTTCCAGCCCGAAACCCCAGTGTCCATGTTCCAGTCTGACGCTCCAGCGACTATTGACCAGTCCGATGTACCTGCTGTTCTGCCTGATGTGCCCACTGTTCAGCCTGATGAGCCTGCTTTCCGGTTTGATGTGTCCATCCTCCAGCCTGATATCCTGGTATCTGTCTTCCAGCCTGATGTCGTGATGTTGGTGTTTCAGCCTGGAGTTTCGGTGCCCGTGTCTCGGCCTGCTGAACTGGTGCCCGTTACCCAGTCTGCTAAACCGAAGTCCATCACTTTGCCTGTCAAGCCAGTATCCGTTATCTGGCTTGCCGAACCGGTGCCCGGTGTCCAGCTCGCTGAGTCAGGGCCTGTTACCCAGCCCACTGGGCCGGGGTCCGTTACCCAGCTTGCTGAGCCGGTGCCTGTAATCCGGCCTGCCCTTACGGTGCTCGCTGTTCGGCCCAATGTTCCAGAGCCTGCTGCCCAGCTCGATGACCCTGAGCCTGCTGCCCAGTTCGATGACCCTGCTGCCCAGCTCGATGACCCTGAGCCTGCTGCCCAGTTCGATGACCCTGCTGCCCAGCTCGATGACCCTGAGCCTGCTGCCCAGCTCGTTGACCCGGAGCCTGCTGCCCAGCTCGATGACCCGGAGCCTGCTGCCCAGCTCGATGACCCGGAGCCTGCTGCCCAGCTCGATGACCCGGAGCCTGCTGCCCAGCTCGATGACCCGGAGCCTGCTGCCCAGCTCGATGACCCGGAGCCTGCTGCCCAGCTCGATGACCCGGAGCCTGCTGCCCAGCTCGATGTCCGTGTGCCTGCTGCCCTCCAGCCTGATGTCTCGGTGACTGCCCTCCAGCTTGATGAGCCCGCTGCCCAGCTTGAAGTGCCCATGCCTGTTGTGCCACCACCTGTTCTGCCTGTTGTGCCATCATCTGTTGTTCTGCTTAATACCATAGACTATGGACAATTACAACCAATTGGAGCGTCCGGAGGCCGCTCCTTTGAGGGGGGGTACTGTCAGGAAATGTTCCATCCGCTGGTAAGACCTGTTATTTGGCATGCAGTACTGAGGTCCACCAGCAGGTGTCTCCTGGCAGTTTGGAACTGTCAGGAGAGCTTTTGCCTGTTAATAGTATATCATCTTTGGGCCGCAGTACTGGCGTCCACCAGCGGATGGATCCTGGCAGTGTGGAGCAGACAGTACCTCCTACAATCAGGTGTCACTTGAGGCCAATCACAGGCCTATAAATACCTGGCAAACATTCACATGTTTGCCTTGATTTCTTCATTGCCTCCTGACCTGCTTGCAATCTGATCCTGTGCCCTAAACCTGATCCTGTCTCGGACCCTTTCCTGTCCCACCTGTTACCTTGCATCCCTGCCTGCAGTCTGACCCATCCATCCCTCTCCCTGTCCTGTGTTCCATACCCCATCTGCTGACTTCCCTGTGTATGACCTTGGCCTGGCTTACGTTTTGTCTCTGGAACATCCCCTGTCCATCTGCTGATCTGCTGTGTATGACCCTGGCCTGGCTATTGTTTATGAACCTGGTATTTCCCATTTATTGCACTTTTCTGTCTGTTGTTATTTGTGGGTCTCTGTCTGTGGTTGGTTATTGCACTGTGTCATATTGGAGTTGGTTGTTATTTATTACTCACTTTCCTTAATAAATATATATATTTTCACTTATATACGTTTGGTGTCCTCTGTCGCAGATCACACGGTTCTGGTCACACCTGCTCATGACAGACGCTTTCTAAACCGCTAGTGGATGCACTTAACTCAATCACGAAAGGTAACTCCTTCCCCATAGACTCCCTTAGGGCTTACATTTCTCTCATCCCTAAAGAGGGAAAGGACCTACTTCGGTGTGGGAACTACCGACCGATAGCTTTGCTAAACACCGACTTGAAACTATTTGCCAAGATCTTGGCGAACAGATTGCTCCCACACATACCAAACCTAATTCACAAAGACCAAGCGGGCTTGGTCCCCCAACGGGAACCCCGTGACAACACAATTAGGGTGCTGAACCTCATACATGCCGCTAGGACCACGCGACGACCCCTTCTCCTGCTGTCAACTGAGGCGGAGAAGGCTTTCGACCGTGTAGACTGGACGTTTGTTAGAGCTACTCTCGAACACATTGGCCTCCGGACGTCGATGCTCAGCTGGATTCTATCACTCTACTCTAACCCCACAGCGGCGGTTAGGGTCAACGAAACCAGGTCGGGTTATTTTAACATTCGGAATGGTACCAGACAAGGTTGTCCCCTGTCTCCTCTAATCTTTATTCTTACCTTGGAACCCCTGCTCTGTAAGATACGGGCCAACCCCCAAATAGAGGGCTTCCGTAAAACATCTGGAGCCCACAAGGTCACCGCTTTCGCAGATGACCTTATCTTCTTCCTGGCTGACCCCATTGCCTCACTCCCCGTCTTGCTTCATTCCTTGAGGGAGTACGGGGCTTTGTCTCTATTTAAAATAAACATGTCTAAATCCTCCATGCTTAATATCACACTGAGCTTGCAAAATATCCGACAATTGCGCTTGAACTACCAGTTCCACTGGGCAACCGATACCATTCCGTACCTAGGAGTGACCATCACCGCGGACCCCGCCGACCTTTACCAAGCAAACTTTGCCACTCTTCTACACAGACTTAAAACAGACTTACAGCATTGGCACTCCCTCACTTTAACATGGTTCGGACGCTGTAATGCCATCAAGATGACAGCTCTCCCGAGGATACTCTATCTTCTGCAGGCCCTCCCCATACATCTCCCGCCCTCCTTCTTCAAGCGAATCGACGCACTTTTCCGAGAATTTGTCTGGTCGCACAGGCAGCCACGCATCAAATTACAACTACTTTATATGGCAAAACGCAGGGGAGGGGTGGGACTACCAGACGTAAAAGCCTACTACAGGGCAACACATCTTACCAGACTAATAGACTGGTACTGCCACTCAGAGGCCAAACAATGGGTCACTATGGAGATAGAGGACTCCGATGGTACGGCTAGGAGTTGGCCGTGGCTCTCCACTCCGATCCCGAAGATCATCGCCGAACACCCAACTCTGGGAAACACATTGAGAGTGGCCAGAGAAACCTTTCGCAAAACCCGGATATCACCTATTCCTTCTCCTATGGTGCCGATCCTGGGCAACCCTGATTTCTTGCCGGGCTGCCAGGGGCCGATTTATAGAGCCTTATCAGAGGGAGATAGATGGCCACACCTCCACGACTTCCTGGATTCCGATGGCCGGCTCAGGACGGCCGCGGGAATAGAGGACCTGGACACGCCATTGGATTTCCTGAGCGGTCTCCAACTGTGTAACTTTTTACGCCGAAGCGCTCGGACTTTAGGTCCCCCACGCCCACTCACGGAATTGGAACGTATCTGCCACCGCAGAGAGCCTGTACGCCACTCTTTATCCTTGATCTACCTCTCTCTGATTGCCCCGGCTGAAGGCTTTGTGCCCCCCTTCCTTACTAAATGGGAGACAGAATTAGGAGCGCATTTTGATGAAGCACAAAGGGGAAAGATCTTACATTTTGCCCAAAAATCTTCTCTAGCCACAAGGGTCCAGGAGACATGCTACAAGATTGTGACCAGATGGTACAGAGTACCATCCACTCTTCACAGGTTCCTCCCGCAGGTACCAAGTCTATGCTGGCGTTGTGGAGCAGGAGAAGGAACAATGTTGCACATTTTCTGGGACTGTCCCAAGATTAAACCTTTTTGGAAAGAGGTGACAGATACGGTCGAGCGTTTGACGGGTGTCGCACTGGAGGGAGATCCCGGGGCCTGTTTGCTGCACCTATCTAGAAGTCCAATTAGAAAGTATAAAGCTTCACTCACTATACAACTACTTAATGCGGCTAAGGCCTGCATCCCTCTATTTTGGAGATCGGAAATCCCACCAACGAAGATCCAGTGGTATGCCAGGGTTAACGAACTGCGTGACATGGAAGATCTTACGGCCACCCTGCATGACAGGGAGGAAACCTTTCGGGAGACCTGGCGCCCCTGGCAACACTTCATCTACTCCGAGGCTTACCTCCGGGAGGTGACTTAGCGTGGACACTCCCTGATACGAGGGCCCCGCCTGGCTGGAGGGTGGCACCACCACCCTCTTCTCTTTACCTCTCTCTTCACCCCTTCCTCATCTACTTCCCCTCCTACTCCACCTCTCCTCTCTTCTTCCTTGCCCCTCCCTCCCTATTGTCTCCCGCTTTTTACCTCTTCCCTCCCCCCCCCCACTCTTCCTGGGTTCTCACACAACCCCCTATACTCTTCCGGCTAAGGGAAGATCTGATCAGATATATTGAATATCATGGTCTACATTACTTTACGTTAGTTGCCCTTTGCCGGACTCTACTGATCGACAAGGAATATCTCCACCCCCGGTCAGTGGAGAGCTTCTCTCTTTGTTATTTTGGTTTACCCTTTTACCTGTCGATAAAGGATAATTACACGAGTCATCAGTTTACACAAGGCATATCTCAGGGAATTGCTTGCAAATGGACACTAAGATAATCATTACATTAGACCCTCCCATGCACTCAGGCTCCGCCTTCACCATACAGATTGTGTAAACAAGAGGAATGTATATGTGTTACATCTTTAGTCGACGACAGTTTCTGTTAAAGTCCTCTCCCTACTTCTGTTTTATATTATCCATTAAATGTTATAGATCTTGATAACATGTACATCAAATTGTAACATGCATTATTGAAAATAAAATAAAGGAATTTAAAAAAAAAAGAATGTTTGTGTCTAATCAGCTTTCCCTGTTTATGTGCAAAATGACTAAATTTTCTTTTTGTTTGACTCCACGGTTTCCTTTCACGCCACAGGAATGGAAGACTGTGGCCTCCCACTTTGCCCAGCGGTGGGACTTTCCTAACTGCGGAGGGGCAATTGATGGGAAACACGTCCACATCGTCCCACCCCCCAATTTGGGGTCGTACTATTATAATTATAAGGGGTTCAATAGTATTGTGATGTTGGCGGTGGTGTCGGCTACTTATGAGTTCCTGTATGTGGACGTGGGGAAGAATGGCCAGATGTCCGATGGAGGAGTCATCGCCCAGACGGAGTTCTACAGGCGTCTCTAGAATGGCAGCTTGGACTTGCCACCTCCAGAAGACAATGTGGAAGGACTCCCATTTGTCTTCGTTGCGGATGAAGCGTTTGCACTGGGGGACTATCTTATGCGGCCATTCCCGATGAGGACCCTCACCCCGGACCAGAGGGTTTTTAATTACCGGCTGGCCAGAGCCAGAAGAGTGGTGGAGAACACGTTTGGAATCATGGCCAGCCGGTTCTGCCTATTTCTTACACCCATACACATGGCGGAGTACAAACTGAATCATATTATCCTGGCGTGCTGTGTTCTACACAACTTTTTACGGCAACATTCTGCCAACTATGCTGGCTCAGTTGGGCCTGAGGCTGGACTTCAAAATGAAACCCTGACGGTGCTTGAAAGTGGCTGTCCTGGCTTGCCCCCCCTGAGTGCCCGTGATGTCCGGCTAAGATACCTTGAATTCTTTGCGGGTAGGGGGGCTATCAATATGCCAGACAATGTCTGAAACCTTTTTCAAATTAAAAAAAACAAATAACTACTCAAATCTTTGGTGACACTTACTGCTTGTGTTTGTTTTAGCTGACCCTGACAGAAATGTGATGAGTCCTGAAAATGGCGTGATTGTGTAACCTTACAAAGCACTGGTGGGTGTTATTTACTAAAGGCAAAGACACTTTGCACTACAAGTGCACTTGAGACTGCACTTGTAGTGCAAAGTGGATTTGCCCTTAGGAAATAACACCCATTGTCACAGAAAACACCAATTAGAGCACCACAAAAGTGTAGTAGAGTTGAAACAATAATCCACACATTCTTGATTATCAATCTTTTTAATACCAACACAATCACATGTGCATTTAGAAAAGGTTTTTAAAACAAACCAACATGTTTGTTGTATAACAATTTTAGGGGTCACATTTGAAAAAGTAGAAATGTCCATTTAAGATAAAACAGGCATGTTTAAAACCAACAAGAAAGACACAAATCTTGAACTTACAAAGTTCACATTTGGTAGAACTTGAAGGCAATATCAGACATGAGTATTTACAAACTTTGTTTGATATTGCGTTCAGATGGGGTGAAGTCACCCCAGGAAAAGCCAAATTTTGAAGATGCACACAAATTTACGAATGTCAACATGTGCTACCTGCCATCACGGGGGATCAAGGGACGTGTTTTGGGGGTGCAACCCCTTTCTCACAGCTACTTTATTATTGAGGAAGGGGTTGCACCCCCAAAACGCGTCCATTGATCTCCCGTGATGGCAAAAAGCATATGTTGACACACTGTGTGCATCTTCAAAATTTGGCTTTTCTCAAATTTGTCAAAAAATGTCAAAAAATTTTAGCACACAAAAAGCAAAGGGATTTGAAGGGGTTTTAAACATCAATGATGTTCTTCATTTTTTGAAGAACATCATTGATGTTTTTCTTGATGTTTTCCAAGTCCCTATTACACCCCATGATCTCCCCGATCAGGATCTGTGCACTTTCCGAGGTGAAAGGATCTGGATCCACAACATCACGATCACCTAAAAAGATAGAAACGAAAAAACACCATGTATTATAAATATGCCGGCATCCATCTCTTACCTGAGCCTGTGGTCGCAGACACTCACCTGTTGTGGTGCCAATTTCCACCACGTCTTCCTCCTCCTGCTCTGCTTGTTCTGGGTGGATTTCCCCTTCTTCCAAAGGTGGGGGGTCTCTGGTCTCCTCGGATGAGTGGCGTCTTCTGAGTTTTTTCTCCCCTATGTAAAAAAAAATAGGTCTACTTAGCACACAGATATTTGATGGCAGAACTATAAATATGAAACATTGCTTGGAAGTGGGGTACAATTGTCTGTTTTGGCAGAGTTCCAAGATGTTGCATTTTTCTTGTCCTTTGTGAAGCTTCAATACTTACCTGTTTTGTACAAGCTTCACAGATGGAGACACCCCTATAGTATACACTGGAGAACCTGTGTGGGCCCCCTAATAAAAAGGGTGTTCTTGTGTCCCACACTAGTGCTCCAGCGTCCAGATGTGTAAACAGCTGCTGAGTGTACTCTCCTTACACAGAATCTAGTTTGCATTTCATTCTAGTAACAAACCCATCTACACAACCAAATTCGTTTCACACAAGTAGGCCCTAAAAAATGTGGGCAAATGCATATGGCCAAAACAATGGTGTTTTATAGGCCGAAAGACAAATGTTTGATACGAATGAATAATGTGCCCATGAACATGAAAGTTGACATTTTAAACTGGATAACAGTTAAGAAAAGCACATGGAGCAGCACGAACGTAATAAACATAAAAAGAATAGGAACACAGGACAACTACTTACTTTTTTGCAGCACTCTCCGGATCTTTCTGTACTGCTCGTGCTCTCTTAATTTTAGGTCCGACCTGAGCTGATCTTTCGATCGTCGTACCCCGAAATTCCGGTGCAGACTTTTGACCACTTTCGCCATGATCTTGGCCTTTTGGACATTGGGGTTGGGGTAAGGTCCATACTTCCCATCATAGTCGGCCTTCTTCAGGATCTCGACCATCTCCAAAATCTCCCCAAAGGACATATTCGATGCCTTAAGTCGTCTCCTTCTGGATGGGAACGTTTCTGCCTCCGGGCTTTCCTCCTCCTCGTTGGTGTAATTATCAGACGCCTGCTCTGACTCCGCCATGTGCTCTTCCCCACTGCGACGAACGAGAAGGGGCGGGCAATAGACTAGAAAGAACTTCAGGGGCGGGCGGAGTTTCACGAATGCACATTATCTTTAAAGCGTAACACGCGTGCGTAGTACGTACGATCTGTGAGCGGAGGAAGGAGTAACGGAGGCGCCGATCGTGATTGCGAAGGTAAGATTTATCATTGGGCCTATACTGCTTCTAGATTGAGGCCTGTATTTGCACACGTTTAGAAGACTTTAGGCTGACATTAGGGTTTGTCTTGTGTTGTGTCTTGCAGTAAATTGATTTCTTGAAAGATAAGGACTTTATGGCAATCTTCATTGATATGTTCAAGGAGCTGCCCTGTCTATGGGAGATAAACCACCCTGAATATAAGAACCAAACAAAGAGGAAGGCAGCGCTGGATAATTTGTTGGAATTTGTGAAGACGGTGATCCCCACGGCAGACATCACCTATTTGAAGATCCTAATTGGTGGCCTGAGGAGCACTTATCTAAGGGAGCACAAGAAGGTCCAGGATCCCAGAGATTAGGAGCTGCAGATGACATTTATGTCCCCAGGCTGTGGTACTATGACAGACAGCATTTTCTGGCAGGTCAGACTGAACCCAGGCCAGCACTCTCCAATCTTCAGAAGCCTCAGCTAGGGGGGAAGGAAGCCTGGAAGGATTCCAGGCTTCCTTCCTGCCTAGCTGAGGCTTCTGAAGCCTAACCTGGGCCTTCCAGCCAGCAACATGTGGAGGAGCCCAGCTTGAGCCAGGTATAGCATTCCTCTAAATATTCATGGTTGTCCAATCAATGATGTTAACTAGATGTTAGTTTGGAGTACTAATTTATGATTGTGATTGATGATGCAAAAACTAAAACCATGTCCCTTTTTCATACATAGGGAAGTCTCAGCCATGAGGTGGCCGGGCCAAGCAGGCTGCCTGATATCCAGGTCCCTCCCCTCCACCTTCAAAGACAAAGTGGCAGGAAGAGGAATAACCTGGAGGAGGCTGCCATAGGCCTCTTTTGGAAGGCTACAGAGGCCCTGAGAAGCCCCCACAGTGTGGAGGAGGACTTTGCTGGCATAACTGCCTGCAAAATGATGCAGATGGAGGAGGGCCAACGACTCCTGTGTGAGTCCTTAATTTTGGAAGCTCTCAATAAGAGGTTGAGGGGCCAAATAACATGTGCTACCCACATTTGTAACCTCACACATAGTCCTCCTCCTCCTCCTCCAGGTCCTACTCCTCCTCCTCCTCCTCCTCCTCCAGGTCCTACTTCTCCTCCTGCCACATCTCCAACACCAGAGCCACAGCCGGGAAGGAAGCGTGGAAAGAGGCCACCAATTTTGCACTAAAAGAATTAATGTGTGTGCCCTGGGGGTCCAAGGCTTCGCCAATTTATGATGTTTCTCCAGCGTTGCCTCCCTCTTTGTTTGGTTCTGAGCCCTTAATAAAGGAATTTTTGGTTCTATTATACTCGCCTATGTGTTTTCCTTCAAAAAGGACAGTTTGTTTGTGAGGATTCAGGTACATTTCAAAAATACAATGTAAAATTAACAAGGGACACCAACACCAAGCAATCTCCTTGAGATTAAATATTACAAGATATCAATGGTGTTGTGGTAACTTGACACACAAAACACACACAAAAATATTATGGAGTAAAACTAAAAGTAAAATAAAACAAAGATCAGCCTTGAAAAGATACAAACCCAAAAAAAAAAAAAAAACAGCCTTGAAAAAAACAAAAAACAAAAATAAAACAACAAAAAAGAAATTTGGTCAGATGTGACAAATCAAAATATATTGAGGGAATCCCGATAAATAATAAAGAAAGAAGTTTGTGAGAAGTCTGTGTGAATATGAGCAGCAAAACTACTTCATTCTTCTCACATTATAAAGAAGAAGAGAGTGCGCTGTATTGTATTGCAGCATGACGAAAGTGCTGTATCCATTCTGAACGCTAATTTTACCAAACCGAGCTGTTCTGTCTCGGAATTTCTTCTGAGCATGCGTGGCACTTTGTGCGTCGGAAAGGTCCACACACGGTCGGAATTGACGTGATTGGATTTTGTTGTCGGAAAATTTTATAGCCTGCTCTCAAACTTTGTGTGTCGGAAAATCCGATGGAAAATGTCCGATGGAGCCCACACACGGTCAAAATTTCCGACAACACGCTCCGATCGGACATTTTCCGTAGAAAAATCCGACCGTGTGTACGGGGCATTACTGTTTTTTAGAAGCTTCGCACATCACTGATGTTTTCACTTGATGTCTCTGGACTTTTATTTGTATGGATGCGCACCAATTGTATGTGTAAATAAAGTGTATGTATTTATTTTTTGTTTGCTCCTGTTCCCCTGATGATGCTGTTTGATAGCGAAACATGTTGGCTGAGGCATAACTTGCATCAGGGCGCTCACGGTGTGGCCAGCGGTGAGGCATCAGTACATGCTGTATTTTCTTATACCTCTGTAAGTACTTGTCTATTGTTTTAAATAAATAGTTTGGTGGTATTACACTATGTGTATTCCAACATGATAACAACCACAAACACACCTCCAAGACGACCACTGCCTTGCTAAAGAAGCTGAGGGTAAAGGTGATGGACTGGCCAAGCATGTCTCCAAACTTAAACCCTATTGAGCATCTGTGGGGCATCCTCAGACGGAAGGTGGAGGAGCGCAGGGTCTCTAACATCCACCAGCTCTGTGTGGCAACCTGTGAAGCTCTGGTGAACTCCATGCCCAAGAGGGTTAAGACAGTGCTGGAAAATAATGGTGGCCACACAAAATATTGACACTTTGGGCCCAATTTGGACATTTTCACTTAGGGGTGTACTCACTTTTGACTCCAGCGGTTTAGACATTAATGGCTGTGTGTTGAGTTATTTTGAGGGGACAGCAAATTTACACTGTTATACAAGATCTACACTCACTACTTTACATTGTAGCAAAGTGTAATTTCTTCAGTGTTGTCACATGAAAAGATATAATAAAATATTTACAGAAATGTGAGGGGTGTACTCACTTTTGTGAGATACTGTATATATATACATACACTATATTTATACATACACACAGTCTTGTGAGAAAGAAAAAAGTAAACCCCATTGAAATTGTGACTTTTTCAACATAATTTTAACTAAAAAGAAAAACGCAAGGAAAATTTGCCTTTTCAATCATTTATTCAACACAAATATCAATAGATGTAATTGGGTACTGTGGAAAAAGTAAGTGTACCCTTGGCCTCAAAAGTTGGTAATGCCCGCTTAGTAGAAATGGCTTTTTTTTTACATAACTGTTCACCAGTCTCTGGAATCGACTGAGCTGTGGTTTTACCGCCCCACAGCTGCCCATGTGAATACTAATATTACAGCCTGACAAGGCTGTACACATGCCAAGGCCACAATGCTTTGCTTCACGGTCACGGAAATTTTAACGCAGGCTGCAGAGCTTGACAGGTGGCATTACCTGTCAAACTGAACTATTGAGATCCATGGGGCCGTACCACAGTCAAAGTCAAACGCTTGGCTCTTAGTTGCAGCAGTGTGCATCAATGTACAATTGTCTAAATTTTTTTTTTTTTCCAAATAACAGTTTTTATTATTGTTATCATTCTCAATTACAGTACAGAGTAAAGAAGCACGGAAAGTTGTACTTATTATCCAACATATCTTATCCACTATTAAACATATATATGTGAAGCAAGGGTGTTAACTCCGTGCTACGTTTCTAAGATATCTCAACGTTTAACTTATAGTAATTCCTTTTATAGATAGAGGATGTTAATCCAGTTACATTATAGTAGAATAATATCTATGAGAACTCAGTTATTTTAAGATCTGTAATATAGGGGGAAGAATAGAAAGAGAGAGAGAGGAAAGAAAAAAAAAGAAAAAGTAAGGGGGGAGAGAGAGGGGGATATACAGTAGGCCATCCGAGCAAGGTTGATACCTGGTCATGGTGGGTCCTCCCGGAGATGCCACAGTTCCCAGACCCCGTTGTGAGCCTCCAGTCTGTCCTGCATCCTAGCCGTCATTTTCTCCATCAGTTCAATATCTTTAATTCTCGAGTAAAGATCTTCAGGAGAAGGTGGGGAACGGCGTTTCCAGTTTAGGGCTACTAGGCATCTGGCTGCTGTGAGTATGTGTCTTACTAATTTCTTATATGGCGTGCGTAGTTTGAGTGGTGATAGTCCCAGCAAGAAGAATTTTGGAGAAGCTCGAACCTGCATTTCCAAGAGGTGGGATAGTAGGAGTTGGACCTTGTCCCAAAAGGGGGTAATCAGCGGGCACTCCCAATAGATGTGTATGAGGGTGCCTTTTCCTCCCTGACAGCGCCAGCATCGATCTGAACTAGTGGGGAAAATTGCATGGAGCACATCTGGGGTCATATACCAGAAGAATAAAATTTTGTATGCATTTTCCTTATAGAGAGTGCATAATGAACTCTTTGCTGTTTGGTTCCAGATCGCCTGCCATTGTGTTATAGGGAGTTCCTCATCAAGTATTTTCTCCCATTTAAGCATGTAAGAGTGCTTCCCTTGCTCTTCTAGGGAGAAGGTATTTAAAATCTTGTAAATTCCCGATATGATACCCTTCTGGGCATTCCCCTCCAATATTATAGTTTCGAAGGAGGTTGGGGGAGAGAACTGCAGGTTCGAGGTTATAGTTAGTGCGTAGTGTCGGATTTGTAAGTATCCATAGAATGCCTGTTTCGGTAGACCATGTTTTGCTTGTAATTCAGAAAAAGGTAATAATTTACGGGACCTGGGTTCCACTATACTCCCAAAATGAAATAGGTTCCTAGAGGACCAGGGGTAGGACATCTGATGTGTTAGACTATCTGGCACTTTGGGATTGCAGATAAAAGAGGTCATTGGTGATTTCTCCGAGGATAGTTTATGAGATCGGGCCAGCGTTCGCCAAGTCCGCCGTAGCAGAGACATGGGGCCCAGCATCCGATCGGGGGGCACCTCCGCATTCGCACTCCATAGCAGGTTGTTCGGGTGTATTGGAGCTAGCCAAAGCTTTTCAATTTCAGTCCATTTGTTATATGATTTATGAGTAAACCAAGAGGCTATCGCTTTTAATTGCGCAGCCTGGTAATATTTAATAATATCAGGGAATGCCAGGCCTCCCTCGTTACGTGACGCCAGCATTACTGTCCTCGGTATCCTATGCCTTTTATAGTTCCAAACAAATTGGAGTAAGTCCGCCTGGAGCTTTTTCAGGTGTTTGAGTGGTATAGGGATAGGGAGTGTTTGAAAGAGATATAGGAGCTTCGGGAGGATGGTCATCTTAATAGAGGCTATGCGGCCCAAAAGGGAGATATGGTGTTTTTTCCACTGTGCCAGTGATGCTCTAATGGAGCGAAAGAGGGGTGGGAAGTTTTCTTGGTATAAGGTATCGTATTTCGGAGTAATAAAGGTCCCTAAATATTTCAGAGCTGTAGTTTTCCAGCTATAGTGGAAGTTGGCTTTCAATAGTGTGAGTTCGGTAGCGGGAATATGTATAGGCAGAGCTTCTGATTTTGATGCATTGATTTTATAACCTGAGAGAGCTCTAAAGTTATCTAATTCCCTATGTAGGACCGGTAGGGTGGTATGGGGTTGGGTCAGTGTAAGGATGATATCATCAGCAAATAGGGAGATCTTAAATTCCCTATCTCTAACCATTATCCCCCTTATGTCCTGGTTATTCCGGATCGTGGCGGCCAGGGGTTCCACACATAGTGCAAATAGCAGGGGCGACAATGGGCACCCCTGCCTGGTACCGTTTGCCACCGAAAAAGGTGTGGAGAGTGCGAAGGGGGTTCTGACCTGTGAGGAGGGGTTGGAGTAAAGGTGCCTGATTGCTCGCATAAAAGCCCATGTGGGTCAGCGTGGCGAACAGGAAGGGCCACCCCAAACGGTCAAAAGCCTTCTCGGCGTCAAGGCTCAGTAGCATGGAGGTGAGTCCCCCCCTGCCCGCCACGTCCACCAGATCAATCACTCTTCTGGTGTTGTCACCTGCTTGCCGCATTGGGACAAATCCCACCTGATCTTTGTGGACCAGCGATGGAAGGATCGTGTTTAGGCGGTTGGATAACAGCTTAGTGAAAATTTTTAGATCGGAGTTCAGGAGGGCAATGGGTCTATAATTGGCGCATAGGGATGGGTCTTTGTCCGGTTTGGGGATTAGGGTGATATATGATCGCTGCATATCTAGGGGGATAGGGGTGTCACGAAGGAAGGTATTAAACAGCCTACACATATGGGGGAGCAACTGATGAAGGAATGTCTTATAATATTCATAGGGAAAGCCGTCCGGGCCAGGGGCTTTATGGGATGGTAGGGTTTTGATAGTCAATTCTAATTCTTCCTCCGAGATCTGTGCATTAAGCGACTGCAGGTCGGATAGTTGGAGTTTTGGGATACCGCTCTGTTCTAAATATTGTCGCATCTTTTGGGATAGGTCTGGGGAGGGAGGGTTACTGGGTATGTCAGGGCTGTTGTACAGATTTTTGTAGAAATCTGCGAAGGTGTGAGCAATGTCCACTGGATGAGATAGTAGCTGACCTGATTTGTTTTTAATCTGGTTTGGGGACAGCATGTGGGTGCGTTCACGGAGCTTGTTGGCCAGAAGAGAATGGGCCTTATTGCCTTTGTCATAAAACATTTGTTTCAGTCTGGTCAAGGCTTTCTCTACCTGGCCTAGGGCCAGGTCCCGAAGAGTCATACGTAGGTTAGTTATTTTTTTAAGCAAAGGTACTGTGGGGTTAGTTTGGAGCTTGTGTTCTAGTGTTTTGAGTTCTCTTTCTGCTTTCACTTTTGCGGCTTGGGCATCTTTTTTTAATGCTGTGGAGAGTGCTATGCATTTACCGCGGAGGACCGCCTTATGGGCTTCCCAAAGCGTGGCAGACGAGACTTCCTGATTATTATTCTCTTTAAAATAAAGTTGAAGAGTGGAAATTAATTCTGCCTGAGAGGGCTGGTGTTGGAGGAGGAAAGTGTTAAGCTTCCAATTATACGGTCTACGGAAGGCTGGGTCTAGGTCTATGGTGAGTAAGATAGGGGCATGGTCAGACCATGAAATCGGGAGTATTTGAGCCTTGCGAGTGAGTTTTAAGGTGTGATTGTTGACAAAAAAGTAGTCTATCCTGGAGTGGGTGCGGTGTGGGGCCGAGTAGAACGTATACTGCCGATCGCCTGGACGGAGAGCCCTCCACGCATCAAAGAGCGCATATCGTCTGGAGATTTGTCTGAATAGTCTCGAGTCTCTAAGGACTCTGGGTGATGCTGCTTGGGGGCCCACCGTCTGGCGATCAGCATAGGATGAATGGGTAAGGTTGAAGTCGCCCCCTATTACCAAAACCTTTGGTGTGACTTTAAAGAGGCGGGCGTACACCTTGGATAGAAAGCTGTGTTGTTTGGCGTTCGGTGCATACAGAGTACACAGGGTAACTTCCTGTGATTGCCATCGGCCCTGTAGGATTATGAAGTGGCCATGAGGATCAGAGTACTGGGTCACGCAAGCGAAGGGAGCTCCCCTCTTAACAAGTATGGCCACTCCTGCCCTTTTGTGGGTACCCGAAGCCATATAGATCTGGGAGTAGTATCTGGAGGCGAATGCGAAGGAGCCCCCCCATCATAATGAGTCTCCTGGATCATAATGATATCTGCCCCTGACTGTCTGAATTCCCTCAGCGCCAGATGCCGTTTTTTATTGGAGTTTAATCCATGTACATTTAATGAGAGAATCTTAGCCATGGCAGTGTGTGTGGTAGATGATAAAATGCTCACCTGATGTTGATGCACGTGCATTCAGGACTGGGGCTCGGGGCAGACCCTCTCCGGGAGGAGACCACGAGTTTGCTCGGAGATGGCTGGGTAAGTTTGGTGATGGCTGGGTAGGAGGGGGAAGAGAAAGGTCAGAGAGAAAAAAGAACACTGTTAGAGTGCAAAAAACATGGTAAACGTACATTCCTAGTAAACCTGTATAGGCCCGCAGGCCTAGGACTGGACGGAGTCCCCTGGGCCCCTCCACCCCAAGAAAGAGGGGTGGAGAGGGGCACAGGGGAGCCCGTAGCCAGCCGAAAATAACTATTCTACAGCACATAGTCTGCGACCCTGCGCTGATGTCTATTAAACTATCGAGGGGGGGCGATAGGGAACGGAAGTTATACCCATCTCTCCAGAGCTCATCTGACTTAAGCCCTAGATGATAAGGTAAAATTCAGCATAGGGGGGCAATCTCGGGGGTCCTAAACTGGAGTTGCATTAGACAAACTAAAATAAACTGCAGTCTAAGCTGGCTTGTATATTGAGCCTAAGTGCTCAGGTCCTTTAGTTATCTAGAGTCAGTGTTTGCAGCTCAGCGATTCTTCTGTTTGGCGGGCTTGCGTTGCGGGTCAGAGTCCCGGGGTCGGTTGGAGGAAGACACTCTCTGCCAAATTGTAGGTGGTGGTGGTGGGGTTGCGACAATGTCCCAGTCCGGTAACTTTGGTGCTGGAATTTCAAGGATGTTGCAGAAAGTGCGCAGGTCCTCTGGATATCTCAGTACGGCGGATTTGCCCTGATGTTTTGCAGTAAGGCTAAAGGGAAAACCCCAACGGTAGGTGATGTTCTCCTTCTGCAATAGCTGTAGTAGAGGCTGGAGGAGTCTGCGTTTTTGCAGGGTGATCCAAGAGAGGTCTGGGTACAGTTGTATCTGGACATCCTCAAAAGTCACTTTACGCGCCAAACGTGCCCGCTTCATGATTTCTTCCTTGATGGGGTAGGAGCTGACTCTGCATATAATATCTCTTGGTTTGGCAGTGGCGCCTTTAGGGCGAAGCGCTCTATGGGCTCTGTCCATGTCTATGTGCTTATTGGGCGGCTCCCCAATTAAATTATTGAAAACAGATTGTAGGGTTGTTTGTAGGTCTTCAGGACCTTCCACCTCCGGTATGCCTCTCACCCGAATGTTGTTACGGCGCCCCCGGTTGTCCAAGTCCTCCACGTGTCTCTGCATGTCTCTCAGCATTTCTCTGTGGTCTGCTCCCTGCAGTTGGGTTCTATGGACTGCCAGTTTGGTTTCTTGTATCTCTTCCTCAGCCATTTCCATCCTGTCCGCCAGGTGTTTGAGGCCTGTCTGGAGTACTTGGATTTCTGTCCGGCAGGTAGATTTCACATCTTCAATAAGCTGTCTGAAATCTTCCTTTGTGGGTATGGCTTGTAAGTATGCTTGCCACTGGGGATGTAAGGGTGGATCCATTGTGGTGCCATAATGCTGGTTAGGTGATGACCTGCCCGGTGGTGTGGCATTAGGGTGTGCGGTTCCCCTCTCCTGGTAGAGACGTGTACCAGTTGCTGGGGAGTCCCATGGGTCTGTCCATGTTTCAGCTTGTTGCAGCTGAGGGGGGCTTGTAGAGCTAGCCCTTGCTGGGAGTGGGAGCTGAGCTCCTGCCTTCTGCGCATATGAAGGTGTGGGGAACAGATGGTGTCTGGAGGTGCTGGAGTCTCTAGAGCGAGAGAGCCTCTGTGCCTTAGGCGGAGGGGATGCGACCGTGACGGCCCAAGCTCCATCTTGTGTTCCCTCAGGGAGCTGATGCACTCTGGCTGCAGGGCCTGTGGGGCTGGGTAGAGGTGGATAGTCCTGGGAGAGATCTGAGGAGAGCGGGGACAACGGGGATGTGTGGTCCTGGCTCTGGATCAGAGGGTCGGAGGCTGTTCTTAGAAGTCTCGGGAATGCGCCTGAGCACTGAGTGTATGGCGGGGCGGAGGTAGGCAGCATGGCTAATGGCGGCCCGTATGACTGTTCCCTCAGGACGGCGGGTTGCGGGGGAGAACTCACCGCTCCGGTGTAGAGGCTGCGCTCCTGGAGGTTTGGTTCTACCATTGCTTGGTCCTCTGAGTGCAGGGGAAGGTCTGGAGCAGTTTGTGAGGCCTGAGTGGAGCTCCGGTGCTGAGGCGCGGAAGTGACCGGCGCCATGTTGGTCTCCTCGCTCCGGGATGTGTCCGGCTGTGTAAAGAAGGAGCGGAGGTCCGTGGATGCACCCGGAGGGGGTTGTGATGATCCCCTGTGTTTAGAGGAGCGGGTGGTCCGTGATTTGCCCATAAAGCTGTGGAAGGTTGCCCCCAAGATTGCCTTTCTCGCTGCGGGCTCAGAGAGCAGGGAGATTAGGCTTCCATCTTGCTCGGCTTCCGGTCACGCCCCCCTGTCTAAATTTTAATGCTGTGCCCCCATGGGGGGAGATTTCGCCTCACTTCCTGTCTGGGAGACATGTCAGGCAAAACAGGAAGAGAAGAGGAACTTACTATATGAGGACACAGGAAGCATTTAAAATCTCCTGAACAGGAACATAGCGGCGAAATCATTTCTAGAATCCAAGGACCGAGCTGGCAATTTTGCAGTGGTTATTATATAATAATATCTATGTAACTCAGTTCATTTTAACATCTGCTGCACATGACTTCTTCCAGCAGTGAAATAAATCACATAAAGGCACATTTTTTCCCAGTACGCTTATATTCCTGCCAACCTTCTACAATGAGAAAGAGAGATACCTTCCCATACAAACAAATTCAGAGCTCCTGCCAAACTCTCCCACATGAAGACCATGATGACCTGATGCACAAAAAGACTAATCTACTGTTTTATTTTCCCCCTACTACTTTTCCTTTATCCTGGGATTGGAAAATAACCAATTCAGTAATTTAGTAGTTCAAAGTGACTTATATTGCTCAAAGAGGAACTTCACTAAGATTTTTAAAAATAAAAAGTCAGCAGCTACAAATATTGTGAAGGCCCATATACACGATCGGACTTTTTGACAACAAACATGCAAATTAGCTGTTTGAGGGCAACATCCGACCGTGTGTACGCTCCATCAGACAAACTTTTTCGGTTTTCATCTGACAAATGTTGGCTGTGCGAACAGACAAACTTGGTGGCAACAAAAGTCCTACGTCGGCTAGTCCGATCGTGTGTACACAAAACCATCAGACTTTAGTCCATAGTACAAACACACATGCTCCGCACCAATGCAAAACATCAGACAACAATACAGAAGTTAACCAAAGGGTGGCGGTGGAGAATTGAACTTCCTCTTTTGAAGTGTCGTCAGTACCTTGAAACCTCACTACGTTTGTGTTTGCTGCCTAAAAAGTCCTGCCGTGTGTATGCAATACAAGTTCACGGCCAACGCCCTTTGGACAGAAATCCACGGAAAAGTTTGTTTGAAGTCTGATCGTGTATATGAGGCTTAAGGCCTCATTTACACAGGTGTATTATAGTGTAGGTTCATACAAGGGTCATGTTTGCCTGCATGGGGATGCACCCGTGTTCTGTGCATCCCCGTGCAGGCAGTCCCAATTGTTTCAAATTGGATGCAGGAGCTGCATACACACAGCCACGGCTCACAATTTGACATCCATATGGGTGTACCACACTGTCTGTGTTCATGGTCGTGCACCCGCACTTGCATGGATGTCAAAGGCCTTGTTCACACAGGTGTACTATAGCGTTTACCTGTGTGAGGGTCATGTGTACCTGCACAGGGACACACAGATGCTTTGTGCATTCTCATGCAGGCAGTCTCATTTATTTCAACTGGCTGCATGGAAACAGTGTGTGTACAGGGCCGTGCACCTGCCCCGCACAGCCACTACATCCCAAACAAAATCAATGGGACTGCATGCACGGAGATGGATGGAATACCTGTGCATTCTTGTGTAGGCAAACATAGCCCTCACCCTGGCGTATACTATTGTATGCCTGTGTGAACGAGGCCTAACAGCTAACGTTTATAAATCAGGTACTTACCAGTCCATATATTTCCAGGGCTGTCTTCCCGAGTCAATTCTTCTCATCGCTGCAGGTCCCCAGTGCCGCCATCTTGAATTTGGGAGCCAGCTGTGTCTTCCTCATGAATCACAACCAGCTCCTCACTGTGCATGTGCAAGATTGCACAGTGCTAGGTCCTGTAAGGATACAGAGGTCAGCTGAAGGAACCACGGACCACAGTGGGGGGATACAGTATATTAGTCAGACTTCAACTGGAATATGCAGTTCAGTTTTGGGCACCAGTTCTCATTAAGGATATCAGGGAACTGGAAAAAGTGCAGAGAAGGGCAACCAAACTGATAAGAGGAATGGAGAAGCTCAGCTATGAGGAAAGATTAGAGGAACTGAATTTATTCTCTCTTGAGAAGAGGAGATTTAAGGGGGATATGATCAACATGTATAAATACATAAGTGGTCCATATAGTGAACTTGGTGTAGAGATATTCACTTGAAGGTCATCCCAGAGCACAAGGGGGAACTTTTTAGGTCTAGAGGAAAAGAGATTTCATCTCCAAATACGGAAAGGTTTCTTCACAGTAAGAGCTGTGAAAATGTGGAATAGACTCCCTCAGGAGCTGGTTCTGGCCAGCTTAGTACATTGCATTAAAAAGGTCTGGATTCTTTCCTAAATGTACAAAATATAACTGGATACTAACGTTTATAGGTAAAGTTGATCCAGGGAATATTCGATTGCCTCTCGGGGGATCAGGAAGGAATTTTTCCCCCTGCTGTAGCAAATTGTATCATGCTTTGCTGAGGTTTTTTGCCTTGTTCTGGATCAACTGTGGGTATAGTGTATTGTATATGATTGTGTATATGGGATTGTACATTTTTTTTTTTTTTTATTGGTTAAACTAGATGGACTTTTTTCAACCTGACTAACTATGTTGTCAGTCAACATGAGTTCAGTTTACTCACTTCCAGTCCTGGTGAGAGAGTGTTCCCGGGAACAAGAAGCAATGGGAAATATCCACAATATCTCCATTCAAAATACTTTCACTACCAGAGTGGAAACGGGTAAAAACTCTAGGAAGGTTTTTATTGCCATTTGTTGTCACAGGGACAAAATGTGGGGGAACACAGCGTGTCACAGGGACAAAATGTGGGGGGGAATCTCCCCAGTAGAGTCACAAACAGTAATAAGAAAAACAGACAGAAGTTCTTACACTTTAACTTTTTAATTTTGTTAGGCAGTTTCATGTTTCTAATTGGTATTTCGAAAGATCTATTGTGAAGAGTGAGGGGTAGCACTTTTTTTAAGTGTTGCTATACTATAGTATATCTAAACTACCTAGAGTACCCTTCAGTTTTCTTTGTGGTTCCAGGTGGTGTATCAAGATCAAGACTTCTTTTAGTTGGTTGGATGGGAGTTCCATCACTAAAGAACTAGACCATGCCTAAAAAAAAACTAGTTTTGTGTCTTGCTGCATGTATTTTGTCAATAAGCAATCATTTGAAGAAGTGTTTTGGATTGGTTGTATTTGGGAGTTGAGGTTGTAGTTATTTAAGAATAGATCTTTTGATTTCCAAGAGGCAGAGGTGTTTTCATTTAGAGAGGTTTTTAGGCTTATGTCCCCCCTTATTTTCTGCATTGTGGAATTTTCTACATTGTGGAATAAGCAATTTAGGATGTTAAAGATTCTTATATAACCCAAGAGCTTGTTCATGTCTTCCAAAAGTTTTAAAAATAGGGCAATGCCATAACAAACGTGTGAGATTGGGGTGTTGAGTGGTAAAATTGGGGCAAGAGTGTATCCAGCCTGTAGGGGGGGGGGATTTGAGAGGTATAGTAAATGCCCAATCTTCCCCACCGCCACCTTACTGAGGTGGGCCCAACCAGTTTGTATACTCCTCAAAGCTTCTGTTGGAGATTGGCAGGGCAATATTCACCATTTTTTGACAACCTTTGAAGGGTTGCATGAAATCCCCTTTTTTCACATCCCTTAGGTTTTATTTTAAATTCTTTTTATTAATTTTCATTGAAATATTTAACATTACAACACATCTACAATAACATTTCTAAATTCCCGACTACATATAACATATAACATTCCTAGAGTAGACATACTACAAAAATCTTTAAAATATCCTTTTTTTTTTTAAATCATAAAAGGTTTTATTGCTCATATGAAAAAACATATATTACATTACATTGATATTTGCACCGTAATCAGCATTTCTTTTTCCCACATAGTAACATATCCATCAATAAGGAGTCATAGTTTGCATTTTGGAACTTTCAGCATTCGGACTCTATGTCCCATCTAATCAAATCGATAACATATTCTCCATTGTCCCCATACCCTCCTCCTCCATTCTCCAATACTCACTCTCGGCGTCTACCTGTCATATCTTTAAACACCTCTTAGCAACCTCATCTGTACCAATTCCATGGGGCTTATACCAGGCACATCCAACCATGGGTCCCACAATCTGTCAAACTTTCCAGGACTGCCCCTGTGCTGGTAAATATATTTTTCCATTATAAGCGTTTTTCCCATATTCAGTATCCATGTTTTGCTATTAGGTGGCATAGCAGACTTCCATCCCATCAGTATTACCTTTCTAGCCTGGAACAGCGCCCGTGCAAAAGCGACTCTCGTCACCTCCTCCGTAATCACCCCCTCCAGAACTCCCAGTAAGCAACATAATGGATCTAATGGGACATTGACCTGGAACACCTGATTTAGCGTAGCCAGGACCTCTGTCCAATACCTATGGAGTTTGGGGCAACGCCAGAGGAATCAAGTCCCCAGACGCCGCCCTGCATCTGCCACACAATGAGTCAGGCGCCTTGCCCATTCTATACAACTTTACAGGGGTATAATGTACTCTCAACAAGATGTAAAGTTGGGATACCTTCTGTGCCACGTTTAGTGAGCAGGAGTTAACTACTTGCAGAGCTTCTTCCCATACCTCCCCCGATAGGGGGCCTAAGTCCGCCTCCCACTGAGCAGCCGCCTTTGTGGGATACCCCTCTAACATTGACGCTAATAACATGTTATAGCATTGTGAAATCATGCCCTTAGTCTCCAATGCCTCCTGCATTATATGAAAAACCGGTGTGGGGGATTGGGACCAATCAGTTGCATCCCCTTGTGCTTTAATTGCATGCTTCAGTTGTAGATAGTAAAACAGCATACTGGCAGGCAATGAATATTTATCTTGTAAATCCTTAAATGATAATAATGTTCCGTTACTGAAAATCTGGTAAAATATCCTTTAATATATAGTTATTCCTCATCTTCGCTCTCTCTCTCCAAGGAAAATTAAAAAATAAATAAATAATAATAATAAAAAAAATTGAAATAAGATCTTTAATTAAAAATGTCCCCTTCCCTTTTCTACCCCTCTTCTTCCATTTCCCTTCCCTCAAAAGTGAAATAATTGTAATTGTGATTAAATTAAGAGTGAATACTAAGGTGGTTACCAATGGATATCAACCCAGTTCACATAACCCTTTTCCATATATTTCCTCAGTTGCACTGCTTCCTAGTGAATTCCTACACACTAGTGAAAGAAAAAAAATAATTAAAAAAAAATAAAATTTCCAAATAACCTTTCTATCCAAGCTCAAACACATCCCTTAGGTTTTGATATAGCCAGGATAGGAAATTGGATAAGGGTGAATAGTACAAACAGACAGGTTAGAGAACTAGGGATCTCTAGAGATACCCTGGGACTTTTATTTGTTTCGATAAAGGGTTTTATTTGCTCATGTTGAAAACATGGCTTTGAGGGAAATCTTACAACTGTTGTATTGTAGTGGGACAGTATGCATGGAATGGAGGAGCTTATCATTTTGATAATATGGCATCTCCTGAGTGGCAAGACAGGTACATCCTTCCAGCTATTGGTGTAAAATTGAAAGCTGCAGTTTAATTAAAATATATTTTCTCTACGGCTTTAGTTACACTTACCTGTAATGAATTATGTCCCATGATGTGCAGGCTGCTGGATTCTGTAGAAATGTTCATTGCAAGGCTGCTCTGTCCTCTTCCTGCTGCTGAAATTTGGCACTGTGGGAGTTAACAGCCTTTGGTCCAGTGGCGGATGGTGTTTTTCTTATTGGGGGGGGGGCAGCAAACAACCCCCCCCCCCCCAGGCGGCACTACCCCCCACCCGCTGTCTGCTGGTCGATCTGGCACTTACCCCATCTAGGTGTGGGGGGTGGCGAGCTGCAGGCAGCGGCTCCAGTGTCCTCGAGTAAGGCGGACCCAATCTAGGTGGCGAGCAGTGGCTTCAGTGTCCTCGCCTCCAGCCTCCAGCTTCTGTGGTGCAAGCCGCCATGCGTCTCCTCTCTCTTCTTCCTAAGTGCTAGGCGTCCAATAGGATCAGGTAAAAGTGTAAACAGAGAAAATTATGTTTCTCCTGCGCTTGTGCGGATAGGTCTTGGTAAAACTGGTAGTATTTTCATATAGATATTGATATATAATCAATCAAGCATGCATGCCCTGCTGCCTTAGCCAACCGGGGAAAGTCCAGAATGCTTAACAAGAAGAAGACAGAGAAGGTGCGTGGCCTGATGCATAAAACGTTTATTAAAACAAACTGGTGTGTACAGAAAATAAAAATACTACGTACTCATGAGAGTGGATGAGTTACAATGTAAGTTTTTTAAATTTTATATTTAACTCCATTGACTAGGGGGTACTTACATTGTAACTCACCCACTCTTATGAATATGTAGTATTTTTATTTTCTGTACACACCAGTTTGTTTTACTAATCATTTTAAAAGTACTTATTGCATCAGGCCACGCGCCTTCTCTTTGTTCTTCTTATCCAATAGGATCGCCTGGCGATTTGGCCAATTTGGAAATGGGTCTCATAACCCGCTTTCTAATTGGCAGGGAGGAGAATTAGTGTGAAAACAGCGAATATTCATTCGCTATCATCACACAACTGGGTGGGATCGGGTGCAGTGCTTTTTTGAAGCCTATTAAAGCCTCTGGCTCTAAACACGTGCTTCAAAAAAATACACCCCCCCCCCATTGGAATCCATAGTCTGGCGCCCTGTATGTAGATCAGGCGGCCGGACGCATGGATAGGGGGGAGCGGCACCTGTGCGCTCCTATTGGACGGGCCGTTGCTTGAACTGACGAGGACACCTGCCACAAGGGGTGGACTCTGCTAGGAGTCCGCCTGCTCGACGGGGAATTTGTCCGCTGATCCCCACTGAGCAGACGAATGGTCAGTCTGTATCCACTCCGCTTATACAGAGTGGACACAGCCTACTCTCCTCTATGGGTGGTTGGATGTAAACGAACCGCCTGTCCGTTTACACTCGACTGCCATCCGATCCGATCTGCTAGACAGATGGGGAACGGATCCCCACCTATCAGATTGGATGTCAGTGGCTGTAAGGCCTGATTCACACCTATGCATTTTTAGTGCTTTTTGCATTTTGCAGATTTGCACTACAGTCCGATTAACATGGTTTCCCATGGAACAAGTTCTGTAGTGGAAATCTGCAAAATGCAAAAAGCACTAAAAATGCATAGGTGTGAATCAGGCCTAAATGGACACATGTTCGTTTACATCTGCTGCTCCACAGAAGATAATGGAGGGTCTGACGAGCTCCGCCTGAAAAACTGACAGGCCTATCGGTCCGCCTGTGTGTAAGGGCCCTGACTGATTACACTGCCTTTAACATGATCTGTGAATGGGTCTGATCACTCACAGCATTCTTGCCTCCATTCACAGATAGTATTATGAAGAAAGTAATCTGCGTAATACACAATTCTGGAGTGCGTATCCATCATAAAGCATTATGATGGATACACACTCCAGGGCTGTGGATTGTAGTGTACAGATTACCAGCATCACAGGATGCCAAAAAAGTGAGCTCACCCTTTAAGTTCCCCTGTAACTCACAGAATATCCCTGTACTGTCTTGTCCTGTATTCCATTGCTGAATGCTTGGATTCATCGCAGGGTCAGAGGCTTAAATAACTTTTTACCAGGTCAGCAATGGCAGCCTACGTGTTTCTTTCGCTACATGTGTATATTATATAAATGTACATAAACTACAAAATGCTGACCAGCTTCAATAGTTCTTTGTTCTATATAAAAAAAAAAATACAAATATTGTCTTTTGAACTCTACCTTTCTGTTGCTTCTGTTCTCATCAGTATTTGAACATTTTTAGAAAGTGTTGTACCAAAATCAGAATTTTGATGCTATGAGTCCAACGATAGCTGTAATAGAGGAAAAAATATCAGTTACTTATATGGAAACATACAAACCATAAACTTAAAGCCTTAAGCCTCATACACACGATCGGATTTTCGAACGGGAAATGTGTGATGACAGGCTGTTGGCGGAAAATCCGACCATTTGTGCGATCCATCGGACAATTGTTGTCGGATTTTCCGCGGATAAATGTTGGATCGCAGGTTTTAAAATTTTCCGCAGACAAATGTCTGTTGGATTTTCCGAGCGTGTGTGCATAAGTCCGTTGGACAAAAGTCCAAAGTACAAACATGCATGTTCGGAAGAAAGGACGAGCCAGAAGCGGTCGGTCTTGAAAAATAGCGTTCGTAATGGAGAATTAACATTCGTGACGTGGCTAATTATGAAATCTCGAAATTCAGCGCACAGTTCTCTTCTTCTTTAATGGGATAATAATGAAGCTGCTTTGCTGGTGATACTGATGGAGTTATGGCAAACAAATTTTCAAAGGCTTTTTTTTTCTAGTGATATCAAGAATAATATTTGTAGCGCTGGTAGATTTTTAATCTACTGCTGATAGGTAAATTTAGTGGGTTATCTGTCTATACATAGTCAGATTTACCTCTGTTCCAGCTCGGGTGAGTTGCATGTAATTTCACACTGCACTTGTGGGTGTGTCGTTGTTGCTATGGGCCAGTGTTGGAAAGGCAACACATTAAAGTGTATAAGTGCTCCCCTGTCCCGGAGATAACTTGGTGGAGGTGGTCCTCCGAGTTGCATTCTGGGAGAGGGTATTTATGGGACAGACGCCATGTTTCGGGGGGGGGTTTCTGAGAAGATCCCAGGGGAGGACCCGTCATGGAAGGATCACGCAGAGTGCTGGTCTGGAGAGGGGCCTGGTGACTCGATTGGAGGACGTAACCTAAAGTAATCTTACCGCATAGTACTGCCGGATTGGCTTAAAGGTCCTAGTACTGTGTCTGTTGTCCGTAAACCAATACATCCTGTGGCAGAGGACGGTACGGGTTTTGTTCCAACCAAGTCTGTGGCAGAGACTTTTGTCCATGCTGCGTACTGGCTGCTAGGTTGGTGAGAGAAACCTATCCAGGCGGGCAAAGATTCAACCCTATAGAGAGAATATATTCAGCTACAAGTTTTCAATCCCTAATGCTACACAAAGAACATTAAGAAAAGGTATTTGAGCTTCCCTGCAACTCTCCTTCTGCCTCTTTCCTGCTACTTCCTTCAATTTTATGTTTATTAAAGCATTGGAAAAGATACTCAAGTGTCCGGTGCCTACAATGTTTATGGTAAACTCAACGGGACCCTAGACCCGGTTCTGGTGAAAAAGAGGTAAAGAAGGTGACGGTAACAGCCCGCTTAAACCAGCAGCTCCACCGAGAGTTATTGCTACATATTATTATGCTTTTTTTTTTTTTTTTTTGGGCAAGTTACCACAACACAATTATCCCGTAGTCTTTAAAGCGGGGGTCCACCCACACCGCAAAAAAAAAAAAAATATTAAAAGCCAGCAGCTACAAATACTGCAGCTGCTGACTTTTAATACATGGCCACTTACCTGTCCCAGGGTCCAGCGATGTCGGCAGGCGACGCCGAGAACCCGCTCGGTTCTCGGCAGCTGCCGCCGCCATCCTAGGTGAGGGAATCAGGAAGTGAAGCGTTGCGGCTTCACTTCCCGGTTCCCTACTGCGCATGTGCGAGTCGCGCTGCGCATCGTAACTGGTCCCCGCTATCTCCTGGGAGCTGTGTGTTTCCCAGGAGACAGCGCGGAGGGACAGGGAGAGACATAGACTCCCATGGGAGTCTATGCTGGAAGTGGGTGCAAATACCTGTCTTAGACAGGTATCTGCACCCCCCTCCCCCCTGAAAGGTTCCAAATGTGACACCGGAGGGGGGGAGGGTTCCGAAAAGCGGAAGTTCCATTTTTGTGTGGAACTCCGCTTTAAGATCAAAGATACAACTATGTTGGTGTCCCTTTTCAATTTTACATTGTATTTTTTAAAATGTAACTGCCTACTCCTGAACTGTCATTTGAAGTAAAACACATAGCCAAGTGTTATTCTACACAATTTTTTTATTGTGCATTAAAAAAAAGAAAACAAAAAAAATTAGACATGCTATCTGCCAATAGAACCAAAAAGTGCATTCTATGCATCCAAAAATATAGAAAATGTAATAAATCAAATCGTTATTATTCAACCAAAATATAAAAAAAAAAGCCTCATGCATGTGTCCTGCTTCTTAATATAGGACAGGGATATGCAATTAGCGGACCTCCAGCTGGTGCAGAACTACAAGTCCCATGATGCATAGCAAGATTCTGACAACACAAGCATGAGACCCAGAGGCATGATGGGACTTGTAGTTTTGCAACAGCTGGAGGTCCGCTAATTGCATATCCCCGATATAGGAGGTCAACAATGCCAAAAGTTGGTGAAAGCAGGGGTCCGTCATCCGGAGATAATTCTGAAAATCATCTGGATTATTCTCCTGGAGCTCCCGCAGCAAAGGCATATGACATAATTGGTCACGATTAATAAAGCAACCAATTTTTGGTCCAAGAACTCCTCCTGTTCCTGGACTGGACTTGGGTCAAAGGAATAACTCCAAGACCAATAATAAATAACACGTTATCTCCTCCGATATTGCAACATGTCTGGTTGATGAATGGCCGTTCAGAAACAAACTGAAAAGCATGAAATGAAAAGCGCGAACTGAAAAGCGCTAAATGAAAAGCGAGAATCAACACTAACCAAACTTCTACATGAAATTAGCAGAAGGAGCCCAAAGGGTGGCGCTAAAGTACTGAAAAACCACATAGTACGTCACTACATTTGTGTTTGTTGGCTGACAATTCCTTGCCGTTTATACGCAAGATGAAATCCAGGCACACGCCTTCGGACAAAAGTCAGATGTTTTGTCTGCGGAAAATCCAATCGTGTGTACGAGGCTTTAGTTTTGACTAAATTAAAAACAGAAAAATTGGCACAAGGGACATAACTTGCACTTATGGTTTATCCCTTGTGCTGATGCTTTGTGTTTTAGGGGAAATTTTCATCTGTCCAAGCCTCTACCCCATCGCTGTAGCCTGGTGTAGTTTAATACAACTAAGGGGCTGACAGGAGCTCTTGTCAAGAGAATTTGACTATGCTTGCCGTTTCCTGGCAGATCTGCCATTCATTCTACAGATTCTATGAACGACACAAGATCCCTGAATGGGGAACTGGTAGATGATTGGCAGTTCTGCCCCATTCATTCATAGATCCTGTGTCATTCATGTAAGTTGTAGTACGGCTTTATAAATGGCGGATCTGCCAGGAAAGGGCGGGTATAGTCGCGCTTTCTTGATGAAAGCCCCTTAGTGTATTAACCTCCACCACCTACAAAAACATTCAACACATCAGCAGCCATAACTGCAATACTCAGCATGGTGGTCAGTGTCAAATTATGTTTCCCAAATATTTTATGCCAAATGCGTCTACAGTGTAATCGGTTTTTATCATTGTATTCTCTGCAAGAGCTGTTGGGTTGCTGCACTTCATTTTACAGACTAAATATTGTGACTGGCTATTTACATTATCCTGTATACAACTATTTCCCCCGTGCATTTGCTTCACCTCCCCCTCCAGTGCTGCCCTTATGCATAGTTGCCAACATTGTAAAAAAAAAATGTGGGACACTTTTGTGGCTGTAGGCGGAGCCGTACAATAATTAGGGGGCAGGGCATTCGTTTGCAGGCGTGGCTTAGGAGAAATATACAAGTGCGCGGCGAAAGATGGGCGTGGTTTACGCAACATAGTGGGCATGGCTTAAATGGGCGCGGCTCAAAAGGGTGTGGTTAGAGTCTGAGATGAATGAGGGATGGAGAGGGAAAGGGGGAGAGGGGGAAAGGGGGGGAGGGGAAAAGGGGGAGAGGGGGAGCGGGGGAAAGGGGGAGAGGGGGAAAGGGAAATGACGGGACAGCAGCCCCAGATCCTACACAATAAAATATGTGTATTCTAGAAAGTTTAACAATCAGCAGATAAAGATACTCCAAGCACCTGGTGTTAGCACTTCAATCATCCCGGCACCATGGTTGTTATGGTGTCAGGATGATTGAAGTGCATTATTTCTATTATTACATTGTAATATAAAATGAAATCATTCAACTCACCATAATGCAGAATCAGTGGGATCCCTGAGCGTGTCACTAGCCACGTCGCCTGCCACCAGCCGTCCGTCCTTGCGTCAGATGTCCCAGCAGAGTCTGTCCTTGCATCAGGTGTCCCAGCAGAGTCCATCCTTGCATCAGGTGCCCCCAGCGGAGCCCCCCTTACATCAGATGCGCCCAGCGGAGCCCCCCCTCACACCAGGAGTCCCCAGCGGAGCCCCCCTCACACCAGGAGTCCCCGGCGAAGCCCCCCTCACACCAGGAGTCCCCGGCGGAGCCCCCCCTCACACCAGGTGTCCCCGGCGGAGCCCCCCCACATCAGGTGTCCCCGGCAGAGCCCCCCTCACATCAGGTGTCCCCAGTGGAGCCCCCGCTCACATTAGGTGTCCCCAGTGGAGCCCCCCCTCACATTAGGTGTCCCCAGTGGAGCCCCCCCTCACATTATGTGTCCCCAGTGGAGCCCTCCCTCACATTAGGTGTCCCCAGTAGTGGAGCCCCCCCCCTCACATCAGGTGTCCCCAGTGGAGCCCCCCTTACATCAGGTGTCCCCAGTGGAACCCCCCTTTTATCATATTCCCACAGTGGTGCGGTGCGCCCCCCCCCTACGTGTGCCCCCCTACCTCAGAGGTGTCCTAGTGTGTCCGCCGGCCGCATGGCTAGAACCCCCGCCCCTTTCCATAGCAGACTGGCAGCGGGGCGGGGGGTAGGCGGGGCGAGGCGGAGCGGGTGGAGGGTGGGCGGCGACGCAGGAGCTCCGTCTAGCCCCCCCCCCCAGCCATCTTCCTGAACTTCTTTAAGATGGCGGCCGACGGAGACAATGTCTCCGCCGGCTGCGGACCTCTAGCGGCGGCGAAAATCTTGAAGAGCCGGATTTCTCGGGACATTTCCCGGGACACCACAAATTCGGGAATGGAGTCTAAGTCCCGGGAATGTCCCGGGAAATCCGGAACAGTTGGCAACTATGCCTTATGGCACATGCGCAGATGTGCAAAAGGGCTCTGCCTGGCCTTCAGGTCCTAGCAGAGCCCCATGACACATCTGCTTATGTGCAGGATGTTTCCCATGCGTGCACAAAAGATGTTTACATTTGAGACTTTCAAAATTGCTGTCTTTACGCATGTGCAGGGGAAACCTACACATGCGCAGATATTCACAGGAACCTGTGTGTGTAGATGTGCTGCAAGGCTCACTCAGCACCCAAAACCCTGCAGCACATCTGTGCATGAGCAAGCACATGCTTTTCCTGCCTAGACGGGAATCTAAAAAGCGCAAAAATAATTCTAAGAAAAAAAAATTATATCCAATTGTAATAGAGGGAGGGGCAAGAGGTAGCCGAACATCATATTTATGTAAGGGTAAATGTCCACTTTAAAGTTAACCAGTTGAACCCTGGAAGAATTTACCCTTTCATGACTAGGCCATTTTTTGCTATTTAGCACTGCCTTCCATCAGCTGTGTAAATACAAGAGGCATGTGTATTCCTCCTTAAATATTGGTGTGCTTTATGTTATCCCACATCTGTGCGGTAATTTAGTGTAAAACTTTGCCTCTGTGCAGGAACTTCCTGTAATAAAGACCGCTCACTGCTACTCTCTCTCCTTGTTCAGGGTGACTGATCTTGTCTCTGCCCCCCCCCCCCCCCCCTGTAGTTTTTTTGCAGGCATCCTGTAGTGTTTGTGGTTTGCTAGGTCTCTCCCCCAGCTCAATGTACAGCACAGTGATGAAGTCACTGCTACTGTTCACAGGGTAATAACTGGGTTTGTAAAAATGTTTGGTGCACACAAAGAGGATTTCAATATTTTTGTGAAATGCTTTAAAAGTGGAGGTAAACTCTGGAACAGGTGCATCCGAGCTACTACCTCCTGATCAATACCTGGTGAGCCTCAAGAACAAAGCACTCAGCCTATGAAGTCTCGGTAAATCTCTATATAGTCCATGCAAAAAAGGAGAAAGGCTGGTGCTATTTAAGTCAGCTAAAACATCGTTTTACATCTGAATTTGCAGATTTCCCTAATGCCCCGTACACACGGTCGGACTTTGTTCCGACATTCCGACAACAAAATCCTAGGATTTTTTCCGACGGATGTTGGCTCAAACTTGTCTTGCATACACACGGTCACACAAAGTTGTCGGAAAATCCGATCGTTCTGAACGCGGTGACGTAAAACACGTACGTCGGGACTATAAACGGGGCAGTGGCTAATAGCTTTCATCTCTTTATTTATTCTGAGCATGCGTGGCACTTTGTCCGTCGGATTTGTGTACACACGATCGGAATTTCCGACAACGGATTTTGTTGTCGGAAAATTTTATCTCCTGCTCTCCAACTTTGTGTGTCGGAAAATCCGATGGAAAATGTCCGATGGAGCCTACACACGGTCGGAATTTCCGACAACACGCTCCGATCGGATATTTTCCATCGGAAAATCCGACCGTGTGTACGGGGCATTACACTGCAGACTCTGATGTAAGGGAGAACTCAGGGGACTCTGACATAAGGGATGCTCTGGAAACCCTGATTTAAGGAGGAACACTAAGAAATCTGATGTACTGAGAGGACTCTGATGTAAGGGGGAACGATGCAGCCTCTGGTTTAAAGAGGAACTCTGATGTAAGGGGTGCTCTGAGAACCCTGATATACCTTAGTGTACTCACTCAGAGGCAGGAGAGAGAACGGGGAAGGGGAGGGGAGACTTCAGTCACAGACAGGGATGGATGGTGAGCTCACTCACCCCTTGGCAGTCAGCACCTCTCATCCAGATGTATCTGTGGTTGCTAGACTTCAAAGTTCCGGCCCCCACTTTCCTCTTCTGAGGCACAGCGCCGGGGATTGGAGTGTGGGCAGACACAGAGGGGTAGGGGCAGGAGGAAGAGGTGCAGAGCGATCTGTCTCTCCTCTCCCATCTGTATGTGGGGGGTGGGGGGGGTGTTAGTGCTGTCTTTGGACAGTGTGAGAGAGAGTGTAACAGACACTTCCGGCTAGACAACTGCAGCCAGCAACCCTGCTAGAAACTCATAGTCCAGTGTGAATAATGTTAGCTACGACTAAGGCTATTGCCGAAACGCGTCAGCTTTATTGTCACTCTGATGTACCAATAAACAACACTTCAAGGATTACAGTTTTGCCGGCTCTCCTTATTACTGTTCCAGTGTGAATAATGTGCCTGGGTCTCAGACAGTTTGAAACCCGGACGCATGATTTCAAATCGAACTTTCTGGGTGAATCCCAGACAGGTGGCAACCCTACTCCCCACCCAGCAGCACTAGCAATGCACCCATCACTTCCATTTCACTCTGTAATGCTGACAGTGCATGCCCCCCTCCCCCCAGGTCACCCTGTAGCAATGACACAACACCCATAGCTCCCAACTGTCCCTGATTTGGAGGGACTGTCCCTGATTTGGAGCAATGTCCCTCTGTCCTCCTCATTTTGGTCTGATCTATATAGTTGTATATAAAATGCACTTTTTATCTTTCAAAAAGTGTTTCCCAGTGCTAAACCTTTCATCCAATTTCTCAATTGCTGCATTTTTAAATTCCAAAAGCCAATATAAAGGAATTGGAGTGGTAAAAAAAGCACTTGTGGGTTTCACCAATTTTGTTTTTTTTGTACAATTCTCCTTTAAGAGGGTGTGGCAGGGGGTGTGTCCCATGCCTACATACTTTTGCTGATAGGTGTCCCTCATTCCCATATCAAAAAGTTGGGAGGTATGCAATACCCCATCATTCATTTCCCTCACTGAGCAACCCCATGTAGCTCTGCAATGCACCCCTGTCATCTCACCCTGCACCTCTGACATTGCACCCCTCTGTCACTCATCTCCCCACCAATGTCTCTGCCATCTACACATAACTTTGCAATGCTGATACTGAACTGTCACACAAATCCCTCACACCTTCCTTAATAAATCAAAGGACCCCTGACATAGGCGCTTCCCTCTCGGTACATCCCTGCTCTCTCTTTCATATTCCACAACAATTACTCCCGTGTCACTTTAACTGCGGCCCCGGAAGTGCCTCCCTTTATTTACATTCCCCCTTGGCCTCCCGGGCGGAAGCGCTGTGGTGACTCTTCCCCCGGGTGCGGGGGCCTCTGGTAAAGGTTCCGGGGGGAGGTGACACGTGGCTCCGACAGAGGGGCGGGGAGTTGGGCGTAGGAGGACTGGGATGGCTGGGACTGAGAGGACCACCGAGAACGGTAAGGGGGTGTCTGTGGTGTACAGGGTGGACCCCGCTGTGTATTTGGGGAGATGGGCTCCGGGGGGAACTTGTGCAGCAACTTGTGCAGCAACTGTGGACCAGGACACTCACTCCTCCAATACGTGAAATAAGGACTGTCTGTGACTCCAGGGAAAATGTGGAGGCAGCCAGTGAGTGTTTACAATAGTTTCTGACATTCCTATCCAGAGGAGGATCCCTGACATCCATGGAGGTGCATTGTAGATCCCAGCTGTACTGGGGGGTGACCACTAGAAGGGACCGAGGACTGTCCCGGGGGTGACCACTAGAAGGGACCGAGGACTGTCCCGGGGGTGACCACTAGAAGGGACCGGGGACTGTCCTGAGGGGTGTCCACTAGAAGGGACCGGCGACTGTCCTGAGGGGTGACCACCAGAGAGGACCGGCGACTGTCCTGAGGGGTGACCACCAGAGAGGACCGGGGACTGTCCTGAGGGGTGACCACCAGAGAGGACCGGCGACTGTCCTGAGGGGTGACCACCAGAGAGGACCGGGGACTGTCCTGAGGGGTGACCACTAGAGAGGACCGGGGACTGTCCTGAGGGGTGACCACCAGAGAGGACCGGGGACTGTCCTGAGGGGTGACCACCAGAGAGGACCGGGGACTGTCCTGAGGGGTGACCACCAGAGAGGACCGGGGACTGTCCTGAGGGGTGACCACCAGAGAGGACCGGGGACTGTCCTGAGGGGTGACCACCAGAGAGGACCGGGGACTGTCCTGAGGGGTGACCACCAGAGAGGACCGGGGACTGTCCTGAGGGGTGACCACCAGAGAGGACCGGGGACTGTCCTGAGGGGTGACCACCAGAGAGGACCGGGGACTGTCCTGAGGGGTGACCACCAGAGAGGACCGGCGACTGTCCTGAGGGGTGACCACCAGAGAGGACCGGGGACTGTCCTGAGGGGTGACCACCAGAGAGGACCGGGGACTGTCCTGAGGGGTGACCACCAGAGAGGACCGGCGACTGTCCTGAGGGGTGACCACCAGAGAGGACCGGCGACTGTCCTGAGGGGTGACCACCAGAGAGGACCGGCGACTGTCCTGAGGGGTGACCACTAGAAGGGACGGGGGACTGTCCTGAGGGGTGACCACTAGAAGGGACGGGGGACTGTCCTGAGGGGTGACCACTAGAAGGGACGGGGGACTGTCCTGAGGGGTGACCACTAGAAGGGACGGGGCACTGTCCTGGGGGGTGCCCACTAGAAGGAACGGGGGACTGTCCTGAGGGGTGACCACTAGAAGGGACGGGGGACTGTCCTGAGGGGTGACCACTAGAAGGGACAGGGGAACTGTCCCCGGGGTTACCACTAGAAGGGACGGGGGACTTTCCTGGGGGGTGACCACTAGAAGGGACGGGGGACTGTCCCCGGGGTGACCACTAGAAGGGACGGGGGACTGTCCCCGGGGTGACCACTAGAAGGGACGGAGGACTGTCCTGGGGGGTGACCACTAGAAGGGACGGGGGACTGTCCCGGGGGGTGACCACTAGAAGGGACGGGGGACTGTCCCGGGGGTGACCACTAGAAGGGACGGAGGACTGTCCTGGGGGGTGACCACTAGAAGGGACGGGGGACTGTCCTGGGGGGTGACCACTAGAGGTGACGGGGGACTGTCCTGAGGGGTGACCACTAGAAGGGACGGGGGACTGTCCTGAGGGGTGACCACTAGAAGGGACAGGGGAACTGTCCCCGGGGTTACCACTAGAAGGGACGGGGGACTTTCCTGGGGGGTGACCACTAGAAGGGACGGGGGACTGTCCTGAGGGGTGACCACTAGAAGGGACGGGGGACTGTCCTGAGGGGTGACCACTAGAAGGGACAGGGGAACTGTCCCCGGGGTTACCACTAGAAGGGACGGGGGACTTTCCTGGGGGGTGACCACTAGAAGGGACGGGGGACTGTCCCCGGGGTGACCACTAGAAGGGACGGGGGACTGTCCCTGGGGTGACCACTAGAAGGGACGGAGGACTGTCCTGGGGGGTGACCACTAGAAGGGACGGGGGACTGTCCCGGGGGGTGACCACTAGAAGGGACGGGGGACTGTCCCGGGGGGTGACCACTAGAAGGGACGGGGGACTGTCCCGGGGGTGACCACTAGAAGGGACGGAGGACTGTCCTGGGGGGTGACCACTAGAAGGGACGGGGGACTGTCCTGGGGGGTGACCACTAGAGGTGACGGGGGACTGTCCTGGGGGACCAATAGAAGGGACGGGGGACTGTCCCGGGGGTGACCACTAGAAGGGACGGGGGACTGTCCCGGGGGTGACCACTAGAAGGGACGGGGGACTGTCCCCAGGGTGACCACTAGAAGGGACGGGGGACTGTCCTGGGGGGTGACCACTAGAGGTGACGGGGGACTGTCCTGGGGGACCAATAGAAGGGACGGGGGACTGTCCTGGGGGACCAATAGAAGGGACGGGGGACTGTCCCGGGGGTGACCAATAGAAGGGACGGGGGACTGTCACGGGGGTGACCACTAGAAGGGACGGGGGACTGTCCTGGGGGGTGACCACTAGAAGGGACGGGGGACTGTCCTGAGGGGTGACCACTAGAAGGGACAGGGGAACTGTCCCCGGGGTGACCACTAGAAGGGACGAGGGACTGTCCCCGGGGTGACCACTAGAAGGGACGGGGGACTGTCCCCGGGGTGACCACTAGAAGGGACGGGGGACTGTCCCGGGGGTGACCACTAGAAGGGACGGGGGACTGTCCCGGGGGTGACCACTAGAAGGGACGGGGGACTGTCCCGGGGGTGACCACTAGAAGGGACGGAGGACTGTCCTGGGGGGTGACCACTAGAAGGGACGGGGGACTGTCCCGGGGGGTGACCACTAGAAGGGACGGGGGACTGTCCCGGGGGTGACCACTAGAAGGGACGGAGGACTGTCCTGGGGGGTAACCACTAGAAGGGACGGGGGACTGTCCTGGGGGGTGACCACTAGAAGGGACGGGGGACTGTCCTGGGGGGTGACCACTAGAGGTGACGGGGGACTGTCCTGGGGGCCCAATAGAAGGGACGGGGGACTGTCCCGGGGGTGACCACTAGAAGGGACGGGGGACTGTCCCGGGGGTGACCACTAGAAGGGACGGGGGACTGTCCCGGGGGTGACCACTAGAAGGGACGGGGGACTGTCCCCAGGGTGACCACTAGAAGGGACGGGGGACTGTCCTGGGGGGTGACCACTAGAGGTGACGGGGGACTGTCCTGGGGGACCAATAGAAGGGACGGGGGACTGTCCTGGGGGTGACCACTAGAAGGGACGGGGGACTGTCCCGGGGGTGACCACTAGAAGGGACGAGGGACTGTCCTGGGGGGTGACCACTAGAAGGGACGGGGGACTGTCCCGGGGGGTGACCACTAGAAGGGACGGGGGACTGTCCTGGGGGGTGACCACTAGAAGGGACGGGGGACTGTTCCCAGGGTGACCACTAGAAGGGACGGGGGACTGTCCTGGGGGGTGCCCACTAGAAGGGACCGGGGACTGTCCCGGGGGTGACCACCAGAGAGGACCGGTGACTGTCCCGGGGGTGACCACCAGAGAGGACCGGTGACTGTCCCGGGGGTGACCACCAGAGAGGACCGGTGACTGTCCCGGGGGTGACCACCAGAGAGGACCGGTGACTGTCCCGGGGGTGACCACCAGAGAGGACCGGTGACTGTCCCGGGGGTGACCACCAGAGCGGACCGGTGACTGTCCCGGGGGTGACCACCAGAGAGGACCGGGGACTGTCCTGGGGGGTGACCACCAGAGAGGACCGGGGACTGTCCTGGGGGGTGACCACCAGAGAGGACCGGGGACTGTCCTGGGGGGTGACTACCAGAGAGGACCGGGGACTGTCCTGGGGGGTGACCACTAGAAGGGACCGGGGACTGTCCTGGGGGGTGACCACGAGAGGGGACTGGGACTGTCCTGGGGGTGACTGATGTCAGCAGAGGGACCGGCTGTCTCTTCTGGGCTGTTGAGTGACCTCATGATGGCGCTTATGTGGAGCACACCCTATCATTAGGGGGGTGGCTGTAAAAAACCACGAGTAGACAGCCAGCCCCTTGGTGGAGTGGTACATGTGCCACAGAGTACCCCATTGCCTCTTGGGATCCATGACATGGGTATCCCACTGCAGGGGACAAGGTATATGTAACACTCTGTGCCGTGTTCCTGCGTGCTTTATGAGCCTGGCTATGAGGTTGGACAGGGCACCCCCCTTCCTCATGACAATGTCCAACAATGTAGCCAGCAAGGAAAAAGCTGTTTGATATTTCCCATTCACAGAGCATAACTTAAAAAAAAAAGTATTAAAAAAATTAGCCCCATCTGTACTTTGCAGGCAGATCTTCATTATCAATATGATTACATTAGAACATTATCCAAACAAAGGGTTAAATGTGTAGGGCTGGGCTTCTTGTGTTGTATGTTAAGGAGGACAGACTCACTCTAACATTGTTAAAAAATAAAAATAAAAAAAACTTGCAGTCAGCCATGAAGTCTTCTCCTGAGAAACATCTAACAGGCAAGAAATATTTAATCTTTCTAAGATTAAATTCTCAGCGTAGCAGGGGGTGACCCGGCAGCCTGAAAGACGATCGATGTGGGTAGTTACAAGCATCGGTCTCCCTGTGTACCTTTTTAATCCAGCAGCTGACAGCCGCTTCACCTAACCCCCCCCCCCCCCCCCCGGCTTTCAGCTGCTTTATTAAAAGGTATACAGGGAGATTAGTGCTTGTAACTACCCACACCAATCGTCCCGACGTCCTCTGCGGGCTCCCCGAGTCTGCTCTGGTCCCCCTCTGTGTGCTCTCCCTCCCGTGTGCTCTCCCTCCCGTGTGCTCTCCCTCCCGTGTGCTGCTCCTCCGGTCCCCCTCCGTGTGCTCCCCCTCCGTGTGCTCCTCCTCCAGCCCCCCTACGTGTGCTCCTCCTCCAGCCCCCCTACGTGTGCTCCCCCTCCGCTCCTCCCTCTGTGTGCTCCCCCTCCGCTCCTCCCTCTGTGTGCTCCCCCTCCGCTCCTCCCTCTGTGTGCTCCCCCTCCGCTCCTCCCTCTGTGTGCTCCCCCTCCGCTCCTCCCTCTGTGTGCTCCCCCTCCGCTCCTCCCTCTGTGTGCTCCCCCCTCCGCTCCCCCTCCGCTCCCCCCTCCGTGTGCTCCTCCTCCGCTCCCCCCTCCGTGTGCTCCTCCTCCGCTCCCCCCTCCGTGTGCTCCTCCTCCGCTCCCCCCTCCGTGTGCTCCTCCTCCGCTCCCCCCTCCGTGTGCTCCTCCTCCGCTCCCCCCTCCGTGTGCTCCTCCTCCGCTCCCCCCTCCGTGTGCTCCTCCTCCGCTCCCCCCTCCGTGTGCTCCTCCTCCGCTCCCCCCTCCGTGTGCTCCTCCTCCGCTCCCCCCTCCGTGTGCTCCCCCTCCGTGTGCTCCTCCTCCGCTCCCCCTCCGTGTGCTCCTCCTCCGCTCCCCCTCCGTGTGCTCCCCCTCCGTGTGCTCCCCCTCCGCTCCCCCTCCGTGTGCTCCTCCTCCGCTCCCCCTCCGTGTGCTCCTCCTCCGCTCCCCCTCCGTGTGCTCCTCCTCCGCTCCCCCTCCGTGTGCTCCCCCTCCGCTCCCCCCTCCGTGTGCTCCCCCTCCGCTCCCCCCCTCTGTGTGCTCCCCCTCCGCTCCCCCCCTCTGTGTGCTCCCCCTCCGCTCCCCCCCTCTGTGTGCTCCCCCTCTGCTCCCCCCTCTGTGTGCTCCCCCTCCGCTCCCCCCTCTGTGTGCTCCCCCTCCGCTCCCCCTCCGCTGCCCCCTCTGTGTGCTCCCCCTCCGCTCCCCCCTCTGTGTGCTCCCCCTCCGCTCCCCCTCCGCTGCCCCCTCTGTGTGCTCCCCCTCCGCTCCCCCCTCTGTGTGCTCCCCCTCCGCTCCCCCCTCTGTGTGCTCCCCCTCCGCTCCCCCCTCTGTGTGCTCCCCCTCCGCTCCCCCCTCTGTGTGCTCCCCCTCCGCTCCCCCCTCTGTGTGCTCCCCCTCCGCTCCCCCCTCTGTGTGCTCCCCCTCCGCTCCCCCCTCTGTGTGCTCCCCCTCCGCTCCCCCCTCTGTGTGCTCCCCCTCCGCTCCCCCCTCTGTGTGCTCCCCCTCCGCTCCCCCCTCTGTGTGCTCCCCCTCCGCTCCCCCCTCTGTGTGCTCCCCCTCCGCTCCCCCCTCTGTGTGCTCCCCCTCCGCTCCCCCCTCTGTGTGCTCCCCCTCCGCTCCCCCCTCTGTGTGCTCCCCCTCCGCTCCCCCCTCCGTGTGCTCCCCCTCCGCTCCCCCCTCCGTGTGCTCCCCCTCCGCTCCCCCCTCCGTGTGCTCCCCCTCCGTGTGCTCCCCCCTCCGTGTGCTCCCCCTCCGTGTGCTCCCCCTCCGTGTGCTCCCCCTCCGTGTGCTCCCCCTCCGTGTGCTCCCCCCTCCGTGTGCTCCCCCTCCGTGTGCTCCTCCTCCGCTCCCCCTCCGTGTGCTCCTCCTCCGCTCCCCCTCCGTGTGCTCCTCCTCCGCTCCCCCTCCGTGTGCTCCTCCTCCGCACCCCCTCCGCTCCCCCCTCCGGTCCCCCTTCGTGTGCTCCCCCTCCGCGTGCTCCTCCTCCGGTCCCCCTCCGTGTGCTCCTCCTCCGCTCCCCCCTCCGTGTGGTCCCCCTCCGTGTGCTCCTCCTCCGCTCCCCCTCCAAAAGAAAGGGACTGGGGAATCTGTGTCCTCAGTCCCTTTCCCTGTCTAGAAGGGGAGAGGTCGGGGGTCTGTTTAGACCCCTGATCTCTTACCAAAGCCCCCAACAGGGCTGATAATAAATAAAGAATTGTACAATTTTTTTTTTTTTTTAAACACTGACACCGAACCCCCCCCCACGCCTAAAAAGAAGGCTTTGTAAAAAAATCTAATAAAAAATTAAAAACTACTGACACAGTCCACGCCTCATCAGTGCCACCTATCGGTGCCCATCAATGCTGCATATTAGTGCCACAGTCACATGAAAAAAAAAAAAACAATCGGTATCAGCGAGTGCCAGAAAAAAGTATCGGTTCTTTTACTTGTATCGGTGTAACCCTACTGGTAACAATGCTCACCAGGACCAAAAGATTGGTTACATCTCCTCAGTGTGGTCACAGACAGCAATACTTCCCTACTCTATCCAAAACTTAAAAAAAAAAGTGTTAGCTATACATACAGTTTAAAATAATGCCTGGTGATCCTGCCATGAAGGTCCTTTATAAGGTCCTTCCTGTTATGGGTTGTCAACTGTCTCCCAGGTGTGCTCCTGTGTTGTCATCATTCTTGATAGAATATTTGCAGAGAACATTTTTTTTATTTATATTACTGGTGACAGTTAATCTGTTAGAAGCCGATCAAATAACTGGTTGGACCCAGTGCTGGGAGATTTTGTATTTATTATATGCGCCTTTCCCTTTTTCATCTGAAATAGATTTGAGCGGCTGCCATTTTTTAGTTTGAATGTTTCCTGGGATGCTCCGCTCAGTGCAATGTGAAGCCGACCACAGCCACTGTGACGGTAGGTAGATTTCACTCAGTACACCCGGCGTTGGGTTGGTCCTCTACACATTCTAGTAGCGGATTGGACCCTGAGTAGGGTTGCACCGATACCTTTTTTATTTTTTTTTATCAGTGAGTACGAGTACCGATTATTTTCGGTCAATTACTTGCCAATACAAGTACTGATACTTTGCAATTTGCGTCAGTGCAAAAAAGCTGGCACAAATCGCACTGCAAAGAATCGCATGAGATTTGAACAGGAATGCGGTGCGATTCCTGTCCTAATCGCATGCAATTTCCCCCACTGCTCCTGTGTGTTTGTGTGTGTGTATATAGAAAGGGAAAAGTGCCATCTAGCGGGCAGTTTATTAAAAATGTTAGAACTCATAGTACATATCTGGCCAAATGCAAAGTCTGCCTAGGTGTCCCGGTCCCGCTGATGATGGCAAATCACAGCCGCTGGAGGTGCTCACAGGGCTGGAGGAGAAGTTCCACAACCCCGTGGGTATAGGGCGGAATTGATGTCAACTAGGGGGGTAGACCTCCTCTACACCGCCTCTATCCCTGTGAGCACCTCCAGCGGCCCTAATTTGCTATCATCAGCGGGCCCGGGACACTATGATGATTTTGCATTTGGCCAGATGTGTACTGTGAGTATCAAACTTTTTTTAAACTTCTACACACACACAAGTGGTTATTGGTTTCAGAGCCCCACAATAGGTAAAGTAGAGGTTAACCATCCCTGGTGTAGTGATAAAACCAGAATTAGTGGTGAGGTTGGGGAAAGCTGTGAGAGGGGGTTCAGGTAGAGCTCTGGGCAGGATGTGGTGAGGAAAGGATGTTGTGGGTGTTCTAGAGATTTGAGAGGGGGATGTAGTAAGTGATTCAGGTAGTCGCAGAAAGAAATTGACAGCACTGATATCGTACTACCAACAAGGATACTCCGATTTTAGATGCATTCTGCTTTATTTCATAAAAATGGAGTACAACATGTAGGTAAGATCTCAAACGTGTTACATGGCGCTCAATTTCTATGATTGGGTGCTATCTGGCGTGAAACACACTGGGGATTTTACCTACTTGTTGTACACCCCATTTTTATGACAGGACAACTGTACCTTAATAGATAGGTTCACCTTCTGGATCAGGTCGCATGTTACACCCATACGCTCACTTGCCATTTTATTAGGTACACCTTGCTAGTACCGGGTTGGACCCCCTTTTGCCTTCAGAACTGCCTTAATTCTTCTTGGCATAGATTCAACAAGTTGTTGGAAACATTCCTCAGAGATTCTTCGTAGCAGTGTCCTTGGCCCCCTATCCTTAGCAGTGTCCTTGGCCCCCTATCCGTAGCAGTGTCCTTGGCCCCCTTCCGTAGCAGTGTCCTTGGCCCCCTATCCCTAGCAGTGTCCTTGGCCCCCTTCCGTAGCAGTGTCCTTGGCCCCCTTCCGTAGCAGTGCCCTTGGCCCCCTATCCGTAGCAGTGTCCTTGGCCCCCTATCCGTAGCAGTGTCCTTGGCCCCCTTCCGTAGCAGTGTCCTTGGCCCCCTTCCGTAGCAGTGTCCTTGGCCCCCTTCCGTAGCAGTGTCCTTGGCCCCCTTCCGTAGCAGTGTCCTTGGCCCCCTTCCGTAGCAGTGTCCTTGGCCCCCTTCCGTAGCAGTGTCCTTGGCCCCCTTCCGTAGCAGTGTCCTTGGCCCCCTTCCGTAGCAGTGTCCTTGGCCCCCTTCCGTAGCAGTGTCCTTGGCCCCCTTCCGTAGCAGTGCCCTTGGCCCCCTTCCGTAGCAGTGCCCTTGGCCCCCTTCCGTAGCAGTGTCCTTGGCCCCCTTCCGTAGCAGTGCCCTTGGCCCCCTTCCGTAGCAGTGCCCTTGGCCCCCTTCCGTAGCAGTGCCCTTGGCCCCCTTCCGTAGCAGTGCCCTTGGCCCCCTTCCGTAGCAGTGCCCTTGGCCCCCTTCCGTAGCAGTGCCCTTGGCCCCCTTCCGTAGCAGTGCCCTTGGCCCCCTTCCGTAGCAGTGCCCTTGGCCCCCTTCCGTAGCAGTGCCCTTGGCCCCCTTCCGTAGAAGTGCCCTTGGCCCCCCTCAGCCCCCTTGATAGCAGTGTCCTCTAGCCCCCTTCCTAGCAGTGTCCTCTAGTCCCGTCACCCCCATTCATAACCATTTCCTCACCCCTCCTTTCCTTTCACAGCAGCGTTTTCAGTCACGAGCGCAGTCCTACCATACACAGGGTAGGTCTGGATGGAGGGTGGGAGCTGCCAAACTTTTCTTATTAATAAGCTAGTGATTAGTTGCTAGGACCACCCAGTGTCCTAGCAAGCAAATACCCCCTTACAGCTCCTGCCCTAGGACCTTCCAGTCTGCTGCCTCTCCTGCCCGCTGCCATGCGGCAGCTGGGGAAAAGAAACAGGAGTGGGACCTACTGGGAGTCCAGGCTCCTAAGTGGCGTGACTTCAGTGGTCTGGGTGGGACTGTCATTCGGTCCACCATTTAGTGATGCCTGCTCTGTAGTGTGTGCTTGTCTCAATCCAGAGCACTAAGTGTCATTTCTGTCTGCTGCCTCATTCCTCTGCTATCAGCATGAATCAATATATAATAGAGAAGAGTCGGCAACGCCAAAGTCCTTGTTACAAAAATGTATTGGCTACGTGAGCATTAAAAAGCAAACGGATAATGTGTTTCGATGTGGGCCTTAGCCATAGCCATCATCCTATCGCATGAATTACTTCTGACAAAATTTCCTGACATCAGTCGATAAAAAGGTGACAGGGGAGGGACCTACAGCACACAGCCTGTGATTGGCAGCCTCAGCTCTGTTCCTGTGTGCTGTGTGAAGAGGGGTGTGCCCTTTCCCTCCAATCAGGTTTGGATATGGGGGGGGGGGGATATAGACAGAGGACACAGCTTTTCTGTAATCCAGTGAGCAAAGAAGTGACAGACGGACAGAAATGGTGGTTCTAGGGCTTATTTACACCATGTCCATTGAGCTTCATTTTTCTGCACCCCACCGCATCTGTATGGTGTGAACAAGCTTGTACCTTCTTAGCTGTTCGGTGTGTAAAACACAAGACCGACTGAGCAGAATTACAAATATTTCGTCAGGAAAAGCAGTTCACATTTATTTCAGATGTGCATTTGGGCGTTGGCCTGATGTTCACCTTTAGAAGCCTGACCCAGCTTGTCCGCTCGAGTATAAGCCGAGTTTTTCAGCACATTTGCTGAAAGTGCCCCCCTCGGCTTATACTCGAGTCAAGCACTTTTCTGCAGCAAAGAATGATATTTTCCGAACCGACTTTGGGGCCCCATATCTCAGGGCCACTTGGTGCTAGGAACTCCAAATTTGGGGTGCAACCCCAGTGGAACTAGCACTACAACATAGCTGGGGTTCTTAGCACCAAGTGGCCCCAAGATATGGGGCCAAAAGTCGGTTCGGAAAATGTCATTCTCTGCTGCAGAAAAGTGCTTGACATTTTCCGAACCAATTTTGGGGCCCCGTATCTCGGGGCCACTTAGTCCTAAGAACGCCAGCTTTGGATATGTTGTAGTGCTAGTTCTACTGGGTTTGCGCACCAAATTTGGGGTTCCTAGCACCAAGTGGCCCCGAGATACGGGGCCCCAAATTTGGTCAACTGTGTCCGCACAGCAGCAATGTCATTTCGGGACCCTTTGGGTCCAGAGACCCCAAATTTTGGCTGCAGCTAGGGGGCATCTAGGACTAGGAACCCTTAACTACCGAGTTTGAAGTTCGATGGACCTATGGCTGCAAATGGGCACAGTGAGGCTGCAAATGGGCATTGTTGACCCTCTTTTCCCACTTACAGTAGCTGCGCATTTCTCACCCTAGGTTTATACTCAAGTCAAGTCCCAGTTTTTTGTTGTACAATTAGGTGCCTCGGCTTATACTCAAGTATATACGGTAAATGCGGCAAAACAGACGTTTTAAATGTCAGTTACTATCTGTGAAGTTAAATCGTTCAGGAGAGGCTGTAAAAACGTTCCGTGTACATGAAGCTGTAAAGGTGTTGGGTGTGTTAGAGCCAGCTGTATAGAGAGAATGCTCTTCATAACGTTGGCCATTTAAATAATGATTACATGTTACATAAGGTTAATTCAGGGGAAAAAAACATCCCCTGGAGGCTTGTTAATATGAGATGTGAGCGGGATTAGTAAAGGTGTATTCATTATTCTGGTTGTATTAGTCAGAGGCTGCAGGATCTCCCTTCCCCGAGGCTAAGTGCTCACATTCATCCTTGTGAACCTTTTCACCATTTTGCCTTTTGCTCCTTTTCCTTCGTGGTTTTTTTTTTTTTTTTTTTTTTTTTTTTTGCCGGATTGTGAATATTCTCCTTGTCATCTGTTTGCTCAGCTCCTAATCTGTACAGCAGGCACCGCTCAGCAGTCCAGCTCAATCAGTCCGTAGAGCTTCGCTGGGTAAGCGTGTGATTGTCGCCCAGGGTTGTCAGTCCAGCAGTATGTGGTCTATAGAGGAAAAAAAATCACTTTTCATTTATGAGGAATGTAAACTTTTTATGTATTGAGTTAGTTCACCCTCAAGGCTGACATTTCTGTCTTTGGTAAATACCGGCAGGTTATTGGACCTGCTGGCTTCATTTCATTGCTCGGGATTCCTGCGGTGAGTTCTTCACATTCCCAGGTCCTCATATGCACTGCAGCCACTATATGGAGGAGGGGGGGTTCCCTCCCTTGAGTTTTCATTCATAGCACATCTGGGATCGCAAAAACCTGTAGAGCCGCCAGGCACCTGAAAATCTACTTTTTTTAAAAAAAAAAATTTAATTGAATTTTAGTTTATTGTCCTGTCACTTTGCACCAAGTGCGACTAACTGAGTAACGTATTCGCTTTTATGCAATCCATGTTTATGTTATGGGGAATCCAACGGCAGACCTGCAAGCTACATCATGGAGATTTCTCTACTGGATCCCCCTAGAATTAGAAGTGGTTTTCATAACCGCTTCACCCCCTGGAAGATTTTACCCCCTTCCTGACCAGAGCACTTTTTGCGATTTGGCACTGCGCCACTTTAACTGACAATTGTGCGTTCGTGCGGCGTTGCACCTGGACAAAATTGGCGCCCTTTCTTCCCCACAAATAGAGCTTTCTTTTGGTGGTATTTGATCACCTCTGCGGTTTTTATTTTTTGCGCTATAAACAAAAAAAGAGCGACAATTTTGAAAAATAATATTTTTTTACTATAATAAATATCCCCCAAAAATATATAAAAAAAAAACAAATTTTTTTTCTCAGTTTAGGCCGATATGTATTCTTCTCCATATTTTTGGTTAAAAAAAATTGCAATAAGCGTATATTGATTGGTTTGTGCAAAAGTTATAGCGTCTACAAAATAGGGGATAGTTTTATGGCATTTTTATAATTTTTTTTAATTAGTAATGGTGATCTGCGATTTTTATCATGACTGCGACATTATAGCGGACACATCGGACACTTTTGACACTATTTTGGGACCATTGTGATTTATATAGCAATCAGTGCTATAAAAATGCACTGATTACTGTGTAAACGACACTGGCAAGGAAGGGGGTTAAACATCAAGGGGTTAAGTGTGTCCTGGGGAGTGATTCTAGCTGTGGGGGGGATGGGCTTCCACTCACATGACAGCGATCACTGCTCCCGATGACAGGGAGCAGTGATCTCTGTCATGTCACAAGGCAGAACGGGGAAGTACCTTGTTTACATGGGTATCTCCCCGCTCTGTGGCTCCGTGACACGATCGCCGGGACACCAGTGGACAGTGGGTCCCGTGGGCACGGTCACACTGTACGCGATGGGAGCCCGCTGACCCCGCCAATTAAAGGGGACGTACAGGTACACCCATTTGCCCACTGCTGCCATTGTGCCGACGTATATCGGCGTGCAGCGGTCGGCAAGTGGATAATCTTTCAAAAGTTGATTTTTTTTTTTTTTTTTTGGGTTGGTCCAGATCATAGGGATGTGGGAGCTGCTGTTTGTGTTGCAGGCTGCAGCATTGTCTTCTTATTCCCCAATGATCTACTGATCTGGAACAAATGTAGAGCCGATGAGGTATACATGAAAAACTTCAGGTGGCTGCACTCCGTAAGAATACCACTTTATTGATATTTATTACATACGCTATATTTTCAAAAGTATTGGGACACCTGCCTTTACACGCACATGAACTTTAATGGCATCCCAGTCTTCAACTCTTCTGGGAAGGCTGTCCACAAGGTTTAGGAGTGTGTCTATGGGAATGTTTGACCATTCTTCCAGAAGCGCATTTGTGAGGTTAGGCACTGATGTTGGACGAGAAGGCTTGGCTCGCAGTCTCCGTTCTAATTCATCCCAAAAGTGTTTTATCATGTTGAGGTCAGGACTCTCTGCAGGCCAGTCAAGTTCCTCCACCCCAAACTCCATCATCCATGTCTTTATGGACCTTGCTTTGTGCTCTGGTGTGCAGTCATGTTGGAACAGGAAGGGGCCGTCCCCAAACTGTTCCCACATAGATGGGAGCGTGAAATTGTCCAAAATGTCTTGGTACACTGGCACCTTAAGGCTCCATTCACACTAGCGCGTTTTTTGATGCATTTTGCAGAAATGCACGGGAATTTTTTAACATGGATTCCTATGGAACATGTTCACATCAATGCCTTTTTGTTTCTCTGCATTTTTGGAAAGGGTCAGGGACTTTTTTTCATGCAAAATGCAGCGTTTTGCATGTAATAGAATTCAATGGACAAGCATCAAAAACGCAAGTGCACCGTTTTTGCAGCGTTTTTGATGCGTTTTTGCTTTTTTTTTTTTTTTTTTTTTTTAAGACTGTAAAAAAAAAACTGTAAAAAATAAAAAATTAAAAATAAAAACGCAAATCGCAGCAAAAACGCTGCTCAAAAACGTGGCAAGCATGAAAAAAAAACCTCCAAAAACGCTCAAAAGCAACATGCATAGGTGTGAATCGAGCCTAAGAGTTTCCTTCAAGCCCCTTTAACACTTGTGCGACTTGGCTTGCAACTTGGGACTGCAAAGTCGCATGACAACAAGTAGGGTTGTCCCGATTCCGATACTAGTATTGGTATCGGCACAGATACTGAGCATTTGCCCAAGTACCTGTACTCGGGCAAATGCTCCCGATGCTTCACCCGATACCTTGAGAGTCAGCAGTGATCGGCACGTGGGGGAGTTACAAGCTTCTCTCCCAGCGGCTTTCAGCTGCTTTAGTGAAATCTATACAGCGGTGATCGGTGCTTGTAACTCCCCCACACGCGATCACCGCTGACTGTCACCGCATCCTCCAAGCCCCCTCCGTTCCGCTGTCCCTCTCCATGTCCTCCTCCTTCCTTTGTGTATGGACAGAGTCAGCTGACTCTGTCCATTCACATAACTGAAACATTGTAATCTCCTGTGATTACGATGTGTCAGTTTATGAATGGAGAGGAGCCGCTGTCTTCTCTCCATTCATTCTCAGTGCAGCTGAGGCTGCAGAGAAAGGGACTGGGAAATCTCTATCCTCGGTCTCTTTCTCTGTCTCAAGGGGGAGATTTCAGGGGTCTATTAAGACCCCTGATATCTCACAAAGACCCCCAACAGGGCTGATTTAAAAAAAACACACAAAGTATTGCAATAAATAATAAAAAAAAATTATTGTAAAAAATAATAAAAATTTAAATAAAAAAACACAGACAGCGTCCACCCCCTCCCCCCCTAAAAAAATAAAACAAAAAAATGAAAGCATTGTAAAAAAAAAAAAATATTGTAAAAAAAAAAACACTGCCACGTGACATTAAAAAAAAAAAGTATTGGTATCGGCGAGTACTTTAAAAAAAGTATCGGTACTTGTACTCGGTCTTAAAAAAGTGGTATCGGGACATCCCTAATGACAAGTCATACAACATGATTTCCAATGAGTGCCATTCATATCTGTGCAACTTCAAATTAGTCCCTGCACTACTTTTGGTCCGACTTTGATGCAACTTGAGGTCCATAGACCAAGATTATACAGGCATTGCTTCAAGTTGCGTCATAATCGCAGCAAAAATAGCTTGGCTTTCCAGTTTCACAAGTGTGATAGGAGCCTCACTGGAACTAAGGGCCAAGCCCAACCCCTGAAAAACAACCCCACACAATAATCCCCCCTCCACCAAGGATGGCGAACCTTGGCACCCCAGATGTTTTGGAACTACATTTTCCATGATGCTCATATACTCTGCAGTGTAGCTGAGTATCATGGGAAATGTAGTTCCAAAACATCTTCGGTGCCAAGGTTCACGATCACTGCCCTAGACACACTCCTAAACCTTGTGGACAGCCTTCCCAGAAGAGTTGAAAGGGTGGGCTATATATATCTCTATCTCGATATCTCTATCTCGATATCTCTATCTTGATATCTCTATCTCGATATCTCTATCTCGATATCTCTATAGATAGATACGGTATATAGATAGAGAGACAAAGAAAAGCACAGGGGGTGTATAGAAGGGTGGACGTGCCTGCGTATGTGTTGTTATATGGATAGGATATCAATAAAATAGTACTCTTATGGAGTACAGCCATCCAAAGTTTCTTTGCGTTTCACCTGACGAGCTGGGCATTGCACCCGGTGGACTCAGGATAGTGTGAGAGATCATGCATCAGACCAACCTGGAGTGGTGCCCACTCGTCTGCATAGAGCCAATGAGATTTGAAGGTTTGATATTCTGTGTGTTTTTCTCCAAAGATGGTTCAGTCACCTTAGCCTTTGTACAAACCATAAATGTGTTATTATATAAGATATTTATGTATGTATTTGAGTCTATAGTATAAGATATTAAAGCGGAACATCACTTGGGGACGTTGTTATCCCCTCCTGCTTGTCTATGCTTTGTGTACATATTCATTCTTATTTTTTATTTATTTTTTAAAGATTTTTGTATTTAAAAACATATACTATAGACTAGTAGTGTCCAAACTGCAGTCCGGGGGCCACAGAAGTGATGCAGGAGGGATTCCTTTATCAACACTGAATGTATTGATGGGGGGGGGTCAAGTGATATTTTTTCTCTCTTCAGCAGCTAACATGCACTTTGAATTCTTATCATAATAAAGTACACATTGGGATAGAATTCTGTAAACTGACATTGCTGATCTCTCTTTTTAATGCCCCGTACACACGGTCGGACTTTGTTCGGACATTCCGACAACAAAATCCTAGGATTTTTTCCGACGGATGTTGGCTCAAACTTGTCTTGCATACACACGGTCACACAAAGTTGTCGGAAAATCCGATCGTTCTGAACGCGGTGACGTAAAACACGTACGTCGGGAATATAAACGGGGCAGTGGCCAATAGCTTTCATCTCTTTATTTATTCTGAGCATGCGTGGCACTTTGTCCGTCGGATTTGTGTACACACGATCGGAATTTCCGACAACGGATTTTGTTGTCGGAAAATTTTATATCCTGCTCTCAAACTTTGTGTGTCGGAAAATCCGATGGAAAATGTCCGATGGAGCCCACACACGGTCGGAATGTCCGACAACAAGGTCCGATCGGACATTTTCCATCGGAAAATCCGACCGTGTGTACGGGGCATTAGAATGCTATATCCCTGGCTGTCATGGATGGTCTCTGACCTGGAACATGTGTAGAAATACGACCCTTTTCTGACACTCATACAGCCTGCTTGTTCTAGATTTGTAGCTCAAAAGTTCTTTTGACAGGTGCACTTCAACAACAAAACAGATGAATATTACAAATGAGATCGTTTTACAAGAACTGACTGTATGTTTACATATTTACCCCCAGGGGGAAAAACTCCTTTTTTTTTTTTTTTTTTTTTTCAGTGCATTTTTTTTTCTAACTTCTTTTTTATATTTGCTATCTCCATACAGGATGATGTGGGTCAGGATCTCGGCATGGCTGTGCTTTGTGTGTCTGGGCTTCCAGCTCAGCTCTGCTTGTGTCCCAGGAAGCCGTGCTTGTGAGAATACCAATGTCTCCTCGGTGGATGCCTGGATCTACTCTCTGCTTGCCTCTCTGCTGGTGGGACTGAGCGGAGTCTTCCCCCTTTTAGTGATTCCCATTGAGGCTGGTGCACCTTTGAGGTCTGAAGGTAAGCGATTTCTGTAAATATCTTGTAATGACGCTAGGCCAGTGATTCTAGCAAGTTCTAGGGCTTTGGTTGGCAGAATACATCAGAGGCCTGGTGCAGCATTTTCCGTTGCCGTATTATCCTACTTACATGGATTTTTTTGGACGATTCCATCTTGTTTCAGTTCAATGGCAGGAACAAATCTGCTTTAGTTTGGAACAGGCCAAGGCCAATGCATTGAACCTTTTGTGAGACCATAGTGTAAGATCAAGCTGCGGGAGGGTCGGAATATGGATAAAAGTATTGTGGGAGGGATGCCAGAAGGTTGACATTTTCAGGCCTGGCTCCAAGATTTGATAGCCCTCTCTCCAGCATGCCTATTGAGACTGCAGGCCATCTGCGTTCCTCCAGCTGTCAAGGATCTATGGTTAACAACAGCATAATTCAGCTTTCCAGCTGTAGAATTACATCCTGACACACTCTGTTAGATTTTGGTTAGAAACAAATTGGTCAATCTGCACAGCTAAATTAAATAAAAACAACCCCCCTTTTTAGTTGCAGCTATAACATTGTCAGATCAGATCCACAACACTCCACACATCCAAATCAATATAATCCCATCTGCCTTAGGCTCCGCCTCCTGCCCGGGTTACTCCCGCAGTGAGCTGATTCCTGCTGATGAAGCCCGGCCCTCCAGGTGTACCGCGTGCAGGGGGGCGGAGCCTAACACTGATGTCATCAGACTGGGGCTGCTGAGTTGAGAGACCTGGACCTGTGTGTGGGCTATGCATTAAGCACCATTGAAGTATGGTGTTGTGCTGCTCTTTTTTGTAAGTGAGCACTATCAGTCCCTTTCTGTCTTGTATGGCGCCATTCTTTTTTTGGATGACACAGACTGGAGCCATATAAGGAGCGGTGCTTGGAAATGTGATTTAAAGGGGACACCCATCCAATTTTGGCTTAAAGAGATTCATTCTTTAATTTAACCTCAGAATGATGTAGAGGTCAAATTGGTGAGGTGAGCATATAGCATTTATCACATGGTGGCGAGCACAAGTTTTGTAAGGCAGGACATAGACAGTGCAAATTTATTTCCTGCAACCACGGCGGGGTAAGCTGTCCCCACCGGGAGAAGACAGTGATTATGGCTAGCGGCTATAACAGTTGCTGCTGATAATCATAAGTAAATCTGGCAGGCTGGTTGTATCCAAGCTGATCGGTCAATCAACCTGGTACAATCAGCTTGCCCATACATGATTCAAATTTTGTCCGTTCCCTGTTGCACCGGCCGAGATTCTAACCGAATGTACCAAATTGATCGATCAACTTGAGTGCAACCAGCATGCCGGGTCTTACCTGCAATTATTGGCAGCGGCTGCTATAGCCATAGCAATAATCACTGTCTTCTCCCAGCGGGGACTGCTTCCCCTCCCCCCACCTCCAGGAGAAAACAATGGCCCGGCAGGAGGTGTTCCAGCATCAACACTGTCTGTCTTATGGGGGAATCGAGTGAATTTCTTTCCTGCAACCCATGGTTGCAGGAAAGAAACTGGCTCTGTGTATGGCCAGCCTAAGTTGTGGGCTATGAAGATCAAAATGGCAAGTGTGCACCTTCTTTCCATGGCATTGGGGGACACATTTGGGGTGTCGGACTCGTCTATATATCTTTATAATTTCTTCATATATTGACTTATGCTAATAATTTATGTTGTATGATATGTATGTTGCGCTTCACTGTTGGTGTTATATTGATTTTCACGTATAGAAACCCCTAGCCAACAGACCGGAGTTCCTAAACGTTTGTTACAATCACCTTTATGCCCCGGGAGCTGTCCATGTACCTTGTGTTATTGCAAGTAACTAAAATCAGAATTTTGCCAATTTTCTCATTTTATATTTTGAGTAGGGATACACCAAAAGTTGTATCTTTATTGTAAGATAGTACATTGGTATATGGTTCCTAAAATTGATGAAGCTTTTTGGGTGTTGGAGTTGCAAATCTTCATCAACCACTTGAGAGTGACTGGCTGTCTTTAGATGTTGGAGGTTCTGTTTAAATCGGACAGAATTTTGTACATAGACCCTTGCCATTTAGTCATGCATTTTCCCGCAATTGAAAGCAAACCTCTACCTTGCCCAGTGTAGGTAAAAGCCTCGCACACCACTAGTAGTTTTCTGTTGTTCAACTCAGCAGGCTAAACAAAAACTGAAGAGTTTAGGAAGAGTTGCTGTACTAACAATCCGATGTTAGTACAGTGCCCCCCCACCGGCCAGAACACTCCAGTCAGCGCTCTCAGCCAATGGCTGAGAGTGCTGATTGGGTGCCAATCGGCAAACCTTTTCCGGCCATGCCCCTTTGACATAAGCTGACCCGGCTCCTGTACACACAGGCCAAATGTCGCCCGTTTTCTATTGGACCGGCTGATACTGCCCGATATTTGGCGCTAAAGTCAGAAATAGTTCTAGAATGGACTTTTATGTTTATCTCTGCATTCCTGCGCTATCCAAGTCACCAGGCTGCCTGAGAATATCCAGGATTTCTGTGTATGAGGGGGCACATGGCATCCCTTCACTTTAAAGTGGAAGTCAATTTAGATTAATAAAAAGTGCTGATGGACATGACAGAAGAGACTGTGTGTGTCTTATCTGCCATGGATGCCTGTCAGCATTTTTTGTTTGTGCGCACTGAGCCTTGCATATGCAGCCCAATGTTCTCTGTTCGCACACTGCTGTGCGTGCGCACAAGATTTACATCATCCTGGCCAATCAAAATGGCGATAGACTCGGAACCCAGAAAAAGATGGAAGTGACGAAGAGGAACGTAGAAGTTGCAGTGCTGGAGGGGTTTTTCTTCCTCAGTAAGTCTGTCATAATGTGTGCATATATTGTGATTTACTTGCACATTATGGCAAACAGCTTCTGGAGGCCCTAACTGTAAATTTTGCTTGGCACTTTACTTCCACTTTAAAGAGGAAGTAAACTTCCCTGTATTGTTTGTACCTATAGGCAAGCCTATAATATATGTACTGTAAATATCTCCTAAACTTGCACAGTTTAGGAGATATTTACTTTTATACGCCGCCAATGATGTCATCGGCACATGCACTCTGAAGAAACAGCCGCCCGTGCCGTTTCTTCAGAGCCCTGTGCAGTGACCGGCGGCTCCCCGCGCATGTGTGGGAGTGACTTTGGGCTGCTCCGGCCACTCACACAGCCGGAGTCCGCGGACCAGTGATGACCACGAGGGCTTCGTTTGCACGTAAGTTTCACATAATGTGCTAGTATGTAATGCATACTAGCACGTTATGCCTTTACTTTGCAGGTCAGCAAAAAAAAAAGAAAAAGAGAGGCAGCGTTTACTTCCTCTTTTTAATAAGTTGTGCTTTTCCTTCGATAGAGAAACACCGCACACCAACATAGTCATGACTAAGCCCTTGTGGGTGGGGCGAAATGCGCCAATGGGCGTGGCTACTGGGAGGAGTATAGGCTGAAGCCGCTTCTCACATTATTTTACCCTTAGAGCTGTTGGTGTGCAGAGTGTCTCTATCTTTGAGCATATTTACGCCTGCACCCTTGTCTAGTGGTGGATTCATCAGAGCAGCGGCATCAGCACCTGGAGCGGAGCTACATGTAGTATTTGTGCTTTTCCTTGTTAAAAGATAATTCAACTGAAAAATTAAAAATGTCATTTTACAGCTTACCGGTTCTTAGATGCAGTGGCTGCTTTAGTCTTATTTTCAGGCTAATACAAATTTCAGCAATTACAGAAAATACCCATTGATCATGCCGTAAAAGCAGTGTCACTTCCTGTGAGCTATACAAAAAGGCAAAAACAATGTTCTCTTTCTTTTGTAAAATGCTTATCTTCCTAGTACTCATGTAATGGAGATGAACAAAGGCAGACATGTTTGTAGTGAGAACCGTGGCTCCCTTCATAGATACAGTGGAGGAGTGAGTGTAGCCACACAGACAGGAAGTGCTATTTGCAGATTTATCGGGTGGAAAAGGAAACTAAAGCAGTATCCTCATCTAAGGACTTCTAAGCTGCATTGAATTCATTACAATTTAGTTTGGGCTTCAAATACGCTAAAAATATTGGTTATCATTCTGTTAATATAATGCTGGAATAATCATAAGCTGTCAAATGCAGATAGTTCTTGGTCCAGGAATGGGTGTATTTACATTGTTTGCTCTTTTTACAGAGAGTTCGAAAAGGCTAAAGCAACTGTTGAGTTTTGCTATTGGTGGATTATTGGGCGACGTGTTTGTGCATCTTCTGCCGGAGGCTTGGGCATACACCTGCAGCGCCACAACAGGTACCGTTTATCATGGATACAGATTCCTTATTTACTGTCCTTCTGACACCTGCTACAAAGATGGAAAGTGAGGGAAAAGCTCCCTAATGGGAACTTAAAAAAAACAAAAAGTACAGTGAATCTTACTATTATTTGTCTAGCCAAATATAAGGAAAGAATGACCATGCAAGGTATAAAAAAAATCAGGATTTGCCAATAAATGTAATTTTTATAAAATTTGTTTTCTTCCTTTTTGTTCCTTTTTTTTTATTGTGAGCTGTTTATTTGCGGTGCTGAAAGTTTCTGAAATATCATAGTTTCCTAGAAATATCATGGGTTCATAATTGGAGCATTAGATCAGGGGGTCTCCAAACTTTCTAAACAAAGGGCCTGTTTACTGTCCTTCAGATTTAGGGGGGCCAGCGGGAGTAGAAAAGATCCTGATGTCAGTGGGAATAAATCATGCCCCTTCGTTGATGTCAGTGGGAGGAATGGCGCCCCATCGTTGGTGTCAGTGGGAGGAATTGTGCCCATCCATTGGTGTCAGTAGAGGAAATTACCGTATTTATCGGCGTATAACACGCGCCCCAAGTTTAGGAGAGAATTTTAAGGAAAAAAACTTTTAGGAGGGAAGTTTAAGGAAAAGAAACTTACATTAAAATGCCCATCAATGCAGCCTCATCAGTGTCCATCTGTAGCCTTGTTAGTGTCATTGCAGCCTTGTTAGTGTCATTGCAGCCTTTTCAGTGTCAGTGCAGCCTTGTCAGTGCAGCCTTGTCAGTGCAGCCTTGTCAGTGCAGCCTTGTCAGTGCAGCCTTGCCCCAGTGCAGCCTTGTCAGTGCAGCCTTGCCCCAGTGCAGCCTTGTCAGTGCAGCCTTGCCCCAGTGCAGCCTTGTCAGTGCAGCCTTGCCCCAGTGCAGCCTTGTCAGTGCAGCCTTGCCCCAGTGCAGCCTTGTCAGTGCAGCCTTGCCCCAGTGCAGCCTTGTCAGTGCAGCCTTGCCCCAGTGCAGCCTCGTCAGTGCAGCCTTGCCCCAGTGCAGCCTCGTCAGTGCAGCCTTGTCAGTGCAGCCTTGTCAGTGCAGCCTTGTCAGTGCAGCCTTGTCAGTGCAGCCTTGCCCCAGTGCAGCCGTGTCAGTGCAGCCTTGCCCCAGTGCAGCCGTGTCGGTGCATCCTTGTCAGTGCATCCTTGCCCCAGTGCAGCCTTGTCAGTGCATCCTTGCCCCAGTGCAGCCTTGTCAGTGCAGCCTTGTCCCGTCAGTGCAGCCTTGTCAGTGCAGCCTTGTCAGTGCAGCCTTGTCCCCAGTGCAGCCTTGTCCCCAGTGCAGCCTTGTCCTCAGTGTCCATGCCGCTGCCGCCGCCATACACATGGTAGTAGTTTTAAATATGGCGCAGCGGAGTTCGGAGGGACTCGGCGCCGGCGGAAGTGAACGAGCGCCGCCGAGATACACATAGCCGAGGGTTCTCGGCTCTTTCCGGCGCCGCTCACAGTCCCGCCCAGTCCCGCCCTATTCTGGACATAACACAGGTCCAATGGCGGGACTGGGCGTGACTGTGAGCGGCGCCGGAAAGAGCCGAATACACCCGACTATGTGTATCTTGGCTCTGTGATTTCGGCGGCGCTCGTTCAGCACCGCCGAGTCCCTCCGAACTCCGCGGCGCCATATTTTGAAGCTACTCGCTATGTGAATGTCGGCGGCGATCGCCGACATTCACATAGCGATAGCGGGGATCGGCGTATAACACGCACCCACGACTTTCCCTTGATTTTAAGGGGAAAAAAGTGCGTGTTATATGCCGATAAATACGGTATGCACCATTGTTGGTGTCAGTCGATGAAATGGTGCCCCAAGAGCCGGATAAAGGCAAGGTAAAGGCAAGCAAATGCTGCAGTTTGGAGACCCCTCCATTAGAGCATGGGTGGTGGGCCACAGTGGTCCTATTTTGTTCAACTGCTGTTTGTTGATCAGCACACACAAAACGGAAGTTGTAGAAGAAATGTAACTCCCTCTGAACACTGCAGAAGGTTTTTTGTCTCAAACATTTCAATCTAAAAGAAAAGGCAGACACATGTAAATAACTGATAACATTACAGAAGAGAATTTTGTATATACACTAGATTACCAAAGGTATTGGGACGCCTGCCTTTACAAGCATCCCAGTCTTAGTCCGTAGGGTTCAATATTGAGTTGGCCCACCCTTTGCAGCTATAACAGCTTCAACTCTTCTGGGAACGCTGTCCACAAGGTTTAGGGGTGTGTCTATGGGGATGTTTCACCATTCTTCCAGAAGCACATTTGTGAGGTCAGGCGCTGATGTTGGACGAGAAGGCCTGTCTAGCAGTCTCTGCGCTAATTCATCTCAAAGGTCTTCTCAATCGGGTTGAGGTCAGGACTCTGTGTAAGCCAGACACATTCCTCCACCTCAAACTCACTCATCTTCGTCTTATTGAACCTTGCTTTGTGCACTGGTCCAAATCATTTGCTGAAAGGGGCATTATGGTGTGGGGTTGTTTTTCAGGGGTTAGGCCTGGCCCCTTAGTTCCAGTGAAGGAAACTCTTAAGGCATCGGCATACCAAGACATTTTGGACAATTTCATGCTCCCAACTTTGTGGGAACAGTTTGGGGATGGCACCTTCCTGTTCCAACATGACTGCACACCAGTGTACAAAGTAAGGTCCATAAAGACATGGATGAGGGAGTTTGGGGTGGAGGAACTTGACTGGCCTGCACAGAGTCCTGACCTCAACCTGATAGAACACCTTTGGGGTGAATTAGAGCAGAGACTGCGAGCCAGGACTTCTTGTCCAACATCAGTGCCTGACCTCACAAATGCTCTTCTGGAAGAATGGTCAAACATTGAGAATGTGATGTGTGATGAAACGCGTATGAGGAGGTAACGTGCTGACGTCACCACGCCATCTCGTTGAGAAGGATGGAAGTTTGAATTGTAGCCGGCCGGCTTCGCTTTCCTATGTGTTTTTAAAGACGTTATAGATGTAAGTGTAACTTTTTAATTGACCTAAATAAATCAGGATAGAGACAATATCACACTATGGTCCACTTTATCTCTTTTTGGGCTGATTGTTGATGTACTGTTCACGGAGCCATGGAGCATACGGTACTTGCCTGAGAACCTTATTTATCATATCATCTTTGGGATCCCCTGTTGAGCAAAGACCTGGTCTGGGTTAAAGCCATATGTCTATTTCTGCTTGTCATCTGGTAAGCGTGCTCTCTGTAAGGTGGCAGTGCACTTGTTTGTGTTAAAAATCACTGGGGTGTTCCGTATACAATGCAGTATCAGGCTATGGTCTATATTATTTTTTATTTTTTGGGCTGATAGATAAATCATCTCCTATGGAGCTACGGATCTCATGGTATCTATTTGAGTATCAACTTGTATGCAGAATCCTGATAAATCATGGAAAGCAAAGGCCTGGGCTGGGTTAAAGCCATCTGCCCAAATTTGCTTGCTATCTGGTAAGCGTGTTTTCTATGAGGTGGTGGTACACTTTTTTTTTTGATTATACTACTGGGGTATCCTTCTTTGACGTTTTTCAGCCACATACAATTATTGGAACTGTCATGCCCTGCAATTTGATTGGCACACTTTTTCTCCTTTCCAGTACGTTTGTGCTATATCTCACATTTAATTGCTGCTTTTGGATTGGTCCATCCAATTCTATTACTGTTTTTTGTGGTTATTCTTAGCGCAGTTTTTTTCCCCTTTTTAACCATTCCCATAGACACACTCCTAAACCTAGTGGACAGCCTTTCCAGAAGAGTTGAAGCTGTTATAGAAGCAAAGGGTGGGCCAACTCAACGGACTAATGCCCCGTACACACGGTCGGACTTTGTTCGGACATTCCGACAACAAAATCCTAGGATTTTTTTCTGACGGATGTTGGCTCAAACTTGTCTTGCATACACACGGTCACACAAAGTTGTCGGAAAATCCGATCGTTCTGAACGTGGTGACGTAAAACACGTACGTTGGGACTATAAACGGGGCAGTGGGCAATAGCTTTCATCTCTTTATTTATTCTGAGCATGCGTGGCACTTTGTCCGTCGGATTTGTGTACACACGATCGGAATTTCCGACAACGGATTTTGTTGTCGGAAAATTTTATCTCCTGCTCTCCAACTTTGTGTGTCGGAAAATCCGATGAAAAATGTCCGATGGAGCCCACACACGGTCGGAATTTCCGACAACACGCTCCAATCGGACATTTTCCATCGGAAAATCCGACCGTGTGTACGGGGAATAAGGCTGGGATGCCATTAAAATTCATGTGTGTGTAAAGGCAGGCGTCCCAATACTTTTGGTAATATAGTATATATTACATAAAAGCATTTTGTTTTCTGAATGGGGTTTGCATTTAAATTTGAACTGTCATGAAGAAAGGAAAAAAAAAAGCAGGTTATGAACTCATTCTGTCCTTTAATCACCTACACCTCCCTGCAATGCATCTCTCTGAGGGCGTATGGCTACAAAATCATTTTGACATCAGTCTGAGATGCTTCTGAGATCATTCAGAATTTACTGACTGGTGTATTTGACCTGAAGTTCATTCTTCTGACCTGCATTGACCTGCTTCAAGCAGGTTTTACATAGACTTCCATGGGGATGGAAAACTTGTTTGAAGTGAAGGAAAGCCAACACAGACCTCAATACTGTGACCTTGCTTACATGAAGGAGAGCCCATGGGTGACCCCAGCATTGTACTACTGCTCTTTCAATGTCCAATGATTAGACTCCAATGAGATTAGTCCTGGATCTGACTGCCATTGTTTGGAGGGAGGTCACAGTCCTACGAGTGCTGGGTGGTAGGTTTGCCTGAATAAGAAGATTGGCTGCACAAAATTTGTACTCATAATGTTGCAGTAGTACTAAGCAAGGGAGTACAGTATGCTACTGTAGGGCTCAAATATGGCAATTCCAATTCATATGCATTTTAATAAATAAAAATGTTGCTTTTGAGCATTAATGGGTATCTGTTCACAAAGATGTATTATTTTAGTCATTAGTGGGGCCTGGTGATCTGGGTCAGCCCTTAGTTTTTTTGCATTATTGAACAGTTAGGCCTCCCTGCCATTTTTCCCACTTTGTTCCTGTCCACATTGCATGTTCCAAAAACTTCAGTTATATAAGGGCTCGTTAATGCCAGCCCATGTACCAAATGGTGTGTGCTCTGGTGTATGTTGTGCGGAGAATGTGAGGGGTGGTGCAAGGCGTTGTTACTCATTACACTGTTGCTCTATATATATTTTTTCTTTTTTCCTAATTTTTTAAAAATTGTATTTATTTATTTTTAAACTTTATTTAAATGTCACAAAATGACACTTAATCAAATCTAGTACCGCATTGTGTTGCAACTTGGTGATATGCAATGCCAAGCATTGCGCTGCCTTTTTATGTTGGATCCCAAACATCTCAACGCAGCATTATGTTGTGAACAGGGCACATGGAAAACAATTGCTTTCTATGTGTACCTTAGTTACGTCTATGACGGTCTATGCAGATTACCGCAGCTCAGCAGATATGGTGTGAACAAGCCCTAATGTAAAGTTAAAGCCCAACTCCAGGCAAAAAAAAAAAGTTTTCCTGTGCAGTAGGGGGGCTATACCTGCACTGCATGGGTTAGCTGCTCATTTTTGTCTAGGGGATTGAAGAAAGCTTATACTCACCCATTCCTCTGCTCCACCTGCAGATTGCACTCCCCCATGATCCAGCAGTGGACAGTTCCTGATGTCCTCACATCCAGAGCAGGACTATATTATAGGCATGATGGTGTCAGGAGTAGTCCAAGGCACAAGACCGCTATACTGCAGGGGGTGGGGGCACAGGAGCCAGTCTTGTGTGGGGTGGATAAGAGGATTAGGTAAATAAATCTTTGTTCTCTAATCCCCCAGCTCAGTGGTCTCCAAACTGTTGGCCGGGGGGGCTGGATGTGGCCCTTTGCTTGCCTTTATCTGGCCCTTGGGGCATTACTCCACCAACTGACACCAATGATGGAGCACCATTCCCCTTACTGACATCACCAATGGAGCACAATTCCTCTTAATAAAACCAATGATGTGGCACTTACACAGGAGCATTTTCTACTCCAACTGGCCACAGTCTGGCCCCCCTAAAGCCTGAAGGACAGTAAACTGGCCCTTTTGTTTTTAGAAAGTTTGGAGACCCCTGCCCTAGACAAAAATGAGCAGTTGACTCGTGCAGTGCGGGCACAGCCCCACTGCAGAGGAAAATGTTTTTTTGTCTGGAGCTGGGCTTTAAAAGAGTCCATCAGGAAGAGTAGGACATAATGGACACAGAAAGTGTGGAGAGTCGCTGAGACACTTTTCAGGTGGTTTATCTCTCCATCATCCACCCAAATCTGAAATATATTTTTAGGAAGTGCTGACCCTTTAGGCCAATCACATTTGAATGAATAAAAAAACTTTTACTAGACTATAGTTTTCCTTTTAGATCTCATACATGCAGTTTAACACTATTTCATGAATACCGGACAGGCTTGTATGTACAAGTCTGTGCTTGACATGTTCCAGCTGGAAGAGGCAGGTATGTTGGACAGGTGAAATGTGTGCACGTGCAGTACATGACTGTTAGCAGATTGTGGACATGACTGTACCAGACGATGCCCTTACAAACCAGTTACTTTGAGCACTTTACCCTCTGACTAGTTCCTAGCGAGATGTTGGGTTGCAGTACAATTACTTCAGGCCAGGGGCGTTGCTAGGTCTGAAAAAGATCTGGGGCTAGAGCCCATAGCAGCGGTCACCAACCGGGGGGGGGGAGGGTTGCACGCCAGTGGTAAGCAATTTTTTGCGGGCAAAAGAAGGCTGGTGTTGGCGTTTCAATCTTCATGGCACCATGGTTGATATGGTGTCAGGGTGATCAAAGCGCATTGTTTCTATTGTTATATTGTAATATATAATGAAGTGGTTCAACTCACCATAATGCAGAATCAGTGGGAGCCCTGGGCGTGTCACTTGCCACATCACCTGCCACCATTTGCAGATTGTCACTTGCCACCATTTGCAGATTGTCACTTGCCACCATTTGCAGATTGTCACTTGCCACCATTTGCAGATTGTCACTTGCCACCATTTGCAGATTGTCACTTGCCACCCATTGCAGATTGTCACTTGCCACCATTTGCAGATTGTCACTTGCTAATTCACCTGCCACCATTAGCAGATTGTCACTTGCCACCATTTGCAGATTGTCACTTGCTATGCCAGCCAGTGCCACTAAATGTGCATTCTCGCTGCATTGGTGGCAGGCTGGCAGCACTGGCCCATTTAGTGAGGGCAGGAGAGCGGAGATGCAGGGCGGGCAGTGAGAGATGATGTAATCTCTCTGCTCCCCACCACACCTCCGACATTGAAGAGGCCCATTTAGTGAGGGCAGAAGAGCGCTGATGTGTGGCAGGCAGTGAGAGATGACGACATCTCTCTGCTCCCCGCCGCACATCGCTCCCACATTGAAGTCCCAGCTGTGAAAGCGGAAGATTGGTGACGGGCGGGCAGAGAGAGATGATGTCATCTCTGCTTGTCCGCCTGCTCGTCTCCAGGGCTGGACTGAGACAAAAATTTGGCCCTGGACTTCATCCAGACCGGCCAACTTTGACAGGTCTCACCCATGCCGGATCTTCTGGTCCCCCTGTGCTTCTCTGGTCCCCCTGTGCTTCTCTGGTCCCCCGCGTGCTGCTCTGGTCCCCCGCGTGCTGCTCTGGTCCCCCGCGTGCTGCTCTGGTCCCCCGCGTGCTGCTCTGGTCCCCCGCGTGCTGCTCTGGTCCCCCGCGTGCTGCTCTGGTCCCCCGCGTGCTGCTCTGGTCCCCCGCGTGCTGCTCTGGTCCCCCGCGTGCTGCTCTGGTCCCCCGCGTGCTGCTCTGGTCCCCCGCGTGCTGCTCTGGTCCCCCGCGTGCTGCTCTGGTCCCCCGCGTGCTGCTCTGGTCCCCCGCGTGCTGCTCTGGTCCCCCGCGTGCTGCTCTGGTCCCCCGCGTGCTGCTCTGGTCCCCCGCGTGCTGCTCTGGTCCCCCGCGTGCTGCTCTGGTCCCCCGCGTGCTGCTCTGGTCCCCCGCGTGCTGCTCTGGTCCCCCGCGTGCTGCTCTGGTCCCCCGCGTGCTGCTCTGGTCCCCCGCGTGCTGCTCTGGTCCCCCGCGTGCTGCTCTGGTCCCCCGCGTGCTGCTCTGGTCCCCCGCGTGCTGCTCTGGTCCCCCGCGTGCTGCTCTGGTCCCCCGCGTGCTGCTCTGGTCCCCCGCGTGCTGCTCTGGTCCCCCGCGTGCTGCTCTGGTCCCCCGCGTGCTGCTCTGGTCCCCCGCGTGCTGCTCTGGTCCCCCGCGTGCTGCTCTGGTCCCCCGCGTGCTGCTCTGGTCCCCCTGTGCTGCTCTGGTCCCCCTGTGCTGCTCTGGTCCCCCTGTGCTGCTCTGGTCCCCCACGTGCTGTGCTGGTCCCCCTGTGCTCCTCTGGTCCCCCTGTGCTCCTCTGGTCCCCCTGTGCTCCTCTGGTCCCCCTGTGCTCCTCTGGTCCCCCTGTGCTCCTCTGGTCCCCCTGTGCTCCTCTGGTCCCCCACGTGCTGCGCTGGTCCCCCACGTGCTCCTCTGGTCCCCCACGTGCTCCTCTGGTCCCCCACGTGCTCCTCTGGTCCCCCACGTGCTCCTCTGGTCCCCCTTGTGCTGCGCTGGTCCCCCTTGTGCTGCGCTGGTCCCCCTTGTGCTGCGCTGGTCCCCCTTGTGCTGCGCTGGTCCCCCTTGTGCTGCGCTGGTCCCCCGCGTGCTGCGCTGGTCCCCCGCGTGCTGCGCTGGTCCCCCGCGTGCTGCGCTGGTCCCCCTGTGCTCCTCTGGTCTCCCTGTGCTCCTCTGGTCCCCCGCGTGCTCCTCTGGTCCCCCGCGTGCTCCTCTGGTCCCCCGCGTGCTCCTCTGGTCCCCCGCGTGCTCCTCTGGTCCCCCTGTGCTCCTCTGGTCCCCCTGTGCTCCTCTGGTCCCCCTGTGCTCCTCTGGTCCCCCTGTGCTCCTCTGGTCCCCCTGTGCTCCTCTGGTCCCCCTGTGCTCCTCTGGTCCCCCTGTGCTCCTCTGGTCCCCCTGTGCTCCTCTGGTCCCCCTGTGCTCCTCTGGTCCCCCTGTGCTCCTCTGGTCCCCCTGTGCTCCTCTGGTCCCCCTGTGCTCCTCTGGTCCCCCTGTGCTCCTCTGGTCCCCCTGTGCTCCTCTGGTCCCCCTGTGCTCCTCTGGTCCCCTGCGTGCTGCGCTGGTCCCCCTGTGCTCCTCTGGTCCCCCTGTGCTCCTCTGGTCCCCCTGTGCTCCTCTGGTCCCCCTGTGCTCCTCTGGTCCCCCGCGTGCTGCGCTGGTCCCCCGCGTGCTCCTCTGGTCCCCCTGTGCTCCTCTGGTCCCCCGCGTGCTCCTCTGGTCCCCCGCGTGCTCCTCTGGTCCCCCTGTGCTCCTCTGGTCCCCCTGTGCTCCCCTGGTCCCCCTGTGCTCCTCTGGTCCCCCGCGTGCTCCTCTGGTCCCCCGCGTGCTGCGCTGGTCCCCCTGTGCTCCTCTGGTCCCCGCGTGCTGCGCTGGTCCCCCTGTGCTCCTCTGGTCCCCCTGTGCTCCTCTGGTCCCCCTGTGCTCCTCTGGTCCCCCTGTGCTCCTCTGGTCCCCCTGTGCTCCTCTGGTCCCCCTGTGCTCCTCTGGTCCCCCTGTGCTCCTCTGGTCCCCCTGTGCTCCTCTGGTCCCCCGCGTGCTGCGCTGGTCCCCCTGTGCTCCTCTGGTCCCCCGCGTGCTGCGCTGGTCCCCCTGTGCTCCTCTGGTCCCCCGCGTGCTGCGCTGGTCCCCCTGTGCTCCTCTGGTCCGCCTGTGCTCCTCTGGTCCCCCTGTGCTCCTCTGGTCCCCCTGTGCTCCTCTGGTACCCCGCGTGCTGCGTTGGTCCCCACGCGTGCTACTCTGGTCCGCCTGTGCTCCTCTGGTCCGCCTGTGCTCCTCTGGTCCGCCTGTGCTCCTCTGGTCCGCCTGTGCTCCGCTGGTCCGCCTGTGCTGCGCTGGTCCGCCTGTGCTGCGCTGGTCCGCCTGTGCTGCGCTGGTCCGCCTGTGCTGCGCTGGTCCGCCTGTGCTGCTCTGGTCCGCCTGTGCTGCTCTGGTCCGCCTGTGCTGCTCTGGTCCGCCTGTGCTGCGCTGGTCCGCCTGTGCTGCGCTGGTCCCCCGCGTGCTTCTCTGGTCCGCCTGTGCTTCTCTGGTCCGCCTGTGCTCCTCTGGTCCGCCTGTGCTCCTCTGGTCCGCCTGTGCTCCTCTGGTCCGCCTGTGCTCCTCTGGTCCGCCTGTGCTCCTCTGGTCCGCCTGTGCTCCTCTGGTCCGCCTGTGCTCCTCTGGTCCGCCTGTGCTCCTCTGGTCCCCCGCGTGCTGCGCTGGTCCGCCTGTGCTCCTCTGGTCCGCCTGTGCTCCTCTGGTCCGCCGCGTGCTGTGTGCTGCGCTGGTCCCCCGTGTGCTGCTCTGGTCCCCGCATGTTCCGCTGATCCCCCGCATGCTCCGCTGATCCCCCGAATGCTGTTTTGGTCCCACATGTGCTCTGCTGGTCCCCCCCCCCTGCTCTGGTCCCCGTGCTCCTCTATTTCCCCCCCCCCATGCTGCTCTATCCCCCCTCCCAGCGCTCACCTCCTCTCCCTGCTTAGATAGGCATACAGACATGATCCTAGGAGTGGACACTGATAAGCTCGTTCACTTGTTCTTTCCTTCCCCCGCTCTCCATCCTGTCTGCTGCCGCGGAGAATCTAGATGAGAGCGGGGGAAGGAAAGAACAAGTAAACGAGTGCCGAGGAAGTTTATGTCACAGCTGTGTGCGGCTGCATGACTTCTGGATCGTACGATGAGCTTATCAGTGTCCACTCCTAGGATCATGTCTGTATGCAGCCGCGCTGCATAAGCAGGGAGAAGAGGTGAGCGCTGCGGGGGGGGGGGGGAGGTGGCGGTCCGATGGCTCAGTGCCTGTACATGCCTGATCGTCCCTCCTCCACCTCCAATGCCACCCGCCGCAGCAGCAACCCGCCGGCTCTTCTCTCCTCCACACCCGCTGAGACTCGGGGCTATGGGCTCCACATTCGGGGCTCCAGCCTCGATAGCCCCCCCCTGGTGACGCCTATGCTTCAGGCCATAGAATGTCTGTTTCCATTGTAATGTTTTGTGACCTAGCAGACATAATGACACCCAATGTAGACTTTAAAGTTAAAGTGGTTTTAAATGCAGAAAGTTTTATTTACCTTAATGCATTCTATACATTAAGGTAAAAAAAACGTTCTATATGTACCAGCCTCCGGCCGCAGCTCCCCGTTACACTAACCTGATCTCGATCCAATGATGTGCACATGAACAGCAGCTCTTTCCAGTCTCTGCTTCCTGATTGGCTCAGACACTCACAGCCAGAGGGAACGGTGAGTAGGCCCACGCCCCGCTCTGTGTGTTTTGTGGACATACAGAGCTGGTTTGAGAGTGAAACCCGCATGAGTGCCCCCATAGCAAGCGACTTGCTATGGGGGTACACGGCGGGGGGGGGGGAGCCAGGAGCACCAGCTGGGGGACGCCAGAAGAGGAAAATCTGGGCTGCTCTGTGCAAAACCATTGCATAGAGGAGGTAAATATGACCTGTTTGTTTTTGTTTTTTTGTTTGTTTTTTTTTTTTAATTAAAGCTTTACAATCACTTGAATGTTCTAAAGTCTCAAAACAAGATCATCTCCCTCACTTCCTAACTTGCTACTTCTTCCGCCAAAAAAACGAAGAGCTCCTTTATATGCTTGCCTGTTAGCAGAAGTCAGCTTTCACTGGCAGATACAGGTTAAAGCTGGCTGGGCCGCATGCATGGTACAAGGCAGTCTTAAAAGTTTCTTCACTTTTATATTTTCGTTGGAAACGGTGAGGGTGGGAGGAGTCGTAATCGGTCGTGTCTGAGAGTGTCATGTGACTAGACTGTCTGGCAAGCCGGCTGAGCTTGCAGTTTAGCATAAGAGTTGATACGCTGCGATGAAGATGGCTGCAAAATTATAAAAAAAAAAAGTTCAGAAACTTTTTGAAGAACCCTTGGATCAGCTTTGGCTCCCTCATCCTTTCAATTGACATTGATAAGGATTCAATAGGCACAGCTGCCCATTGAGCCCTCCCCATTTGCATTAACTGGACTGGCATGGTGCCATCAGACACCACCTGTCTACAAGTATATGCAGAAGCATGAATTTTGTAGCTACATGCGCTGGATCCTGGGCTACTCGAAGGTTGCTTTGTTGATGATCTTGCTCTGCCCACTGAATATCAGTAGTTTGTTAAAATGATTGTAAACAATCACCTTGTAAAACAACCCATTCAGTTTAACAAGGAAAAGAAAGGCAAAACATTTTTGTATAGAGATAAAAAAAAATGTATAAATACCTTTTTTCCGTTTTTAATAAGTGATCGCATTCCCTCTGTTCTCAGCTGCGATAGAACTGGGGGGAGAAGAAGCAGCAGCACACTGAGCTTCCCAATGAATGACTGTGCAGTGTGTCAGGACAAGTCTGATCATTGGAGGAGAGCAGGCTAAGGTTCCCAGCATAGCTAGAGAACTGACCACGCTGTGTTCTCCTGCTTAGTGTGGTCAGTTTTTACTGGGAAAGCAGGACGACTAGCAGGAGCACCAGGGATTTCACATAAAGGAAGCAATACAAAGAGAACAGGATACTTTATCATACAAGTACATGGTACAGCAAGCACATATCAGGAATATGAAGTGTTGGGGTAAAAAGCGCTTTTACTTCTCTGATGCCTCCAGTGGGGGCAGGTTCTATGTGAGCCAAAGGCACTGATTGGCTGCTCAGATAGATGAAGCTAATAAGTGCTGCTGCATAAGCTGGCCATGTAGGGCTAGAATTTTAGCAGATTTCTGCTGAATTGGCTAAAATCTGACCTGTGGGTGATCCTTTTGGCATCACATAGCTTGACAAGTTGATTTTACAATTGACTAAACCCTGTGGGAAATTATCCTCTGAACAGTGATTGCATATTTTTAGATGCAGTCGCTGTTTGGGTATTTGGGTAATGGTGAGTGTTGCGGCTGTCTGAATACCATAGCTAGCAGGGGAGCCCATGGGCTGAACGAGTGAAATCTGTGCATATTTGGCTAGACTTATGCCGCGTACACACGGTCGTACTTTTCGTCTACAAAAGTCGGACAGCCTTTCCGACAGACTTCCGGCAGACTTTCGGTGGACTTGCGGCGGACTTGCGGCCTACTTTCTAACGAACGGACTTGCCTACACACGACCACACAAAAGTCGGTCGGATTCGTACGTGATGACGTACACCGGACTAAAATAAGGAAGTTCATAGCCAGTAGCCAATAGGTGCCCTAGCGTGGCTTTTTGTCCGTCGGACTAGCACACAGACGAGCGGATTTCGGGGTCCGTCGTAGTTACGAAGTAAAGTTTTGAAGCATGTTTCAAATCTAAAGTACGTCGGATTTGAGGCTAAAAAAGTCAGTTGAAAGTCCGGAGAAGCCCACACACGATCGGATTACCAGCCAGCTTTAGTCCATCAGCGTCTGTTGGACTTTTGTAGACGAAAAGTAGGACCGTGTGTACGCGGCATTAGACTTGTCATACGCGTCTTGCATATCAGATCATTCTTGTTAAATCAGCCCAAATTCAAGCTGTGCGTGGCCCTGCACGTCCTAACTCAACAGTGCGTTTTCTTTCCCAATCAGATGCAGTCACTGTTCGGGTATTCAACAACAGCAGCTCATGCCAGCTGCTGAACACAATTCCCAGCAGGCAGACTGCTTTAGCTGATTATTTCAGGGATGGTCATATTGACTTTTTGGAAGGCAGAGGTGTAGTGATCTTATACAGAGTTCCACCAAAAAATGGAACTTCCGCTTTAAGGGAGGTGACGGGGGGAGCCGGTACCCTCTTTTTAGAGGGTCTCAGCTCCCACTTCCTCCCGGCGCACCGCGGCACCGGAAGGGAGATCACCTCTCCCCCCTCCCTCTCAGCAATCATCTGGGACGTCACAGGTCCCAGACGATTCCCCGTACAGTCACGGCGCGCCGCCCGGTTCGCGCATGTGCAGTGGGTGCCTGGCTGTGAAGCCACAGCCGGGCGCCCACACTTACAATGCCGACGCTGCAGAGTGGAGGGGGAGACGAGCGAGGCTTCGTTCCCCCACATCGCTGGACTCTGGACAGGTAAGTGTCCAATTAATAAAAGTCAGCATCTGCAGTATTTGTAGCTGCTGACTTATTATTTATTTATTTTTTAACAGAACTCCGCTTTATTCTGTTTGCCTTTTGGGAGGTCAATTCTGGGCCATTCCATTGACCTGGCCACATGGTTTACCGGTATTCTTATCTCCTTTTTTATTAGTGTTTGCTTCTCTTCTTATCAGGTGAATGATGTTGACATTAAAGGGAACCTTGAATACAGAAATACTTGGAGCTATTTCTGACTAAAGCCAGCCATAGAGAGATTGAATTTTGCCCAGTTCAGCAGGAACAGGTTGGATTTCGATCCATCTATTTGCAGGCTGGTTTTACTGAAGTAGATACATCGATTGACTTCAGTACAAACAGCCTGTTGGGCTTTTTTTTTTTTTTTTTTTGCCTGATCACTGCAGGTGGCTATAGCTGACAGCAGTGATCATTGTATTTTGCCGATGGGGAAGCCTTCCTGCCAGCAGAACACAATAGCACTGCACGAGGGATTCCCCCATCAACATAGTCAGTGTTGATGGGGGAATCCCTCGTGCATTAAGCAATTTTCTTTCCTTTAACCAATGCTTGTATGGCCTGCCTTATATTTTAAAGATAAAGGTTTCAGAGTTTCCATACTTTTGCCTTCAGTACCTAGTGAGTCACTGAGCTGGGACAGGTATGCAGGAATGTATTTCAGATTTCACTGGCGGTGCACTTGTTCCAGATTAGTGACTCACAAGGTAGAAAAACTGACTATACATGATAGGTGTAGAACTTGTACCTGAAAAAGCAAGTTAGCGGAAGGAATTTATTTTATTGACATTCATGTTGTTCTGATGAGATTCATGTTAGAACAGATGATAGGGTGAGTAGATCAAGTCTAGGACAACCTCAACCAGCCATTGCTATATGAAGGGTAGGGCATTCTGCATACAGACCACCAGGGGGCTCATATAAAAGGTCGGTGAAAAGATTTGCTGTAACATAAAACTTCCTTGCATGCGCTGCTACTTTCCTGAGGCTGATATGAACTGCACTGGAGGTTATTATCAGCTTAGGTTGACTCTGCAATATTGTTCTGTAGGAGCTCAGTTTATATACAGTCCATCTAGTAATTGTGTGGATGGTTTCCTTTCTTAGCGACTTCCTATAATTTACATTTGTTGAGGATCTGGAATTTTTATAATTACTCAAATGATGCAGGCTTGTATAGAATTTCCTCAGTAAGAGTGAACAAGGAATTTCCTATTGTTTCATATTTTATTATAATTTGTAATTGTTTTTGTGTTCTGCAGGAAACTCCCAGTCTCTCCAGCAGCAAAGGCTCCTCGGTCTTTGGGTTATCGTTGGGTTTCTCACCTTCCTTTTACTGGAGAAAACCTTTTCTGATGAGAAAAATGCAGAACAAGAGAAGAGCACCACTCCAGTAAGTGATTTGTATTAAAGAATCTTTAAAAGACAGTGTCAATTCTCTGTGAATGTATCTGTGTAAATCCATTTCTCCAACCCACTGATACAGTGAGGGGAAAAAAAGTTTCTTTCTCGAACATCACGGGACACAGAGCCACAGTAATTACTGATGGGTTATATAGGTATCACTGGTGATTGGACACTGGCACACCCTATCAGAAAGTTCAACCCCCTATATAATCCCTCCCCCTTGCAGGGATACCTCAGTTTTTACGCCAGTGTCTTAGGTGATGGACGTGTAAAGATGTCCTGTGCTGAGCTCCAAAGGGAATATCCTAAGATCCTATACTGGGGCAAGCCAGGCGAACCGGATCCATTCAAAGTGTCTTTTCATGGCCGAATTGAATGGTACCCGGGCCTCGTGTCCGAAGAAACGAGGTTTTACCCGTAATGCTTCTCTTTTTAGAGAGCTGGACCCCGCAGATCAGAAAATGGCTTTAAACTTCCTAATTTCTGGCGGGGTGCTTTACGGTCCCAGAACTGTTGGATCCCCCTACTGATGGGGGCCTCAGTCTCTGACGGTTTTTTCAAACGGAGCCCACCGTGAGAGGTGAAGATTGGGTCTGTGTAAACAGCACCCTGCGGCTGGATAAGGTAAGAGGAGATTCCACAGAATTTTTGAGTTCTAGTGGTTTTTCTCCTTTAAGGTAAATGCATGCTATGCCTATTGTGACCACCGGGGGCTGCCAAGAGCACAAACCTACACATGCTGAATGTCTGTCTCAGGTGTTCATTGCTGATTATGTCCCAGCATCTCAAGCAGGCTGCAAACAGGTAAGGTGGAAAGGGGGATTTCTCATGTTTGAATGTTCCCCCCCAGGCTAGAGAGGGGCCACAGGGGTCTAGAAAGTGGTTATACCACCCGGGCTCTGCGGCCTAATGGCCACCATCTCTGAAGATAGCCGTTCAGGCAGATCTTGTTACCAGCCTTCCTCCCTCCCCTCCCCCCATCCCCAGCCTTTCTCCAGAAGCATGACAGGAGAGTCGGCAGCACGGGAAGCGCTCGTTTTTTTCAAAACTCGAGGGGGGGGGGGCGGTAGAGGGGGGGGCGGGACGTCAGCACAGGTGCTTAGACTCCCACTCAGGCCAGCTGCAGGCTATTAGAGGCACTCTGTACAGGTGCACTCAGCCTTCTGAGAGACACAGAGCGGACGGTCGCATGTAAGGTGGGACACAGGCATTCTCCTAGGCAGCATTTACTGAAGTAACACCAGACTGAGCATTGGGTAGCAAGGCTTTTAGCCAGACTACATCGCTCAGCGGGCAGTGTTCATTTGTATACCTCACACCTTGTTGCTTTGCACTATGGGTAGAAGAGGTTCAAGCACCCCAGGAACCAGAGACACTAGGGGATCTCGTTCAGGTTCTGAGGGCCCCCTGTCGGCAGCATCCCCCCCCCCCTAAAGATGGGCCAGGGACGGCTAGCCAGGGAGAGCCATCGGGGTCAGGGGCTACACCTGCTTCTGGCACTTCAGCCCCTGTATATATTACACAAGAGGTTTTTTCCTCAACCATTAATGGTCTAGAGGAAAGATTAATGGCCGTGATTACGTCTTCACTCAGTGGAAGAAAACGCACTAGGCTTTCCTCTGTTCCCCAAGACCCTCAGACAGAGGAGCTCTGGGATAAAGGAGATGAATCCCTTTCAGAGGATCGGGATGGGACGGATGATTCCTCTTCGGAGGAATCAGGTGGAGAGGGACCCTCTGCGACTTCCCAAGAGGAGAAAGTCTTAGTGCAGATCCTTACTGGATTGGTCCGCTCCACATTTAAGTTGCCCATACCTGAAACTGCTAAAGAATCCTCTTCTGCTTTGGGGTCACTGAAACCTTTCCAAGCAGCACATGCTTTTCCTGTTCATATTTTACTTGAAAAGCTCATTTATTCTGAGTGGGATCACCCAGACAAACGTTTTTCTCCGCCGAGAAAGTTTTCAACACTTTATCCGATGGAAGAAAAGTTTATTAAAATGTGGGGAATACCGGCTATTGATGCCGCCATTTCCTCCGTAAATAAAAGCCTGACTTGTCCTGTAGACAATGCTCAGATGCTCAGGGATCCTGTAGATAAAAGGATGGAATCCCTATTGAAGGATGTTTTCTCCTTAGCAGGATCAGTGGCTCAACCTGCAGTAGCAGCGATTGGAGTCTGTCAATACTTAAGAGACCATGTTAAGCAGGTCATCAAAGTATTACCTGAACAGCAGGCCCAGGGGTTTGCTAACCTTCCAGCGGCCTTATGCTTTGTGGTTGACGCCATTAGAGATTCTATCGTGCAAACCTCCCGTCTTTCACTGGGGTTGGTGCATATACGTAGAATCCTATGGTTGAAAGATTGGTCAGCCGAAGCACCATGTAAGAAGCTACTGGCTGGGTTTCCATTTCGTGGTGCAAGGTTGTTTGGAGAGGACTTGGATAACTATATCAAGAGAATCTCTGGTGGGAAAAGCACTCTCTTACCTGTCAAGAAGAAGGGTAAGCGTCCCTCTTTCAAACGGACTCTTTCCCCAACGCCGGGGGCTTCAGCCTTCAGGCAGTCTCGACGGCCGCCTCCATCGGGGTCCAGAGACAAGAGTCAACCCCAGAGACAAAAGAAGTCCTGGGGAAAGAAGCCTACTAGGCAAAACACTAAGACCTCTGCATGAGGGGGCGCCCCCGCTCACTCGAGTGGGGGGGAAGACTGCGACAGTTCTCAGAGCTCTGGCAGGAGGACTTCTAGGACAGATGGGTAATCTCCACGGTAACCTTAGGGTACAAGCTAGAGTTTCAGGAATTCCCTTCTCCTCGGTTCCTCAGATCAAGTGTTCCCAGAGACCCAGAGAAGAAGCAGTCGCTCCTTCTAGCGTTAGAGCGACTTTTGTCGCAGGAGGTCATTATGATAGTTCCCGCAAAGGACCAGGGATTGGGCTTCTATTCCAACTTTTTTTTGGTCCAAAAGCCAAATGGGGATGTCAGGCCCATTCTGGACTTAAGGGATCTGAACCGATTCCTAAGGATTCAATCCTTCCGCATGGAATCAATTCGAACAGTAGTTCCCACCCTGCAGGGAGGAGAATTTCTGGCATCAATAGACATCAGAGATGCATATCTGCATGTGCCCATTTTTCCTGCTCATCAGAAGTTTCTGCGCTTCGAGGTAGGAGGGCGCCATTTCCAGTTTGTGGCTCTGCCTTTCGGGATAGCCACTGCACCTCGAGTGTTCACAAAGATCTTGGCTCCTCCTCTGGCCAGATTAAGGGCTCAGGGTATAGCTGTCATAACATACCTAGACGACCTGCTCTTGATAGACCGGTCGGTAGCCTCTTTGAATGGAAACTTGAGGACCACAGTCGGGTATCTAGAACACCTGGGTTGGATCCTCAACTTAGAAAAGTCTTTCCTAAAACCAGTAAGAAGACTGGAGTATTTAGGTCTGATTATAGATACAAGCCAGGAGAAAATATTTCTACCCCAGGCAAAAATCGCTGTTTAAGAGAGCTGATTCTGGCAGTAAGGACCAAGAAGGGTCCCTCAGTCCGCTTTTGTATGAGGCTACTAGGGAAGATGGTGTCTTCATTCGAAGCAGTTCCCTATGCTCAGTTTCATTCAAGAATGCTGCAACACAGTATTCTGTCGACCTGGAACAAGAAAGTTCAAGCATTAGACTTTCCGATGCACCTGTCGCATGCGGTGCGTCAGAGCCTCAAATGGTGGCTCATACCCGAAAACCTGCAGAAGGGGAAATCCTTTCTACCGGTTACCTGGACAGTGGTAACAGATGCCAGCCTGTCAGGTTGGGGAGCAGTTCTGGAACAGGCTGCGGTCCAAGGGGTATGGTCCAAGACAGAGAGGACCTTACCCATCAACATTCTGGAGATCCGGGCGATACATCTAGCTCTAAAAGCCTGGACTATCAGGCTACAGGGTTGTCCGGTCAGGATCCAGTCCGACAATGCCACAGCAGTGGCTTATGTCAATCATCAGGGAGGCACCCGGAGCCGAGCTGCTCAAAAAGAGGTGAACCAGATCTTAGTCTGGGCAGAGATGCATGTGCCATGCATATCGGCAGTTTTCATCCCGGGAATAGAGAATTGGCAGGCGGACTATCTAAGTCGCCAGCAGTTACTTTCAGGGGAATGGTCTCTGCATCCCGACGTCTTTTGGGCCATATGCCAAAGATGGGGGGTTCCAGATGTAGATCTCTTTGCATGTTGATTCAACAAAAAGATAGACAGATTTGTGGCAAGGACAAAAGATCCTCTTGCATGCGGGACGGATGCGTTGGTGATTCCGTGGCATCGGTTCTCACTGATTTACGCATTCCCGCCTATTCTGCTATTACCACGACTCCTTCGCAGGATCAGGCAGGAAAGGAAGTCGGTACTTCTGGTGGCCCCCGCTTGGCCCAGAAGGACTTGGTATGCAGAAATAGTAAGGATGACGGTAGGTCCCCCGTGGACCCTACCAGTACGCCCAGACCTGTTATCTCAAGGTCCAGTGTTCCATCCTACCTTACAAACGCTAAATTTGACGGTTTGGCTATTGAGACCCACGTTCTGAAGAGTCGTGGGCTCTCAGGTCCTGTCATATCTACCTTGATTAATGCAAGGAAGCCAGCTTCCAGGATGATTTATCATAGAGTCTGGAAGGCTTATATAACCTGGTGTGAATCCAGAGGTTGGCATCCCAGGAAATATGTCATAGGTAGAATCCTTGACTTTCTACAATTAGGATTAGAGATGAAGCTGGCCTTGAGTACCATCAAGGGCCAGGTCTCTGCTTTATCAGTATTATTTCAGTGGCCACTTGCTTCGCATTCTTTGGTCCGAAATTTTATGCAGGGGGTGATGTGTCTTAATCCTCCGGTTAGGGCGCCCCTAAACCCCTGGGACTTGAACTTGGTCCTGGCTGTGTTACAGAAACAGCCTTTTGAACCAATAAGTCAGATTCCTTTGGTCTTGTTGACAAGGAAGTTAATTTTTCTGGTGGCCATCTCTTCTGCTAGAAGAGTATCAGAATTAGCAGCTCTTTCCTGTAAGGAGCCTTATTTGATTATACACAAGGACAGAGTGGTACTACGCCCTCATCCTAGTTTTTTACCGAAGGTGGTTTCTGATTTTCATTTAAACCAAGACATTGTTCTACCTTCCTTTTTTCCAGATCCCTGTTCTCCGGAAGAGAGATCTCTACATTCGTTGGATGTAGTAAGAGCAGTTAAGGCCTATCTAGGGGCAACTACTCAGATCCGCAAGACGGATGTTTTGTTTGTGCTGCCAGAGGGTCCCAATAGAGGACAGGCAGCGTCAAAAGCTACCATTTCTAAATGGATTCGACAGTTGATCATTCAAGCTTACGGTTTGAAACAGAAGATTCCTCCGTTTCAGATCAAGGCACATTCCACAAGGGCTATTGGTGCTTCTTGGGCAGTGCATCACCGGGCCTCTATGGCTCAAATCTGCAAGGCCGCAACCTGGTCTTCAGTTCATACATTCACCAGATTCTATCAGGTGGATGTGAGAAGGCATGAGGATATCGCCTTTGGGCGTAGTGTGCTGCAGGCAGCGGTACAAGGTCCTCAGGTCTGATTGCACCCTACTTGGTCGTGGTTCCCCCCCCTCAGGTAGCATTGCTCTGGGACATCCCATCAGTAATTACTGTGGCTCTGTGTCCCGTGATGTTCGAGAAAGAAAATAGGATTTTTTAAAACAGCTTACCTGTAAAATCCTTTTCTTTCGAAGGACATCACGGGACACAGAGGTCCCGCCCCTCTTCTAATACACTATATTGCTTGGCTACAAAACTAAGGTATCCCTGCAAGGGGGAGGGATTATATAGGAGGTTGAACTTCCTGATAGGGTGTGCCAGTGTCCAATCACCAGTGATACCTATATAACCCATCGGCAATTACTGTGGCTCTGTGTCCCGTGATGTCCTTCGAAAGAAAAGGATTTTACAGGTAAGCTGTTTTAAAAAATCCTATTATTTGATCCCCCTGCTGATTTTGTACATTTGTCCACGGACAAAGAAATGATTCGTCATCAATTAATTTTAATGGTAGGTTTATTTTAACAGTGAGAGATAGAATAACAACAAAAATATCCAAAAAAACGCATTTCAAAAAAGTTATAAATTTGATTTGCATTGTAATGAGTGAAATAAGTATTTGACCCCTCCACAAAACATGATTTAGTACTTGGTGGCAAAACCCTTCTTGGCGATCATTTGTTGTAGTTGGCCACCAGATTTTCACACATCTCAGGAGGGATTTTGTCCCACTCCCCTTTGCAGATCCTCTCCAAGTCAATAAGGTTTTGAGGCTGATGTTTGGTAACTCAAACCTTCAGCTCCCTCCACATATTTTCTATGGGATTAAGGTCTGGAGGCTGGCTAGGCCACTCCAGGGCCTTAATGTGCTTCTTCTTGAGCCACTCCTCTGTTGCCTTGGCCATGTGTTTTGGATCATTGTCATGATGGAATACCCATCCACGACCCATTTTCAATGCCCTGGCTGAGGGAAGGAGGTTCTCACCCAAGCTTTGAGGGTACATGACCCTGTCCATCGTCCCTTTTGATGCGGTGAAGTTGTCCTGTCCCCTTAGCAGAAAAACACCCCCAAAGCATGTTTCCAGCACCATGTTTGACGGTGGGGATGGTGTTCTTGGGGTCAGAGGCAGCATTCTCCTCCACCACCTCCTCCTCCTCTTCCAAACACGGTGAGCTGGATTGATGCCAAAGAGCTTGATTTTGGTCTAATCTGACTACAACACTTTCACCCAGTTCTCCTCTAAATCATTCAGATATTCCCAAACTTCAGACGGACCTGTACATGTGCTTTCTTGAGCAGGGGGACCTTGCAGGCACTGCAGGATTTCAGTCCTTCACGGTGTAGTGTGTTACCATTTTTTTTTCTTGATGACTATGGTCCCAGCTGCCTTGAGATCATTGACAAGATTCTCCTGTGTAGTTCTGGGCTGATTCCTCACCGTTCTCATGATCATTGAAACTCCACGAGGTGAGATCTTGCATGGAGCCCCAGACCGAGGGAGATTGACAGTTAGTTATTTTGAGTTAAGATAAATAAATGAAATGATGCGCTTGTATTATCTATTGATTCATGTGCTACCTCTTGTGCCTATTTATTGCTTCTAAAATAAGTGAAACATTGTGTCAAACGGCACACTTGAAAAAGTCACGTGTCAGTGATAATACGCGTGGGGAGAATTGGCCTGTGACGCTCTGCTTGGAGTGCGATCTGCCTGTGAGTGTGTGAGCAGCAGCACTGAGCAGCACGGAGCTGGATGTGACTGACCATTATCCTGTTGAAATGCGATCTATATCCTAGGGAGCATGTGAGTGGAATCAAGTGGCTTTTTATGGTATCTAAAAATTTTGCTGATATCTGCGCAATGGTGTTTTCTTTTTTAATCTTATCCTGTATATGGGGGAAGACCAGTAGAAGGTGAGCAAAATATTCCTCTATGCCGGCGGATGATCAGACAAGCCGATCCACCGCTGACAGAGTCTCACTGAGCCTGGGCTTATAATAGGAGGAAAAGGAGCTGAGCAAACTACTCTTCTATGCCGGCGGCTGACTACAGACAAGCCGCTCCACCGCTGACAGTCTCACTGAACCTGGGCTTATCAGAGGAGGAGGTATCGTCCTAACTTAATTTGGTGGATTAATAATTATGTTTTGACTCCTGATCCTAAAATTATAAGCTTTATCTATTGGAAATTCTCATTATTATTCACTGGCTGAAAGTGTCTGGGAGTGTTAACAGGAGGAGAAGGAGCTGAGCAAATTTCTCTTCTAGGCAGGCGGCTGACTTAGACAAGCCTCTCCACCGCTGACAATCTCACTGAACCTGGGCTTGTCAGAGGAGGAGGTATCGTTCTAACATAATTTGGTGGATTAACAATTATGTTTTGACTTTGACCTTATAATTATAAGCTTTATATATTGGAAATCCTTATTACCACTGGATGAAAGCTTCTGGGAGTGTTAAATAGAAAAAGGCTCGGAACACATTTTTTTCCTGAACATATCTTTATATGTGTCTATGTAATGGAGTTGCTATGGTTTATTTAAACACAAGTTACTATTTAACAAAAGTTTGACACAATGTTTCACTTATTTTAGAAGCAATAAATAGGCACAAGAGGTAGCACATGAATCAACTAGATAATACAAGCGCATCATTTCATTTATTTATCTTAACTAATTGTGGGGTGTCACTAATTGATTGCAGCTGTATTACTTTCTATTTATTTATTTTTTCACTATTGGATTTTTTCACTATTGTACTTTTCATTATTTCCACATAAATCTTTTTAGTCCACTTCAGCGCTGTAGGAATTTTATAATTAGTTATTTCGTGTTCCTTCCATTTGTGAAAAATCGCAAAAACTGTAGTCACCCTCTCACCAAGCTGCTTGGCGATGGTCTTGTAGCCTATTTCAGCCTTGTGTAGGTCTACAATGTTGTCCCCGACATCCTTGGACAGCTCTTTGGTCTTGGCCATGGTGGAGAGATGGGAATCTGATTGATTTGCTTCTGTGGACAGGTGTCTTTTATACAGGTAACAAGCTGAGATTAGGAGCACTCCCTTTAAGAGAGTGCTCTTAATCTGAGCTCGTTGCCTGTATAGAAGACACCTGGGAACCAGAAATCTTGCTGATTGATAGGGGATCAAATACTTATTTCATTTATGAAAATGCAAATCAATTTGTAACTTTGAAATGTGTTTTTCTGGATTTTTTTTGTTGTCATTCTGTCTCTCACTTGTAAAATAAACCTACCATTAAAATTACAGACCTACCATTTCTTTGTCAGTGGGCAAACATACAAAATCAGCAGGGTATCAAATACTTTTTTCTCTCACTGTATCTCTCCTGTGCTCTCCTCCTGGCACAAAATACCCTCTGATTTTGAGGAGCATGTGACCTCCTCCCATGATGCAGTGCCCAGAACCAACAGCCCATCATTAGTAAAGAATGGGGGGGGGGGGAGTCTACGCTGTCAGAATACAATGACACCGTGGGGAGGATTCCACGTCCACATTAAGTCAGTGGATAAGGAAATTGGGTCAGGTTTTTTTTTTTTTTTGTTTTTTGTTTTCCAACCTGCTGGTTGAACGAAAAAAACCCTGAACCATGTATGGCCAGCTTCAGTTTAAAATTGGGCTACCTGTCCTTCAGTAAGGTCTCTGGGACAGGCTTACAGTGTATTTGCGACCACCTTTGTATGGAATCCTGGGCAGCCAAGTGCAATGTTTTGCAAAGTTGTGTGACAGATTTCTCACTGGAGATGGGATAAGACAGATTTTTACTTTAACCTGTTCCCGCTCGGCCTATGGGCGGATGACCCCCTCACAAACCTCTCCTCGATCCGGGTGGACGTCATATGACCGTGATCAGTCATCAGCCGATGACTGATCACTGTCCCTGTCTGCTGTTGGTACCATGTGACCGCTGTGACCAATCACAGCGGTTGTAAACAATAAATGATTTTCATTCAAGCCATGCATTGTATAGCTAGCTGTGATTGGTCACAGTGATCACATGGTACAATCACAGCTAATTGCAACAAAACAAACTGAAGGAATCGATTTAATTTAGTAAAATACTTGGATATAGCAATGAAATATATTGAAAAAAAAAAAAATACTGATAATTTCCCCAGAGTAGTACAATGTTGCATTACAATTATTATAATGTAACATTATGTTGCTCTGGTCAAAGTGTGTAAAAAAAATATATAATAAAAATTTGAAAAAATATATATTATTGTATGTATTTTTTCTTTGTACTGTCACCAGTCACTGTCCCTGATCACTGCCAAACCCATTATATGATGACGCTGGCTGTACTGCACTGGTGACAGTATGTCAATTTTTTTTTTCATTTCTTTATTTTCCAAAAAATTACAACTTCAAAAAACCCGCCGTGCCTCTTACTAAATACCTTGGACTGTCTACATTCCATAAAGGGGTCATTTGGGGGATATATTTGTGCTGTCCTGGCATTTTTGTGGACTCTATAACTTTCCTACCTCTCCAAAAGAGATTACTATAGTGTGTCACTTGAGTGACAGCTCTGAGTCTGCTGACATACAACATGAAAGCACCCAGCAGCAGTCTCAGGGCTTTTGGATGTCTGCACAAGGGAGGCTATAACAGGTAAATAACATATCTAACACGTGTTAAATCCAACTATAATCTTATGGAAAGATTTCCATAGAAATGAATTGTCTGGCCACGGGGTCTCTTTCATTACAATGTTTTGATCCTTGATAGCCCTTTTTGACACTGAGGAATCTTGACCACAATAGCAGAGTGTGCGAGGATTAGATGTATTCGAGAACTCTACATGTAAAACGTTTCTTGTTTTGTAGCAGACTTACTTATCAATATCTTGTTTCAGAAACTGGCTTCAGGAAGTCTAATGAATGGAAAGCATGACATGCGCAAGAAGGATGTAGCCAAAGAACAAAGCTCTGTAGGCGGCAGTATTAAGGTAATATTAGTTTAAATATACTTTGTTATTTTCCATGAAACTCCATCTTTTTCTGCAAACATACAATCCCCTCCAATCAAACATACACTACAAACATTCTACAAAACATATCCAATAAAATATCCAATACAGTTTCTTTTATGTAGATTTATAGATCATGCCAGCGCACTGAAAAAGTGGGTTTGCCTACTATAATCATATGATCAATTACAATTGGAGCCTGTAAATTGACCTTTAGGTTCTATGCCTACATCTGACACTTGAAATTACAAAATGAGGTTCTACACATTAAAACATGCCATTTTATTAAACTTAAATTGCATAAAGGTTTGGCTTGCAATATATCCTATTAATGTAGTGTTTGTTTTTCTTTTTTTTTGTTAAACGACAAGCTTCTCCCAATGGGCATTAGAAGCTGGTGTAAGTCAGACAGAGTCGCCTCATTTCTTGGCTGGAGGACGTTCAGCATCATCTAGTTCTTTACTCCATAGACTTGCTGTCCCTGGCTTACCCTTTTCACGTAGGAATGTATATTTTAAAATCAAACATTGTAAAAAAATTCCCCTCAAAGTGGTTGATCAGGCAGGTAAAACGTTGTATTTTTGGTTACAATTCGAATATAAAGAACACACTGGCTGCCCAGATCTTCAGATTTATTGTATTATAGGAATGTTAAAACTGCCAGAAATATGCGGCCCCACCAGACTCGTTTTTTTTTTTTCCGTGGGGCTACATACTTGCATATCTCCCTTTTGTGCTGGGAGTGATCCGCATGGTGCACTCCCAGCACAGAGAATGGGGTCTCACAGAGAGCCCCGGGCCCTGTTCTAACGATCAGGACCCAGAACTCCCGATTCCGGGTCACCTGATCGCTGTGATAGCCTCTGATATTCAGTTCTGGTTATGGAGAGAGGGAGGTGTTCTGCTCCTTCATAGATATAGTGCAGTGGGTGAGTGTTGTAGTGCAGCCACCACATCTAGGGACTCGTAATCTGTAATTTATTACATTTTTGTTTTTAGGTATAGATACTTTATGTAACTTTACACAGCCAGTGGGCTGTGGGCACAGAGATTTTAAGAGGCTCTGGCACTCACTGAAATTTGATAGGAAGTGATTAAAAATGTATTTAAAAAGTGAAACAAAGTATCCAGCACACATAGATTGGCTTTGCATGGAGGACAGCTACTGTTTATAAATGAAAAGCAAAGATGGTACCTGCTAGTTTCATAGGAGTGCAGTTCGTTTTGCACTCCTGTGACCCGTTTTCAGTAGAGAGCAGGCTGAAGTCTGCTCTCTACTGAAGTCACAGAAGTCAGTCCAGGCTCTGCGTCATCACAGCCATGGAGTCGGGATCCGCCAGATTCCTGGACTGGCATCCGGCTCAGCCTTTCAGCGAGCCGCCGAGAGCCTGAGCCAGCCTCCCCTCCCCCATCTACAGCCCAGCGCTCCAGTGAGCAAGGAGGGAGAAGAGCAGAGAGCTGCTGACTGACAGGCAGCAGCTCTCTGCTCAGGAAGCTGTGAGAACCGTGCGATCAGCGGTGTTCGATCGCTTGGTTCTCAGTGTTAAAGGCGCCGTGGGACAGATGCAGCATTCACCTAGGTAAGTATGAATCAAAAACCCATACATCTCTTTTAAATGCTCTGTGTGGCTGGTGTTTCTTAGTCATTCGTGCGGCTGATCCTATTTTAATTGTTTAGTTTTGACTGCATATATAATATCCAATCTAGTAGGGTTTTGTTTTTGTTTTTTTCAAAGATCCAAAATGTCAGCACCTGCACTGCTCATGGCCAGTGAGTTGTTGGGTCTGGAAAAGAAAGCAGTCTATTCTAGACAACAGATCATTCCACATGTGCAGCTTTCTTTTCCAGACCCGACAACTCACTGGCAGTAAGCGGTGCAGGTGCTGACATTTTGGAACTTTGAAAAAAAAACACTACAGGATTGGATTTTACTTATGATGGTGGACATATGCTAAGCTAAAGCTAAACAATACAAACTTGGAAACCTCAGCCATGTAGAGGATTTTACCTAGTAGGTACAATCTTTGCTCTTCATTTGAACATCCACTGTCCTCCCTACACTGCCAATCTACATGTGCTAGATGCTTTTTTTTTGCTTTTGGATGATTACTATTTACTATTTGATAAATTTTTGTTTATTTCCTAAGTGCAAGAGTCTCCTAACCATATTCTTTCGGTCCTTTTCACATGGGCATTTCCATTAGGCCCGCCTGTCCGTTGTTCAAGCTGACCTGATCGGAAGCTCCATGCGACTCTATGGACAGGCAGGTGTCTGTTTACACCCACCTACCTCCGGGTCCATCCAGGTCCGCTCACCTGTGCAGCGATGGACCTGTCAGAGCGCCGCTCTCCCCTATGGGGGATCGGATGATGACAGACCATAGTGTCCGCCGTCACCCGATCTGATCCGAAAACGGATGGAAAAGTAGGTTTTTCCTCCGTTACACTTTTTCGGATCGGAGCGGGTCGGATGTCAGCGGACATGTCACCGCTGACATCCGACGCTCCATAGAGATCTATGGAGGGTCCGTTCAGGTCCGCCTAAAAAACTGACAGGCGGACCTGAACGGATCGTCGGTGTGAAAGAGGCCTAAAGGATGTAACAAAATAACTGTTAGGACTCATGCACACTGGATGTTAAAATAACGTTATAAAAACGCCAGTAGCTTTGCAGTGATTTTTTTCAACGTTTTTGCAATATCGTTTCTTAGCGTTTATTATCGTTTTTTAATTGATCAAAAACGTCAAACGTTGGTGAGTCGCGTTTTTTGACGTAGCGTTTTTACAGCTGAAAAACTCCTCTCAGAACGCACTAGTTTTTTTTTTTTTTTTATTAGACAAAAAACGCCCCAGCCAAAACTGCTGATATCAACCTATGTGTGCATGGACACATAGAATAACATGATGGGGAGTTTATTGACTGTAGAAAAAAAGGTCTGAAGCCAAAAACGGCTGCTGTAAAAACATCCAGTGTGCATGAGGCCTCAACTTGTTAACTCTGTATGAAAATATCTCTGCTGCCCCCTCTGCCACTTCCATTAAATTCTTTTACAGTGTTAACATGGATGCTGTGATTATATAATCTATTGTATAATTAATGTTTGTGGGATCTTTATACACTTCATGTGTCTGATAACGATTACAGGTCTGCGGTTATCTCAATCTCCTGGCCAACACAATTGATAATTTCACACACGGGATGGCGGTGGCAGGCAGTTTTCTGGTCAGTAAAAAGGTAAGTGATGATCTCTGTCAATTCTTCTGTTTTTTAGGGACTAAATATGAGTTGCAATGTATAAACAAGCTGACAAAAGAAATGTGTGTATGTAAAGACTTTAGCTTGCAGTTGTAGATAAATGATATTGTGTTGGCATTTGTTACCTTTAAATTTTCACCCATTTGTGCCATACTCATGGCCACTTTAGGCTGAGAAGAGGATGATTGCGGTGTCCAGAAGCGGACCTTTGGTCACTTTTTTTCAACTTTCCATCTATAAAATTTTCTGCCCTTGTTGTTTTAACTTCGGATAGTAAAACATTTTTTTCTGCCAGTAAATACCTTATACAGCCCACTTCCTGTTTCTGGTAAAAGGCCTAGGCTTAGGATATCATGCACAGCTCTCTCTCCCTCACTGTCGTGAGAGTTTGCCAGGAATGGAGGGGGGATGAGTCTTAAGAGGGCCAATGAGAGCTGCAAAGCTGGAGGTGTGTGTCTGTGTAAATCCAGGAAGTGAACAGGCAGCAGCTTCAGCTGCTTACAGTTAAAAAGGTTGCAGCCAGACTTAGTGGAGGGAGATTTCTGCAGCATATTTGGCAAGTACAGAATATTTAAAATAAATATGCAAAGTGGTTGGAGGGAAGCTTCAGAGTGGCAAAGATGTTTTTATTACAAATTATGTGAGCAGACGGCAGTTCCTCTCTAAAGTGATATTAAAGGCTCATTTAACTAAAAATAACAAACCTGTCATACTTGCCTGCTCAGTGCAGTGATTTTGCACAGAGCAGCCCCGATCCTCTTCTCCTCTTTTCAGGTCCCCCGTGGACACTCCTGGCTCCTCCTCTTCAGCCAGTGCCCCCAATACAAGCCTCTTGCTCTGGGTGCACTGGTGCGTGCTCACTCCCGAGCCCTACTGTATGCATTCTTAAGACACATGATGTGATCAAGGCCCTCATGCCAAAACGCGTTAGCGGTTTTATTGTCTTTGTATCCTACCTGTAATTAGCAATAAAGACTTTCTATTTGGATTACTGGAGTTGCCGGCTACATTTCTTCTGAAACGCTTAAGACATATAGAGCCGCGGCTCGCCCCTGCTCCCCGCTCTCTCCTCATTGGCTGTGGTTGACAGTGTGGCTTCCACTGCTGTCTCAGCCAATGAGACATGAGAAACCTGGGAGAAGCTTAGCTCTCATGCACATTTCTGGATCGAGAGGGAGAAGATGGGTATTAGGGAGGTCAGCTGCACACAGAAGGTTTTTTTACCTTCATGCATAGAATGCATGAAGGTAAAAAACCTTGAGCCTTTAAAACTCTTTTAAATGGCACTGCCATAAATAGAAAGGCATCTCCCTTGCATACCATACCTCATCTAAAATTTATCTGATGTGCTGTGCTTGACTTGGGGGCTAAATCCTGCCTACATACAGTTGAATCAGAGTGTTTCTATTGCTAGTTGGTGAGCCCTCATTGGACAACGAGAGGGCAAACCAGTTTTTATTTGATTGATGGTTCAGTCATTGGGTAGCAGTACATTACTTTAAAGATTGAGGAATAAAGGATAGGGGAGGACTGGCGGCCCCACATCCCAAAATGTACTTCCTGGCTTCCTAGCTACAACAGTTTGCCACCTGGGGTAGTCAAAATGGCACAGATCCTATTGCTAAACTGGTCACCATCTCTAACCCTGATTTGGTGGCAATTTAGAGATGGATCTACAGAGTCTCCCCTACAGCTACTCTTCTTAAAGTAGGGAGAGCCTCAAAGCAGGCACTGTCTATAAATAGTCCCTTAAAATGTACTCCCCTTGTGGAACAACCCTACCTACCCTGAAATCTGTAAATTGCAGGGATTTTCTGCATGGAAACAGAAGGGCATTTGGTATGTTCCCCAATTATTTACCGGTACTACACTCAAGACATAGGGTCAACTTTGCATTGAGTTTCTACTGTCCCCTAGGCAATTCCATCAATATCTCCAACTTAGACAGGCGATACAAGCCCAAAAACAGACACTTCATCTTAGCGCATCTAGCTCTTCATTGGTAACTGAAGTCATCTATGCTGAGCTCCGTAAAGGTTTAATATCTAGTATCTATGGGGTATTGTTATCTTCTATTCAGGATCATGGCTTATTGAAATGTAGGACACACTGGGTTGCTGATATTGGATAAATAGACGGTGATCAATGGGATATGGCCTTAGAATCAATTCCCATCTCTGCATTGTCAGCCTCACATAAGCTCTTGCAACTGTTCATTCTTCACAGGGCTTATCGCACACCTGCCACATTATTTGACTGGAGTAGAAGAGATACACCCATTTGTCTTAATTGTAACATGTATAGAGGCGACTTTATACTAGGGATCGACCAATATCGTTTTTTTGTTGCCGATATGATACCGATATTTCGGCAACCTCTCAGGCCAATAGCCTATATTGTCTGCTGATATTCTGTACATTTAACCATTTGCCAACCGCTGCACGCTGATGTACGTCCAAACTTTGGCGGCGGATATTGTGGTTATGGCAGCAGCTAGCTGCCATAACCACGGTATCCCCGTTTTCGTGCGGCGGTCGGCTTTAACATAAAAGTGGTCTCTGAGGCGGATTCGCCGCAAGATCACTTTTATCAGTGGCGGGAGAGGGGCCCCCCTCTCCTGCCGCGATCTGGTGCCCTCCGCCGCTTACCGGAGCCGTCGGTAGCGGCGGAGGCAATCGCGTCCTTCTCCATGCTGTGCCTGGAGACGAGTGAGGCTAAGATGGCGCCCACCCGTCTCCATGACACTGCTGGGCGGAAGCGACGTCAGAACGTCACTTCCGCCCATACGTCTTAAAGGCACAATTTTTTCAATGTAATTTTTTTTAAATGACTTTTTTTTTTTTTTAATTGCATTTTAGTGTAAATATGAGATCTGAAGACTTTTTGACCCCGGGTCTCATATTTAAGAGGTCCTGTCATGCTTTTTTCTATTACAGGGGATGTTTAAATTCCTTGTAATAGGAATAAAAGTGACACAATTTATTTTTTTTTTTAAAACTGTGTAAAAATAAATAAAATCATGTAAAATAAATAATAAGATTTTTTTTTTTTTTTAAAAAACCCCGTCCCGACGAGCTCGCGCGCAGTAGCGAGCGCATACGTGAGTAGCGCCCGCATATGAAAACGGTGGTCAGACCACACATGTAAGGTATCGCCGCGACCGGTAGAGAGAGAGCAATAATTCTAGCCCTAGACCTCCTCTGTAATGCTAAAACATGCAACCTGTAGAATTTTTTAAATGTCGCCTATGGAGATTTTTGAGGGTAAAAGTTTGACAACATTCCACGAGTGGGCGCAATTTTGAAGAGTGACATGTTGGGTATCAATTTACTTGGCGTAATATTATATTTCACAATATAAAAAAAAAATTGGGCTAACTTTACTGTTTTTTTTTGGAAAAAATTGAATAAAAAATAAGTGCGCTTATAAGACCGATGCACAAATACGGTGGGAAAAAAAAGTATTACATTGACTGCCATTTTATTCTCTAGGGTGTTAGAAAAAATATAATATATAATGTTTGGGGGTTCTAAGTAATTTTCTAGCAAAAAAACCTGTTTTAAACATGTAAACGCGTAAAATCCAAAACGAGGCTGGTCCTTAAGTGGTTAAAAAAAAATTTGTACACTTTTATTTTTATCACTGTTATTGCTGTCACAAGGAATGTAAACATCCCTTGTGACAGTAATACGTAGTGACAAGTATTCTTTATGAAGGGATCGGGGCTCTATAGGACCCCAAACCCCTCCACTGCACTTGAAAGTATTCAAAACGTCAAGATCGGCGTTTTTGAATACTTTTTATTTTTTAAAACTGGCGCCTTTTAAGATGCCAGTAATCCGGGAAGTGATGTCATGACATCGCTTCTGGGTTACTAGATCCGAGACCCGAAGGAAGCATCGGCTTTGTTAGGGTCTTCAGCCAGCCGGCGGATGAGCCAGCTGGTTGCTTGGGCCTCCTGGTGGGACGGGAGAGCCCGAGCAGGAGGGGGGTGTCCCCTTCTGCTGTTTGTAATAACACCCAAGCCGCATTGGTTGTTATTACAATAAAGCAGACCGTCCGCTCTAAAGAACGGTACCAGGGTGATACCTGCAGCTGCAAACATCACCCCGATAAAACCCCTTGAAGCAATATCAGTAATATTAGTCTAGTTTGCGAACAATACTGATTTTTCAGAAAATGCTGATATTGGCCTGCAATAATCGGCCTTGCCGATAATCGGTCGATCCCTACTTTGTACGCTTGATTTGGCACTGCCCGAAGCTTTCACGCTACTGGACTGCGATCTTAAGTGTCATTTCTACACTTGCTCAAGTTCCTATTTCTGACAGCCCATTAGTGTGCTTGCTTTGAGCACTTGATCCTGAAACGTATCAACCAGGTATTTACATTTTGATAACCCGTCTGTTGTACTCAGCCAGAAAGTTGATTGCCAGGTACTGGTACTGGATGTTGCCTACAAAAAAGCAATGGATTGAGTATGTCAATTCCCCCCCTAATGAGAGAGCAGCTTGCTTATCACCATAGAAATGCAATGCGCAAATTCCATCTTATATGGCAGAGTTGGTTGGATACCCCTGGTCTGGCTCCCCACAGCTGGTGATGGATAGGCTTTTACAGCTATAAGCATGCCTAATTCCCAGTTGATGGGATTTCGGTACCCATCTTTTGTTTAGGATGTTCTGTTCTTGTTTTTGTTTCTTTTGACGTGTGTAAGAAACCTCTCAGGCTGCTGTTTGAATTAACTATGCATTATCTTCTTATGTCTAAAAATGGTATTCCATTATTGGATTCTTCTGTAAATCCTAATTGTTTTGTACTGCTCTACCCTTTCCTTTGCTCATTGATATTAATAAAAGAGTTTGGATTAAAAAAAACAAAAAAACCCAATGAATAAATAATGATAAATAAGAAAAAAATAAGGCGCTGTTCCCCTTTTATCCAAAAAAATATTTTGTGAAATCTGAAAGGTATATCCTATAATTGTATTAAACCTCCATATATAAATGTGCCAAAACTCCGAAGTTCAATCAATCACTTAATCCCATCCACTGTGCTGTGGGAATCCTGAAAAATGTTTTTCTACTCTCCAACAACCAGTGCTTCACCATGTGTGCTAATCCAAATGCACTCACCAGAGCCCTATGGCAACAAGGCCCAATGTAGCCTTTTTATTACACCAGTAGGACCAGATATGGTCATCAATCTTTCTCCTGAAATATCTGTAAATTCCTGCAATGCGTATATTCTCCCATCAAATGGTTATCATCAAGTGCCAAAAAACAAATAACAGGATGATCGTGCAATACTGTTTATTAAAAACAATTTCCCAAAAGCATCTCCAATAAAATGCGCATACATTTAATAAGTGCCCAGACCGGCATCATCTCGATTCAGCCTGTATGTATCCACAGTCAATTCGCTCCAATATCCGCTACAAAGTATAACAACACCGCCGTTGCCTTCTAAAACCCGGCATGCATTCCACCTCACCCAGATGTGAAGTCTCCTGTTAACCATGACTGCATGTAGCGACCCGGCCTCTATGCATTTCACCGGATGGCCATCAGGAAGTCCGTGATTGGAGGTTGGATATTGCAGGAGAAAGATTGATATAACACCACTAAGACCAGATATGGTAATCAATCTTTCTCCTGCAATATCTGTATATTCCTCCAATCAGGGACTTCCTGATGACGCCATGCTTGCTGTCAGTCAAGCAGATGGGTGGATCCCAACAGCATTGCCAGGACAAGGTCATTCGGCGCCCAGGGCAAAGATGCAAAACTGCGTCCCAACAAAGCCCCCCCCCCCCCCCCGCCCCCAATCATTGTCTGCAAGCTTAGGGGACACTACGCCCAGCAGTCACTCACCTGTCAGAATCACTGTCGCTGTCACTACTTCTGTCAGCCTTGTAACAGAAGGAAGGCACCCACAACCCTACAATAAACCATTGGCAGGGGAGGCATCCCTCTCGCCCACCCCTTGTCCCGACCCTGCCCACCAGTTTGGTCAGGATTCTTTAAGAACCCGGAGCAGCTCTGTGACATCAGCTGACCTTAGCCCACTGTTGACTGATTCGGAGTTTCAAGGAAAGGAAAAGTAAGTGCACTCCTGTGATCCACAAGAGAAATATGGCCAAAAAAAAAAGCTTTGCCCATACTTCTTTTAATGAAATTGGCTTGCTACACAAGCATACTTGTTTATACAAAAAATGTTTTGACAGCAGGATTGTTTCCGCATGACCAACTAGCTTTAAACACCTTTTGCTAAATATCCTTATTTGTAAGTTGAAGTTTCTGACCATTGAGGAGATCAGGGTTTGTAACTGCCTGTCATGTTGTTATTTTTACTATTGCTTTTCAGGTCGGAATACTCACAACAACAGCCATTTTGTTGCATGAGATCCCCCATGAGGTCAGTCCCACTTCTGATGATTTGTTTTAGATGCTTAAAGCAACCCTGTGGCCACTGGGAGAAAATAAAAGTGAAATTGTCCCGTGGAAGAAGATAAGCTGTCAAAACGCACACAAACCTATATGTATATGTGTGTGTCTCAACAGACATGGAAATAATTCACAATTTTTTTTTCCAGTAGGGTGAACTTGGGGTGTTTCCAGTAGTGATGGATATCGCCTACCATCCACCCTGTTGGAAAACAATTCTGAATTAATCACATGTCTGACACACACACACACCCCTATCCTAATATCCATCATTAGGATATGGCGCTGGGGTGAACATAGGAGGGGATATACTGATTTGAAATAATGTAGAATAATAATAATTTAGAAGAAGATGTTTTAGATTTTCATGTGTTGCAAGCAGAAAGTTAAATCTTTGCTCTCTTGCAGAGATCCGGGCACCACTGCTATTCAACACTTTTGGGTGTATTGGATAACGAGATACCTCCACCCCCCACCAACAACACCAGAGGACACATCATTGACATAAGAGTCAGTGAGCGTAACCACAGCACCTGATGGGGGTCCAACTGTTTGAAACATCAAGTGTTGGATAGTATTGGCCCCTGGAGCTCTGCAAGAGAGCGAGGATGTAACTTGCCACCCATTGGACGGGTAAGTATAACAGTTCTTCTTTCACCGGGTACATTTATTTTTATTTCCTTCCATTTGCAAAGGATCAGTTTAAAGGAAATATATTCTTTTTTTTAATAGTTCCAATATGTGTTTGTAATCGGCATTAGTATTAAAAAGTACTTCTATCCATGTACTTAAGAACACAAAGCACTAAGGCTGTGACCATAGCAATACACACTTGTTAATCCCCTGCGCACCTTGCAGGTTGTAGATAAAAAAAATTATATATACACACACACACACACACACACACACACACACTATATATATATATATATATATATATATATATATATATATATATATATATATATATATATATATATATATATATATATATATATATATACATGTGTATATATATATTATATTTTATTTTTATTTATTTTTTTGGATTATTATTTTTAATTAAAAAATGTCCAAATGTCCTAAATAAACATTTCATTTGGGACACACCCATGAGCTTGCATTACTTTCCAGTAACAAAATCCAGCACTGCCCAACATGGTTGTTGGCTGCCTTTGTCTAACTGACTAATCCAGAAAGTTCTGGTCTCCTCCAGAAGAAGGGGAGAAACGTTTGTCCTTCCAATAGGTCATTCAGTTGTTTATCCAGGTAAACTGATCTTCTGCTATTATGGTCTTTTTTGTGCTGTTGATTCTCCAACTGCCGGATGCAAGTGATAAATCTGAAATAGTCCTATGCAGTATTTGATCAGGAAAAAAAAAACCTGTATTAAAAATTATATTTGTTTTGTTCCAGAACAAAAGGAGATAAAATAAATATAATCTGTTGCTAAAATATGTAATTTTGGAATGGAATGATGAAGTGTTGGAACCCGGGTCACAATGGTATTGCTGTTTGTGTCCCCACTGGGAAGATTCACGCTTCCTCTTGTCCTGATGATCAGAGGACAGAAAGTGATGGAAAATCCTAATGTTTACAGCTGTCACTGGAACAACAGTTGGAGGGGGAGGGGGGGGGGGCTTTTAATGGTGACACCTGTGACAGTTGTCTTAGAGGGGATTTCCTTCACTTTGGAGAGATTTCTTCTTTCCTCACAGGTCCTGTTGCGTCTGGAGAAAATCAAGGGGAAATCCCCTCCAAAAAGTAACTGACAGACAAAAAATTTATGCGCGTTTTAACACCTCTGCTCTTTTCAAAAAAACATAAAAATATGTTTTGGCTAGAGATATACTTTAGACCTGTAGGTCACTTTAGTGCATCTGGTATACTGGCTGGACTAGATTGGTACATATTACAATCTGGAACTCCTATTTTTTTTATTGCGGAGTTAGCTAGTTATTTGCTAAAGTTCTGAGGGTTAAATGATCCTGAATACTCGCCATTTGTCATATTGGCCTATTTTGCTGCAGCTTCCCTTCTCTCTTACAGGTCGGGGATTTTGCCATCCTCCTCCGGGCTGGTTTTGATCGTTGGAGTGCTGCCAGGATGCAGCTGATGACAGCAATGGGGGGCATCCTGGGGGCGGCCTTTGCTGTCTGCGCTCAGTCACCCAAAGGGGCAGGTAAGTGGATATATTGAAGATGCATTGGTGGTTGATGACTGTAAGGTTGAACTATCCCACACATTAAATTTTCATTAATGTTTTACCTGTAGGGGAAACAGTAGCTTGGATTTTACCATTTACGTCTGGGGGATTTCTCTACATTGCATTGGTTAATGTATTACCCGATCTTCTAGCAGAAAAAAGTATGAGGTATGTAATGTGTTTTATATGTGTTATTATAAATAAATTGAATTTTACCCAATGAAAAATTGGTAACTCCTGTTTGTCTGTTTTAAAGATGACCTCCAGTATGGTTTGTATTGCATAGTTACATTGGTACAGCTTGGAGTAAAGTAATGAGTAGAGAATCACAGTAGTAGTCGCTTGTGCTACAGTCATCACTGTAATCTTCCAGGTTCTGTGTTAAAGAGGAAGTAAAGTCTTCCTCTTTAATTGTACCTGCAGATAAGTCTATAGTAAGGCTTACCTGTAGGTACTGTAAATATCTCCTAAACTAGCACTATTTAGGAGATATTTACCATATACGCTGCAGCCGATGTCATCAGGACATGTGCACTGAAGGAACAGCTAACTCGTGCCGTTTCTTCAGGACCCGTGCCGTGACCAGCGGCATGCACGGGAGTGACGTTATTGCGGCTCCGGCTAACCGGGTTTGCGGGCTCTGGCGCTGTGAAAGTAGCTCCGGGAAGGATGTCGGCCGTGGGAGCAGGTTGCGGGCTGCACTGCAGGGCATCGTTCTAAGTTAAGTATTTCGTAATGAGCTAGTATGCTATGAATTCTAGCTCATTATGCCTTTTCTGTCTTGCAGGTTTTTTTTCTTTTTTTGGATTTTTTTTTTTCTGAGGTTTACAACCTCTTTAAGTGGCTGCCCTGCTGCATAGTAACCACAGGGGGTCACTTGCTTGGCATGGCCGCCTTTTAGAGAACACCTTGAATTTTTCTGAATGCAAAGCGTTCTCTGATGGACAAGGTGGAGATCATGGCGCCACTGCCCTGCCTCTCCACCTTGTCCAATCAGGGAATGCTTTGCATTGATTGAGAACAATACAAGGCATTCTCTGAATGACCACACGGGACACGGAAGACTGATTACTGTTTAAGTAGCTTACTTCTACAGTGATTCGGCGGTCCCACAAGTATGGAGTATGTATACCGTATATACTCGAGTATAGGTCAATCCGAGTATAAGTCGAGGCCCTAATTTACCACAAAAAAATGGGAAAAACGTATTGACCCGAGTATAAGACGAGAGTGAGAAATGCAGCAGCTACTGTAAGTGGAAAAAGAGGGTCAACAATGCCCATCTGCATCTGTATACCTCCCCGTGTCCCTGTGTATGTGTGCAGGTGTCCCTGTGTATGTGTGCAGGTGTCCTGTGCATGTGTCCCTGTGTGTGTGTATGTGTGCATCCTACCTGTGTCCTGCGCATGCCTCCGTGTGCCGCTCTGCACCGGTCAGCGTGTCATAATACAATTCGGCCATTCTCCTGTTCAAAAGCCGCGCCTCCTCCTCGTCCGTGATAGGCATAACACTCCATTTCCCAGCAGTCAGCGGTCAGCCTATCACGGACATTCTCTCATCCTCATACCACGGACGAGGATGACAGAATGTCTGTGATAGGCTGACTGCTGACTGCTGGGAAATTGAGTTTTCTGCCTATCACAGACGAGGAGGAGGCACTGCTTTTGAACAGAGCACTGTCCGCCGAATGATAATGGCACACGCTGGCCGCCGTCTGCCTGCATGACACGCTGATCATGTAGGCAGGCGGCCGTGACTCGAGTATAAGTCGAGGGGGGCACTTTCAGCCCAAAAAAAGGGCTGAAAATCTCTACTTATACTCGAGTATATACGGTACTTGCAATGGACCAAACTGGACCAATATAACTATGCAATACAAACTATACCTGGAGTTCACCGTTAAAGCTGAAGTTTTATTCCGCTTTTATTTTGTTTTCCCTGGTTACTACTTTCCCACCACACCAACATGCTATTAACATTTTTCAATTAAACTTTTTCCTTTCACTTCATACCTTACCTTAGACTTTGTGACATCCATTACTAGGAGCAAATGCTTCTCTGTGCAATACAGACAGATCACAGCTGGTGGGAAGAGATGGCAGGGTGCTGTACATAAATATCCCTCACCTGGACACATTTGCCTGGTTCTTCTCCACCGCTGCTGACTTTTAAAATATGGACACTTACCTGTCCAGGGCGCCCGCAATGTCGGCACTCGAAGCCGATCTATCCCTCGACTGTCAGGTTCTGCCGCCGCCATCCTCTGTAAGGGAATCAGGAAGTGGCTTCACTTCCTGCTTCCCTACTGCGCGTGTGCGACTCACGCTGCACTATCCCACTGGTCCCTGCGGTTTTCTGGGACCCGTGTGTCTCCCAAAATTCAGCGGGGGGACGTGGCGTAGATAGCCGCGGGTGGCTTGGGTATCTATGCCCGGAAGTGGGAGCAAAATACCTGTGTTAGACAGGTATCTGCTCCCCCCTCCCCCCTGAAAGGTGCCAAAAGTGACACCGGGGGGGGGGGGGGGGGGGGGGGACACCGGAAAAGCGGAAGTTCCATTTTTGTGTGGAACTCCGCTTTAAGGAGCGTTATGCGAATATCAAAATGCCTCAATGGATGGATGTCAGTCTGGAGGAGTGTTCATTCCTAGGCAGTCTACATTTGCATTCACTCTGCTCTAGGTAGCACCCTCTTGTTATGCTGAGCCTCCATGATTGAAAGAACTGATATCCAATGAGTGAAAGGGGTGGACCAGGGACACTCAGACTGAGGAGGAAAAAGCTAGATGATGCGGGATCTCCTCCAAACAGGAAATTAGGCAGGCTTTATCTAACTTGCTGTGTCTTCTAATGCACACTATGAGAAGCTCACAGTGTGCAGTGAAATCAGAGTAAGCAATTTCAGTACAGGAGAGGAGCCTGTACAACTGTGCAAGAGTGAAGATGAGGCTGGAGTGCAGCTTTAGGGCCTTGGGCACAATGCCCCATTCCATGAGAATGTTAATTAAGGTGGCAGCAGATCACTAGGATAACACACCTGTGCACGATTCTAATTGGACCTCGCTGTTAAACAGATGCATAAATTATAGATTTTCAGACAAGTTAACCAAGGGTGCTAAATTTGTTTTGAGCATCTAAGCTTCAATGACCAAAGAACAATCTGTCTGCCAATATCTCAAAATTAATTATTCAACTTTACCAGCAGGATTTTCCTTTGAATAAAAAAGCACAGTTTTGGCAGTCTACATGACCCCAGTCACTGACCTATTTAAAAATTCAGCCCTTTGTGTTTCCTCCTCTGGTCATTGATTGCATCTGAGTCATATGAAAATATTTAAAACCTTGCTTCCTATGCCGTCTGAATGGACTGTGTTTCTCCTCTTCAGTCACTAGATGAATGCATATGCCAGTATACTGTACTATATGATCTGCAGCAACATGTTAGGGCCTTTACTTTGACTCTCTGGCTTTTTAGTACATTGGCAATTATTTACTAAAACTGAAGAGTGGAAAATCTGGTGTAGCTGTGCACAGAAACCAATCCGCTTACAGGTTTTATTGCCAAAGCTTAATTAACCACTCGCCGACCAGCCGCTGTAATTTTACTGCGGCAGGCCGGCACGATCCCGCGAACACTCGTAGCTCTACGTTGGCTCGCGGGATCAGGATAGCAGGGCGCGCACACTGCGGGGGTGCCGATGCTTATGGCCGATGACCGCCGGCCGCAAGCGATCGCCAGCACGAGAGGCAGAACAGGGAGGTGTGTGTGTGTAAACACATAAATTCCCTGTTCTGTTCTGAGAGGAGTGACAGATCATGTGTTCCTATTAGCTAGGAACCACGATCTGTCATTTCCTCTAGTCAGTCCCCTCCCCCTTCAGTTAGAAACATGTAGCAGGGAACACAGTTAACCATTTGATCGCCCCCTAGTGTTAACCCCTTCCCTGCCAGTGACATTTTTACAGTAATCAGTGCATTTTTATAGCACTGGTCGCTGTATAAATGCCAATGGTCCCAAAAATGTGTCAAAAGTGTCCAATGTGTCGCAGTCCCGATAAAAATCGCAGATTGCTGACATTACTAGTAAAAAAATAATAATAATAAAAATGCTATAAATCTATCCCCTATTTTGTAGACGCTATAACTTTTGCACAAACCAATCAATATACGCTTATTGCAATTTTTTTTTTTTACCAAAAATTGTCAGTTAAAGCGATGCAGTGCCGAATAACAAAAAATTGCCCAGTCATTCAGCAGCCAAATTTTCCGGGGCTGAAGTGGTTAAACAAGCTGAAGTTAGAAGCTGATTGGCTACTATGCACAGCTGCACCAAATTCTGAGTGCTCCTACTTTAGTAAATCAACCCCATTGAGTCACTTACCCAAAACAAAGTGAAGGCAGCAAAACAAGTGAAGTCAATGCAACAATGCATTCTGGTCAGCCAACTGGAAATTCTGACACAAGAGGATCAGCGTAAGGCTAGGTGCACGCCTATGCGGCTCAGGGAATGTGTGCTAATCGCCTGCGTTCTTTTGCAGATGCGGAGGGGGGGTTAGGTGTCATTAATTAAACCACATCTTTAAAGGTGAGAGACTTTTTCCTGCATTTTCCACAGGTACAGCAGCTCATTCAAATGATTTCTGTACCTGCACAAACGTAAACCTAGCCTAATGCCACGTACACACGGTCGGACATTAATCGGATATTCCGACAACAAAATCCTAGGATCTTTTCTGACGGATGTTGGCTCAAACTTGCCTTGCATACACACGGTCACACAAAGTTGTCGGAAAATCCGATCATTCTGAACGCGGTGATGTAAAACACGTACGTCGGGACTATAAACTTGGCAGTAGACCATAGCTTTCATCTATTTATTCTGAGCATGCGTGGCACTTTGTGCGTCGGATTTGTGTACACACGATCGGAAATTCCGACAACGGATTTTGTTGTCGGAAAATTTTATAGCCTGCTCTCAAACTTTGTGTGTCGGAAAATCCTATGGAAAATGTGTGATGGAGCCTACACACGGTCGGAATGTCCGACAACAAGGTCCTATCACACATTTTCCGTCGGAAAATCCGACCGTGTGTACGGGGCATAAGAGTGACCACTATTTTCAGGTAAAGAGGGCAGCAATGGCTCCTCCATGTTTTTCTTGACACACATGCAACTAGCTTACTAGAATTGGGCATCACAAACGTTATTCTCAAAAAGTTTCCTTCCTGCTCTAAGGCAGGTTAATGGGAGTGGTGTACTGATCACAGATTATTGTGGTTGTCCGGTTTTCTAGGGGAATTTGTATATTTAGGACGTGCCAGCTCACAGCAGTTATAAAGGAATTTACTGGAATGGATATTTGGTGATATTTGTCTCAGACACACAGAATGTTTACATATGACCGAAGTGCAAAGTAATGATTAGAACAGTATGTTTGAAGAACTATTTAAAAAAAGCTACAGCACTTAAAGTGACATGAAACTCACCTTTTTTTAAATAATAAATGCAATATGTCAAAATATTATTAGAATGCTCTTCCTTTGTTTCATCTCTCAGATGCAAGCTTATTTCTGCTGTTATGAGGCCTCCTGTTCTAGGGTGGCTACCTTTTGTTCTCCATGCCCCCTTTGTGCATGGGAACATAGTCACCCTTTCCTGCTCACCCCTGAGATGGACTACATATCAAGGTGCAGACACATTCAGTTCTATGGCAATTGTAGTAGGCATAGAGTGGAGCATGTGACCAGAAATGACCGCTCGCTCTATACTAGTAGAAGAGGTGGATCAGTGGAGGATAGGGAGTATGCACAGGACAAAAAAGAAGCTGGAAAACAACAGTAGGGGACTACAACAAATAAAAAAAGACAGATCTGTGGCATACTTGATATTAGGGCTGCAACGGATCGTCACCGAAACGTGATCCGAACGGGTCAACCTGTACGGATCGGCACACCACGCGATCCGCGGAGCACTCCGCTGCCTCGGCCATAGGAAAGGCCGCGGCTTCGGCCTAGCTCCGGAGCGGCGGCCATCTCGGTACACCCGGCGGCGGCCGCTGTCTCGTCAGGAAGTGACGTTTCGTAACCGCCATCTTGCTACACCCCACACTCCTGCACATGTTAAATGTGCAGGAGTGTACAGGATTTGAAAATATTAAAATAACATACAGTGTACTAAAAAAAAAAAAAAAATCCATATGTAAACAGGAATATATTTATCTTTCAACTGCAAGTACCAAAATATTGTGTTTATTGTAAATGAGGACCAAAAAAAATAAATAGATAAAAATGTAACTATAAGCACGTCCCTCTGGCTCCTGCAGCTGAAAGCAGATCTCCAATCTGACTGTGTTAAATGTTAAATGTGAAAATCAGAGGTGTTCTGTCACATTAGCAACCATGTAAGGTCAGCAGGTTTGCTGCTGCTTTTAAAATTTAACATCTAAACAGTCCGTCTGATTTACAAATACTGTATTTAAGCATATAAGCTCCATTTTGTGTTTGAAAATAACGGTAAAATCTAAAACTCTGGTGGGTGTAACAACATTTGTCTTGTCTTTTGTTTTGTTTTTTTGTTTTTTTTGCTGATCCGAAAAATGATCAGAGGAACGATCCAATCCGTGATTTTTTTTTTTTGATCCGTTGCACCCCTACTTGATATTTTAGATTGATTGATGTAAAAAAAATTGAGATTAGTGTCACTTTAATCATACCTGTGTCTGCAAAGTCACACAATACTTATTGAGCCTTCCAGTGAAATCCACCTCATTGCAGCTTCCCTGTGATGGTGTGACAACGATGCTGCACTGCCCTGAATTTAGAGCAGCAGGCCATGGCAGCTTGCACTACGGGTAGCAGAGAAGACATTGGAGGGAACAGAATGTGCCATCAGCGTCATCACTGCTGACTCTCTAGCCTGTAGCTTGGCAGTCAGCTCCTGGTCTGGACAGCATTGCCTCTGCTATCCTCTTTGCTTATGGAAGTTTGTTTTGTTTTTTCTTTGTTTTTTGTGCATCACATTACACTGGATGCGGGGCTAATTTTGACTGTCAGCAGTTTTTAGATTTAAAGTAGAAGTTCACCCTAACACTAAAATCTTTACATCTACAGGCATCCACGATCTAAGACTAACCTATCTAGCCCTGTAAAGAAGAAATTGCTATACGTACCTTTTCTAGAGCCGGTCCGAGCTCACGCTGAGCTGGCTTTGGCGGTTTCTCTTTGTGGGAGTGTGCAGAGGAGGGGGCCGACAATGGAAGCCCCATAGTAATTCTATGAGTGATGTCACTTACCATTAATTTCACAGCCGTTACCAACTGTCTCCTCTGCAGAGCTTCCGCCGCTGGAGACTGGAGCGGCTTCAAAAAAGATATGTATTGCGATTTCTTCTTGACAGGGCTAGATAGGTTAGTAATAGAAGAAATAGCTGGCAACCCAAGAGCTTTGTTTTGCAAAATTTATTAAGCACAACAGCAATGTACAAGTCACAGAATGCTAACGCGTTTTGGCCAAAGCCTTCCTCCATATCTCCAAAGTTAACAGCATAAAATCAAACTTTTATAATAAAACAGGTCCCTTGGAAAAAGGAAAAGGGGCGGTACAATGCTTAATTGACAGTCATAAAGTTGATTAGTCGAAACAGACCAAATGAGGTGAGATGATCAGTAGGAGGAAAAGAGAGGAAAATACACAGGAAAAAGAGAGAGCACAAAACGGAGATATTAACAATTGAAATCCCAAGAGAGAATGCATTTATTTCAAAAATAAATTCACATCCATCCTACTATTCATTCCTGCCGGAATTTTGGTGTTAAGGGTGAAAATCCACCAAACTTCTCTCTGGAGCATTGTGCGATTTATGTCACCCCCCCTCTAGGAGGTCTCTTGACCTGTTCTTGACCCAAAAAAGAAAAATGGTCAAGATTCCCTGCATGTGCTGTTCTAAAGTGCTTAGACATGTTAGATATATTCTTAGCGTTAGGATTCAGTGTATCCAATATAATGCTCCGATACCAGAGCGGCTTCAAAAAAGGTATGTACTGTATAGCAATTTCTTCTTTACAGGGCTAGATAGGTTAGTGTTAGATTGTGGATGCGTGTAGATGTAGAAATTCAGTGTTAGGGTGGACTTCTACTTTAAGACCCCTTTCACACTGAGGTGTTTTTCAGGCGCTTTTGGGTTAAAAATAGCGCCTGTAAAGCGCCTGAAAAAATGGCTCCTCTGCAGTCTGTGTGAAAGCCCGAGTGCTTTCACACTGAGGCGATGCTCTGGTAGGACGTTAAAAAAAACTCCTGCAAGCCGCATCTTTGGAGCGGTGTATACACCGCTCCTAAAGCGCCCCTGCCCATTGAAATGAATGGGCAGCACCGCTGGCAAAGCGCCGCTTTTGATCTTTTGCTCTAAAAAGAAAAAAAAATTGTTTACTTCCGTCCTAGACAGGCAGTGACATCATAATGTCGCTCTGGTCCTCCTAGATCATAGAGGTGATCAGGGACAATCTGGTCTCTGTTCACCTCCTATGGCCAGCCGCATGAACCGTTAGATCACTGGTAAAAGAGGGTAATCCTGAGAAACACCGGCAAGCGGGGGTGGGAAGGGGGGCTTGTTTGCGTCGACCCCTCCCTCCCGCTGCTTCTGAAAGTGATCCAGCGGCTAATTAGCTGCTTGGACCGCTTTCATGAAAAAGACCATCACCGACTGAAAAAAAAATATATGGGGTTATAGCTAATAGCTTCAGCCATAACCCCAGTAAACCACTTGCGAGCCACAACGTGTATATATACGTATTGCAGTCGGCAAGTGGATAACATGCCCTGCGTGCTAATAATGTCTCCTTTTATTCTGTTTTGTTTATAAAAAAAAAAAATACTGCTGCCCAAACACCGCAGTTTTGTAGTTTGTCCCAGTCCTCGTCACGGTCGCTTGGCTGGATGGCTTGGCTTGCCTGTAAATGTGCGAAGAAATTTAAATATAGGCCTTTAAAAAAATAAAAGTAAAATACAAATTCTTGGCTGAATATTCTAATTGTATAAACTCCCACCAATATCAGAGTACACTAGGTATTAGTGGCTCTTTATAGATTCTGCGCCGTTCATGCTGCTGGGTTTGAAATTTGCATGTTCCTCTATGTGCAGTACAGCTGACAGTGCAGGGTCCCCCATGTAAGCTCCATGTGTGTGCGAGCGCTGAGAACAATTAATCCCCCTTCTTTTTTTTTCTCCTCTCACACGGCAGGAAAACAATGTCCAATAATGAGGTCAGATGAGGATGAATGCTGTCCGCACTGGGATTTAAGTAAAGATTAGGAGAAAGGCTTTACCAGCAAGTGGCAGATGAAATTCAGTGCAGACATACAGTGGGGAAAATAATTATTTGACCCCCTGCAGATTTTGTAAGTTTGCCCACTTACAAAGAAATTGGAGGGTCTTTCTTTTTTTATCATAGGTGTATTTTAAATGATAGAGATATAATATCAACCAAAAATCCACAAAAAAACACATAAAACAAATGCTATAAATTTAAGTTGCAGTTCAGTGAGTAAAATTAAGTATTTGGTCCCAAGAAAAACATGACTTGGTACTTGGTGGAGAAACCCTTGTTGGCAAGCACAGAGGTAAGAAGTTTCTTGTAGTTTGTTACCAGGTTTGCACACATCTCAGGAGGAATTTTGGTCCACTCTTCTTTAAAGATCTTCTCTAAATCTTTAAGGTTTCTTGTCTGTCTTTTTGCAACTCGAAGTTTCAGCTCCCTCCATAAATTTTCCATAGGATTAAGGTCTAGAGACTAACTAGGCCACTCCATGATCTTAATGTTCTTCTTGAGCTGCCTCTTTTGTTGCCTTGGCAATATGTTTTGGGTCATTGTCATGCTGAAAGACCCATCCATGACCCATCTTCAGTGTTCTGGCTGAGGGAAGGAGGTTTTCATCCAAGATTTTACGACACATGGCCCCATCCATTGGCCCCTCAATGCAACAAAATCGGCCTGTACCTTTAGAAGAGAAACAGCGCCAAAGCATCATGTTTCCACCTCCATGCTTGACTGTAGGGGTGTTGTTCTTAGGGTCATAGTCAGCATTTTTCTATTTTCCGGGCCATCAAATCTTGGATGATAACCTCCTTCCCTCAGCCAGAACACTAAAGATGGGTTGTGGATGGATCTTCCAGCATGACAATGACCCAAAACATGCCGCCAAGGCAACTAAGGAGTGGCTCTAGAAGAAGCACATGGCCTAGTCAGTCTCCAGACCTTAATCCTATAGAGAATTTATGGGGGAAGCTGAAACTTTGAGTTGCCAAGTGACAACCAAGAAACCTTAAAGATTTAGAGAAAATCTGTGAAGAAGAGAGGACCAAAATCCTTCCTGAGATGTGTGCAAACCAGGTAACAAACTACAAAAACATCTTACCTCTGTGGTTGCCAACAAGGGTTTCTCCACCAAGTACGAAGTCATGTTATGCTTGGGGATCAAATACTTATTTTACTCACTGAACTGCAACTTAATTTATAGCATTTGTTTTATGTTTTTTCTAGTTTTCTGGTTAATATTCTGACTCTTATTTAAAATACACCTATGATAAAAATTATAGACCCTTAATTTCTTTGTAAGTGGGCAAGTGATGTCAGGTCACTCACATTTTTCTTTCAAAAGGTTTTATTGAAACACATAACAGAGATGCTTCGTCCTGCTCTTCTCTGTGTTTCCTCCTGCAGCTCTTGGTTATGGAAGGACTAGCTTTAGTTGAATTTTAAAGTGTTACTAAACCCACAACAGTAAAATCAGTCTGTATATACAGTAACGCATGCCTGTTATACTCGCTGTGGACCCTAAGGGGTTAATCCTCTGCCTTGTGTAAAAAGGTTGTTTGAGCCGGTCTTCTCTGATCCTCTCCTACTTCCACTGTCCCCAATATATTTCCTGATAATGCAGAGCCAGGGGACAGGCTGCACATGCTCAGTTTGGTGTGTATTGCTAAATAGTTTTTTTTTTTTTTCCCTGGGAGGGTGCATGTGATCAGCACTGGTCCAGACAGTGGGTCAGGGGTCCTGCATCCTGATAGGACAGTCAGAGGAGAGTGAAAACTCCTCCTACAAGCTTTAACCAGACACTGATAGAGGTCACCAGACTGCTATATACTGCTGATGAGAAAAGGTATTTAGCAGTTTATAATTACTAAAATAATTGCATTTCCATGTTCTGTGTACTGTGGGAGGCCAGATATAGTGAATGCAGGGGGAGCGCTACAAATACTCTTGCGCATAAGCGTTATGTCCGGGTTATCTAATGTTCAAAGGATAATTCCTCAGGCCTTGCTGCCCTCCAGGAGAAGGGTATCCTAGCAATCAAGAGAGAGACTAAAGAAAAGAGGGCGCACCAGCCCTGTGCATTATCCTTTTAGTAAATTTATTTGTAAAAAAAGATTAAAAACTACTCACAAACATGTGAAGATATTCGTTTTGTAAAAGCCTCCAAATGGTGGCAGTCAATCTAGGTACGACAGTCTCCAGATGGTGAAGGAAAGGACTTAAGGACCACTGGTGGCTGACATGCTTCGAAGGGATACCTTCTTCTTCAGAGGCTCTGAGAAAGAAATGATACCTTCAAAACATGTCAGCCAGCAGTGGTCCTTAAAGCGGGGCGCCGCCGAAAATTTTTTTTTTAAAAGTCAGCAGCTACAAATACTGCAGCTGCTGCCTTTTAAAACATGGACACTTACCTGTCCAGGGCGCCCGCGATGTCAGCACCCGAGGCCGAAGCGTCTCTCCGTCCTCGGGTGCTGCCGCCTCCATCTTCGGTAAGGGAATCAGGAAGTTAAGCCGTGCGGCTTCACTTCCCGGTTCTCTACTGCGCATGCGCGAGTCGCGCCGCACAATAAGGATGCTCCCTGCTGCCTCTGGGACCCGTGTGTTTCCCAGCAGGCAGCGGGGAGGGAGCAGGAAGTGGCGTAAATAACCGCAGATTCTGCGGCTATCTATGCCGGAAGTGGGTACAGATACCTGTAATATACAGGTATCTGTACCCCCCTCCCCCCTGAAAGGTGCCAACTGTGTCACCGGAGGGGGGGAGGAATCTGATGAGTGGAAGTTCCACTTTTGGGTGGAACTCCACTTTAAGTCCTCTCCTTCACCAGTAAGGATGAGCTCTGGTGTGTTCGCAAGCTGCACGTACCGATCCCGCCAGGAAGTCGGCGCTGCACTAATCGCAGGCAGTGAGACGTTTCCCAATCCCTGCAGCCGCACATCGGGAAATGTCTCACTGCCTGTGATTAGCGCTGTGCAGTGCCGACTTCCTGGCGGGCTTGGCGCGCGCAGTTTGCGAACACGCCAGAGCTCATCCTTATTCACCATCTGGGGACTGTCGTACCTAGATTGACTGCCACCATTTGGAGGCTTTTACAAAACAAATATCTTCACCATTACACCACCACCACCAGTCTGAACTGTTGATACAAGGCAGGATGGATCCATGCTTTCATGTTGTTTATGCCAAATTCTGACTCTACCATCTAAATGCCGCAGTTGAAATGGAGACTCATCAGACCAGGCAACATTTTTTAAATCTACTATTGTCTAATTTTTTTGTGACCCCGTGCGAATTATAGCCTCAGTTTTCTGTTCTTAGCTGACAGGAGTGGCACCCGGTGGGGTCCTCTGCTCCTATAGCCCATATGCTTCAAGGTTCGATGTGCGTTCAGAGATGGTATTCTGCTTACCTTGGTTGTAACGAGTGGTTATTTGAGTTACTGTTGTATTTCTATCATCTCAAACCAGTCTGCCCATTCTCCTCTGACATCAACAAGGCATTTTTGTCCACACAACTACCGCCCTCTTGATATTTTCTCTTTTTGGGACCATTCTCTGTAAAACCGAGAGATGGTTGTGTGTGAAAAAGCTGGCACCAACAACCATGCCACGTTCACAGTCACTTAAATCCTCTTTCTTCCCCATTCCGAGGCTCGGTTTGAACTTCAGCAAGCCATCTTCACCGCGTCTAGATACCTAAATGCATTGAGTTATTACCATGTGATTGGCTAATTAGCAATTTGTGTTACCAAGCAATTGAACAGGTGTATATAATGAAGTGGCCGGTGAGTGTATGTCGCTGTCCAAATAGTTTGTAAATGGGAAGGAGAAAGGCTTGATAAAGGTGACAGAAGCCCTGCTCTGTAATGGCTCAGTAATCTAAATTGGCTTTTATATTTAATTTGTCTAATAAGCCTTTTTGTGCTGGTTTCCAGGAATTCTCTGATCCAGGTGGTGCTGATAAGCTGCGGAATTGCCGTGATGACGGTCCTCTCATTAATAGTGGAATGACAACAAGACGACCCTTATCAAAGTGGAATACGTGATACTGATGTACATTTTGTGGCACAGGCTGTCTCCATCCAAAAATGGTTCCTGTGCACTAACGGTACAGTCATCTGCAGGACATCCTTCACTTTATTCTGTATGGACTGCCAGAAGAGGATCAAGGCAACAGAATGGGCATTGTACATCCCCCGTTTGGTGCACTTTATTTTCGAAGGTCTTTTCTCATTTCTCCCTTGCAGCAATCAGGTGCTTGGCTTCTATACAAAGCCAGTAGATAGTTCAGCTGTTTTCTAAATGCGTATTTTTTGCTTTTACTGTCAATGTGCATATGTGCCTGTCTAATGTTGGCCACACATGCAGTTTTCACAAACAATGAACAAAATTGTAGCACTAATTGTGATTACTGGGAAGCTATGAGCTTGAGAACCGGTATCTATGCAACAGCAAAAATTGGAAGACCGTAGTAAAGGGTATCGATCTGGTCAGGTTCATGACTCCACAGTCAGTCACAGGTTCAGTGGCTGCAAGTAGACCCATCCTAGTCTCTGAAGGGCAAATTGATAGTAAAAGAAGCTGCATCTTTGCTTCAGTAAGCTTTATTCTACAAACAGTGCAATAAAAATACCGCCAGACCCTTCCCCTCCAACGCACTGTTCGCTGTAGAATAAGGCTGAAATTACACTGACATGCAGTAAAGTGCAGGGAAAATGGATGGACATTTCCATCCATTTTATGTGTGTTTTTAACGTGCTAATCTGCGTTTTAGCGCACTTGTAAAGTGCAGGTCAACATATAGACACCTACAAAACAGATTTGTTTTATGTGTCCTGTTTACACTACAATGCTGTGTTCACAGCACTGTATGCTGCGTTTAAATGCAATGTGTATGCATTTTAATGCAAATGCAGAGTTGTAGTGTGAACAGGACACATAAAAGTCAATTGTTTTTTATGTGTCTATGCGCTGAGCTGCCATTTTACAAGTGCGCTAAAATGCAGATCAACGCAACTCAATGTGTTAAAACACACACAAAATGGATGGACACCCATTTTCCCTGAATTTTACTGTTTAAGTCGGTGTGAGTTCAGCCTAAGGGCCAATTTACACTATGGGGGTTATTTACGAAAGGCAAATCCATTTTGCACTACAAGTGCAAACTACAAGTGCACAGTGCACTTGAAATTGCACTGAAAGTGCACTTGGAAGTGCAGTCGCTGTAAATCTGAGGAGTAGATCTGAAATGAGGGGAAGCTCTGCTGATTTTATCACCCAATCATGTGCAAGCTAAAATGCTGTTTTTTATTCTCCTTGCATGTCCCCCTCGGATCTACAGCGACTTTACTTCCAACTGCACTTTCAGTGCAATTTCAAGTGCACTTTGCACTTGTAGTTTGTACTTGTAGTGCAAAGTGGATTTGCCTTTCGTAAATAAACCCCTATGTGTGGTCACACAGCATGATAAAACTTCTCTCGCCACAGGGACACACAGGAAACAATTGTTTCCTATGTGCCCCATTCACACTGCAATGTAGCCTAGCGCTGCGCTAAAATGCAGACATGCTGCATTTAATCGCAGCGCAGCAGGCTGAATTGCACTGTAATGTCTGGCAGAGCAGTGCACTGTGCTACCTGACATTGCAGTATATGAAGTGTACACTTTAAATAAAGCTTGTGCAAAAAAAAAAAAAAAAAAACGGCAACTGCGCAGTGTGCTGAATTGCGCACCACACTGCCCTCTAGTGCAGCCAGCAATGCAAAGCAACTGGAGCAGTGAATCGCTGCTCTGTGATTTCATGAATGTGAAGTGTGAATTTGCCCTAAAGATCAATGAAGAAAAAGAATCCGGATTTATTCTGCAAAGAACTGTGTATTACAAATTATGCTGCCCGCCAGACCCTACTCTTCCAGCACACTGTTCTCTGTGGAATAAGCTTATTGAAGAAGCGAAAAAAGGTAATGTGGCTTCTGTTACTATTGATTAACAAAAATTGGGGGCATTGGAATAGATCAGTTTCTTCAGTAGGAAGTATTTAGAAGAGGGGGTCTCAAGCTGGCAGCCCTCCAGCTGTTGCGAAGCTACAAGTCCCATGAGGCATTGCAAGGCTGACGGTTACAAGCATGACTCCCACAGGCAGAGGCATGATGGGAATGGTAGTTTTGCAACAGCTGGAGAGCCGCCAGTTTGAGACCCCTGATTTAGAAGGAGAGTAGTCTGAAGTGGCCATGGCCCTGTGACTGCTATGGCGACTGTGGCAATTGTTTTCAGGATAGACGGTTGTTTTCTTTTCATCCTGACCAAAATATAATTGCATGTGTGACCATCTTAAAGCATCAATCCACCTAGAACAGATTTCAGATTTTTTTTGTGTCAATTTGTGGGTTTAAATCTTTTAAGTTCCTGGATAGACCATGCTACAGCTGAAACACATCTCGAAGGATAAACCAGCAGGGTGCACAGAGGAGCCTTGCTCAGCAAAAATATGTCATGGTTATGGTTCAGATGTGGCAGAGTTGGGATTTATCGAAGGAGAACCCTGCAAAGTCCCTGATGGACCTATGAATCCAGGAAGTGTCTCAGCCCACAAGTTTACATCCAGAAATCTGTATTAGGTAGGGCTGCACTTTACCTTTTATTTTCTTTTTTCCTGCTTCTTTCTTAAACACATTTTTAATTATGTTCCCGTCTTCATAGTGTGTTTTGTAAGTGCTGCAGAGAATGTTACTGGGTGAACCCTGTGCCAACAAGGAAGCGGGCAAGACAGTTCTGGGAGCACCAGACTAAAGAGATCACCAGAGGAATGTTATTTTTTTTATGTTAGGTTATTTTTTTAATGATTGTTATATGCTGTTCGCACAAACCAGAAACTAACTTGGTTAGTAACTGTTACAGATTTTATACACAGAACCACTGGTGATTTTATATATTAACAATTTATTTTGTTTCCTCAAAAGCAATAATAGCAGAAAAGTAGGCGGGTTTATGGCTGCCAGGTTAGAAAAGCCATGGAACGGTTCACACACACAAGTATTAAAGGTGATCTGTGTTTTTTTTGTCTAGTTAAAGTGTTCGCCTCTTCCGAAAAAAATTAAAGGTGAACACCCTCTACAATGAGCAGAGGTAAGCCAGCCATAGATGGTTCGAATGCTGCACCGGCCGAGATTCAAACCACCTATGGGCAGACTGATTGTACCAAAGCCGGTGCATCAATTGACTTGGGTACAACCAGTGTGTCGGATTTTTACACGCGACTATTACTGGCTACAGCCGCTGGCAATAATTACTCTGTTATCCCAGCAGAGACAGTTTCCTGTGCCCGCCAGGAGAATATAATATCTCCGCAGGAGGGATTCCTTCCCCCATCAACACTAACTGTCTTGATGGGGGAATCAAGCAATTATGGGTCGCAGGAAAAAAAAATTGCATCACCTATGGTCTGCCTTAGGCTGGCCATAGACGGTGCAAATTTCCTTCCTGCAGCAGAAAATAAATTTTGCATGATTCTCCCATCAGCACAGACCGCGCTGACAGGGGAATCCTAGCTTCTGAACTATTGTCTGCAGGGGGGGGGGGGGGGTTGCTGGTGGGCGGGAAAAGCCGTCCCTGCTGGCAGAAGACCGTGATTATCGCTAGCGGCTATAGCAGCCACTTGCGAAAATCGTAAGCGAATCCAGCAGGCTGGTTGTACTCAAGTTGATTGATCGATCAACTTGGTGCATTCAGCCTGCCCATTAATGATTCAAATCTTGGCCAGTTCCTGCTGAACTGGCGGAGATTCAAACCATACCATATATGGCTGGCCTTAGGGAGGAGAAAGGTGGCTGAGTAGAGGTGTATCACCTAACTCGGCTTTTGGTCCAGCTAGTGCACATCATATTTGTACTTATTTAGTTAGGCAGCACAAGGAGCAAAGTAGATGTTCAGAACACTAAGAGCAGCCAGTCATTATGTTCTTTTACAGCTTATTTCAAATTAAGTGTACTCCAGATAGGGTCCAGTTCTGTTTAAGGTCTCATTCAGACGGGCAGAAGCAGGCACAGGCTAAACACCACCTCTGCGTGCAGCAACATACCATGCTATGGTGTGAGTCTGTGCGAGTCCCTAATCATGTGTAACTGGATGAGTGGCAGCACCGCCCATTGATTTGTTCAAGGGTACAAGCCCGGCTGCACACACTGCGTACATGTACCTAACTTCTCCGACTGCAAGAATTGCTGATGCTTGCCCATGTGATTGGAGCCTCAGTCTGCAGCCTGCAGGAGTAAAGAGGATGTTTTGCCTATATCAACAAATCAGGTTTCAGCCTTTTAATACAGGTTAATATATAAAAGCTGACATTTTAATTTAGTTGCAATAAAAATATATCCACTTTTGTTTTCCTCCAGCACAGCACCATATTTCTGACATATGAATACAAAACAGGAGGTAATATTTGTGGAGGAAGAACAGGTATTGTTCCATGCAAAAAATCTGTTTCTTCCTTTACTTCCATCAATGCAGTATAGGAAAAGGGAGAGGCTGATTAATAGTCTTCAATACGATAGGACCATTCTACACCCTCAACTGGACACAAACTTTTTTTTTAGTTTGCATAGAGTGAGGAAGGGTTAGACCCTCTGAAGTTGGGGAGATTTACCCCTCTATTTTACAAGTGGCTATTGTCACAGAGAGAAATCAAGGTGCATTTTGGAGAAAACTGAATAAAGGCAAACCTTTCAATAATGGCACCTGTTCCAGGGACAGCTGTCTAATGGAGATTTCCTTTGACTTTCTGTTGTGGGACATTGAAAGAAGGGAAATTTTCCTTAATTGCACACAGACAGCAAAAATGAATCTGGAAGAGTTAAACTCATCTGTATTCTAGTTTTAGTAGTAGTTGGTCACAGTCAACTAGACTTGTTCTGTAATGTTGAGAACATTTTGTAGCCTATCAAAGCCAATTCTTAAAGGGTACATTAGGACCGCCCCCCGAACCCCCGTTTTGACAGCTAGCGAGGGATATTCTCCCCCACTAGCTGTCAGAATTAAAAAAAAAAAAACTCATGTGTGCGGGGCTTCGCTTGTCCGGCTGCGTCACTCATTCACAGTACAGGCATACCCCACTTTTAAGTACACAATGGGTTTTATTTATTAAAGCTGGAAAGTGCAAAATCAGGCTGCATAGAAACCAATGCGCTTCCAGGTTTTATTACCTAAGCTTAATTGAACAAGCCGAGGTTAGGAGCTCATTGGTTTCTATGCAGAGCCTGATTTTGCACTTTCCAGCTTTAGTAAATAAACCCCATTGTGTACTTACAAGTGGGGTATGCCTGTATTCTGTGAATGGGAAACCACAAGTCCCAACAGCCTTTGCTGCTGTCAGCTTGTAGTTCTCAATGAACTACTGCTGTGGTGGTTCATTGATTCTTTATGTCAGAGAGCATTTGCTTGCCCGTACGAGGTATGAGCAAACCGATACACTGACAGATCTGCAGGAGTCCTGCATGGCATCAGCAATCTGCTGATCGCTTGTGCAATGCTTTACAGGCCCCCCCAAAAAAATAGTAAATGCACTTTAAAATGCATTTTTTTTTAACCTGAAAAAAAATGTGCTTTGATTATTTTTTGTTAAAGGGTGAACTTTCTTTTTACTCATTAGAAATGTCTTTAACATTACAGAACAGGTCCAGCTGAATGTGACCAACTACTACTAGATATACCATGACCTGGATAAATGAAAATCTCTCCAGGTATAATCCCTACTTTATGCAAAACGAAGAAGAAAAACTTGACTTGTTACACTTTTAACTAAAATGTATAAGCCAGAGGAAGAAAAATGTCGGTATGGTGGGTGGTCAGAATTTTGGGGAAAAATCAAGGACCTTTTTTTACAAGAGTATCACATTCTTGTGTTTTGGGGTCCTGCTGTGCCCCAAAACATCAACTGTACACTGCGGTGGATTTCTACTGCTTTTTATTTGTTGCATGAATGGAGTTTAGGCTTTTCTTGCATCTTGTGGCTTATGTACTGACAAACACCCCCATTAATTGAGTGTCCTGTTCAGGGTATAGAATGACGAATGGACCTATTCTGTTCAGTGCTGGCTTTTTTTTTTCTCTTGTTACTTTCTATATTGTTGCACAAAGTGTCTGAAAGGGGAAAAAAACACGTGTGGTATACCATGACAATCATGAACAACTGTGGCATTGGTAGAAAATCTTGGTTGGTCAATAAGTCAGTTGAGGGAAATTGCACATGTTGTTAAACGCATTATTGTGTGCTAAAAATCTTGAGGGGGCTATTCGTGTTTTTTTTTTTTTTTTTTTCAGCAGGGTTTTAATTTTGTAACTAAAAATGTCTACAGGCTTTTTTTTTTTTTTTTTTTTTTTGTTTTCCGTTCAGCAGAAAATATGAATGTTGGGGGCTGGAAAAACTTGTGACCAGGACATGTCCAAATTTTAATATTTCCAGGTATTTTAGTGGGATACAAAGTACAGGTATTATTATTCAGGCTTTATATAGCGCCAACAGTTTACGCAGCGCTTTACAATATAAAAGGGAGACAATGCAGTTATAATACAATAAAATACAAGAGGATTAAGAGGGCCCTGCTCAGAAGAGCTTACAGTCTAATAGGGTAGGTAGGGGGAGTTTAAGCTGTGCTTCCCTCTCCTAAATGGTATGTGCCTTTTTTTTTTTTTTTAATTGCATGTCTTTTTTTTGAGCATCTACTCATTTCATGGTCTTTGTTGAAATCAAATGGTTACTCTCTTGCAGTAGATAAATATTCACCTCTCCAACGGCCCGTCTCTCCTCCCTCCTCTCTGTTCCGGAGCTGCAGTGCCTGCCCAGGGAGTGCCATACCCTTCCTTCTGCCAACCCCTACATCTACTGCTGTGTCCTGTAATGATATAAGGATTAGAGGAAGGAACTCTGGTGTGTGTGTGGGGGGGACACAGGCTTCCGACACTCCCAGAGGAGTTCTACAGAAGAAAAAAAAAGATGGAGGCTTTAAGAGCTCGAACAGAGGGAAGATGGTAGACATCGGGCCATTAGAGAAGCGAGTGTACTTATCTTCTATATCAGGGGACTACTGGTTTTATTGATTGATCTTTGGATGATATGTGAAAGAGACCTTCACATCTCTAAAGAAAAGTCCACAGAAATCTGGTACCTTTTTTTGAAAAGGCTTACTTGCATATATTTCCCAAAAAGCACAACCTGAAGTCTCCCACCCTGTACTTTGTACTGTGACTGATGATGTCACTTGTATGATGCTTCATATGCTGGTAAGAACCACAAGCCTTAGGCTGAATCACTACTACTCACAGGTTGTTGTTCAAGTTCAGCAAAGTCCATGCAGTGATTTAAAATGACCCCGTTGTGAGAGTAAGAGGATTCAATTTCAATAACCCTATAAATGAAAATGTTTATTACTCGCCTCACCGGCTCGAGTTGAGTCAGATCTCCCTTAAAAAAATGACAGAGTCCCAGACACCACAGAGCGACAGACCATTCCAGTTGTATTGGATATCTGGTCCTCTGCTTTGGGCTGTGGTCACTATGTCACTACTGTGTCCTTTAGCACCATAGCGGCTGGTGGGAGGGAACCACAACCTGCGCCAAGGATATCTGACACAACCGAAAATGTCAGACATCTGCAGCAACCTATAACTTTTAAAGCGAGATCTTATTTTCCGCTTGTTGGAGAGGTGAATAATAATCATTTACAAGGTGATCTAAACTTTCATATTCTTTAAAAAAGTTACTTTAAAATTCTTGTGAGCTGAGCATTTACATTTGGATGTCTTTTTGAAGGTTCTCCTTTATCCAGGTCATGGTATATTTGTAGTAGCTGGTCACATTCAACTGGACTTGTTCTGTAACGTTGAATAAGCTTTGCCGTTTACTAAAGCCACTTCAGTTTAAAGGAGTTGTAAAGGCAGAAGGTTTTTCATCTTAATGCATTCTATGCATTAAAGCGTAACGCCACTTTTGTTGAGAAAAAAAACACTCTCCCCCGGGTGATCTATGTACATTGCAAGGATTATAATAACCTTTGTTGCAGATTCCTACCTTTTTGTTATTCTGAAGAAATCCATGTGTGTTTGTCTGTGCCTCTGTACTGAGGGGGTCTAATGGGAGTGGTTTCATAAATAACTGTCAGGTGTGCAGCTGCAGGGCACTAATGAGGAAATCTGCTGGGCCTGCATTCCTTTAGACGTGCTCCTATTGAAAGTATCTCTCCAAAAAAGACATTTTTGTTGCAGGGGATGCCTGAAATCTGACTTGTATATTAGGCAGATTTCTGGGGAAATTGGTGAGCCAATTACACAAGCAGGAAATGATGTTTCTGGGGAGTGGTCAGTACACATTGTGTGTACAGAACTCAAAGTAGCCATATTGCATTGCATTCTCAGAAACTTACAGTGACTGCAGATTGAAATGTAAAGGTAATTTTTATTAACATTCAATTACAATATGATTAGTGTCGAAATTTATATGTGCTATATTATTTTTTTTCTTTATTTGCAATTGTTTTTCCCCACAAAAGTGGAGTTACCCTTTAAGATAAAAAGCCTTTCTGTCTGTAGCAGCTGCCCCAGCACCCCCTAATACTAATCTGAGCCCCTCTCTGTCCAGCGACGTCCACAAATCCCTCAGCCATTCGGGACTTTCCCAATCAAACTTTTTCCAATCAAAGTCAGTTAGCCAAACAGGGTAAAGAGGGGGCGGGGCTGAACTGAGCTTGGCTTAGGTGCCCCTATAGCACGCTGCTTGCTGTGGGGGCACTCGACAGGAGGGAGGGGCCAGGAGCAGAGAAGAGGGGCCCAAGAAGAGGAGGTTCCAGGCTGCCCTGTGCAAAACCAACTGCACATAGGAGGTAAGTATAACATGTTTGCTGTGTAACCGCTTCCTGACCGCCTCACGCGGATATACTGCGGCAGAAAGGCACGTACAGGCAGATTAACCTACCTGTACGTTGCCCTTTGAGAGGCGGCTTGCGCGCGCCTGCCGGGAGCTCCGTCACCGTGATTGCGGGTCCCGCCGACTCTATGTCCGCGGGGATACCCGTGATCGTCTCATGAGGAAGAATGGGGAGATGCTAATGTAAACAAGCATCTCCTCGTTCTGCCTAATGACACTGTCACTGATAACAGCTCCCTGTAATCGGAAGTGGTGATCAGTGTAGTGTCACACACAGCCCCTCCCCCACAGTTAGAATCACTCCCTAGGATACACTTAACCCCTACATCGCCACCTAGTGGTTAACCCCATTCACTGCCAGTCACATTTACACAGTAATCAATGCATTTTTAATCGCACTGATCGCTGTATAAATGTGAATGGTCTCAAAATCGCGCCAAGATTGTCCGACGTGTCCGCCATAATGTCGCAGTCACGATTAAATGCTGATTGCCGCCATTACTAGTTAAAATTAAAATTATCAATAAAAATGCCATAAAACTATCCCCTATTTTGTAGACGCAATAACTTTTGCGCAAACCAATCAATAAACACTTTTTGCCATTTTTTTTTTGCCAGAAATATGTAGAAGAATACGTATCGGCCTAAACTGAGGGAAAAAATGTTTTTTTATATATTTTTTGGGGATATTTATCATAGCAAAAAGTATCGCTAATGCCGCTATTTTTTTTGTTTATAGCGCAAAAAATAAAAACCGCAGAGGTGATCAAATACCACCAAAAGAAAGCTCTATTTGTGGGGAAAAAAAAGATGTCAAGTTTGTTTGGGAGCCACGTCGCACGACCGCGCAATTGTCAGTTAAAACGACACAGTGCCGAATCGCAAAAAGTGCTCTGGTCTTTGGCCAGCCAAATGGTCCGGGGCTTAAGTGGTTAAATAAAAATAAAATAAGACTTTACAATCACTTTAATATTGTAGATGAACATACTGGGGGTATGCTCCTGACACTCCTCAGAACCGAAGAAGGGATTTGGATAAGCTACGGTAACGTTTTCAGAATTACAGAACAAGTCCAGTTGAATGTGATGAACTCCTAACTAGATCTACAAGCGTTTTCTTCTTTTGTGGAAGAATATTTGCATAACAGTTACATTGGGTAAACTCTTTGGGCAGGTCATCATGGCGGTTGAGGAACTGTGGGGTTGATTTACTAAAGGCAAATAGACTGTGCACTTTGCCAAGTGCAGTTGCTCCACAGCTTAGTAAATGAGGGGAAGCTCTGCTGACTTCCATTATCCAATCATATGCAAGCAAAAATGCTGTTTTTTTTTTATTTTCCTTACATGTGGTTGGGTGTTCTTTGTATAGTGAAGCCTCATTTACTCAGCTCTGGAGCAACTTCATTTGCAGAGTGCAACTACACTTGCAAAAGTGCACAGTCTATTTGCATTTTAGTAATCAACCCTACATTGTCCTGGTTTGTCCTGTGTTCACAAGTATTTCCCTTTCCAGAAGAATAGGTCATTAGAATATCCGATACCCCGTGTGACCCTCATATAATATATATATTTGTGTGTGTATATATATGTATAGAGAGAGAAAGTTTTTACGAGTTGGAATAGATCTAATTTTGCATACCTCTTTATGAACACTATGTTGAGAGAGATTTAATAAATTCTTTATCTTTTGCATGGAGTCTTGATAATAAAACCTTTCTATTTATTCAAGATACATAAAGTGTTGTCTTCAATTATTTTAGGCAGTGGTGCATATTAATTGGGTTGTAGTAAACCACTTTTTTTTTTTTTTTTTTAAATTGTTTATTTAGGTCAAGAACACGGCCCACATGGGCCCACAGACACATAGAAATATATTCGTTTGAACATACACATGGTATAATATCGTGACATAAATTCTTACAAGACTCTTATTCAACAGTTCTATATCCAGCTTGTTGATCCATGACCATACATTGATACTTATATGGCTGTAGCAAGTTAAACAGTAGGGTCGAAGTGTACATGTGACAACTTTCAGTGCTGGTTCCCATTGTGCCGGTCCTCTATTTTCTATATTAATTAAGAATAGAAATTAAGAGAAATTGAGAGTAGAGTGACAGGAAAGAAAGGGAGGGAAGAAGTGCAGAAGAATGTAGGGGGGGGGTGGAGAGGAAGGGGGGGGAGTTAGGGGGGGGGGCAGAGAGGGGAAGGGGATGATTCTCGCGAACATGTAGGCGCAAAAATACCCAGAACTCGAACAACCACGGCTCTGTTCACAGGATGCTGATGACTCAGCCTGCAGGTCCGTATAATCACCGGGCTACGTCAGCTCCTCTCAAAGATTGACCTGCAGCCGAGTATATAAACATCAGCCATAATTGCCATGTCTTAGAGAATGCTTCTTCCCTATGTTGTGCCGTGTGGATCAGGTCCTCCATTTGCCTTATGTCTTCCACCTTACCAAGCCACATGTCAATAGACGGTGGTGTGGTGAGTTTCCAGCAGAGAGGTATGCAAGCTCTGGCTGCATCTAACAGATGTCGTATGACTGAACGTTTGTACACTTTGTCTGGTATGTCAGTGGCATGTAGTAAAAAGAATGCCGGATCTTTTGGAATTGTCCTGTCTGTAAACAGTTGTATCGTCTTGTGTACTACCTTCCAGAACCGTGAGAGCTTAGGGGTAAACCACTTTTTAAAGACTTCTGAAAACAGCAGTATTCTGTTAAGTCAGGCTTGTTATTTACATATGCATGCCATGCCAGGTAAGTTTGATGTGGTGGGACTCAAGTGACCTGCACAGAGCCCTGACCTCAACCCTAAGGCCGGGTTCACACCATTGCGAATGGGATGCAGCATCCAATTTGCAATAGCAGGAGATTTTGACTGGCTCTCTATGGAGCAGGTTCACATATCTCCGCAGCAGGTCCGGTGCGTTTTGGTCCGTTTTCTGGTGCAAATTCAGCCCAAAATTCAGGCTGAAATCGGACCTGAAACGGTAAACCAGCACGCATCGGACCCCCTGCTGTGAGCTGCATGCGGCTCATATGTGAACCGAGCCTAATGAAGACTTTTAGGATAAATTGGAATAGTGAGTGCAAGTTGGGTCTTATACAATACGACATTATTAACTGACCTCACTAAGGCTCGTCTGGTTGTTTTCTATTATATGGAAAGTCTTTTTAGAAGAGGGGAGGCTCTTCTAGCCACATGATTTTTAAATACATTTGTCCAACAAACTCATATGGATGTGATCAAGTGTCAACAAACAAATGTTTGGTCATATAGTATAGATCTAGAGCCCCGGTGCCCAATCTGCAGCCCAAAGACTGCATGTGGCCCTTTGGTATATGATGTGCGACCCTCGGACTTCAGCAGTTGGTAGTGGAAACATTGATTTGGGTAATAGCATTGATCTCTACTAGCCTCATTTAACATGATTCCAGTTTCATATAGTCTTCTGCAGCATATCCCCAGTCAAAAATGTAGCATGTCCACACTCATTTCCTGCAGATTTTGACAGTCCTCTAAAGCATTACATATATAGAACATTATACTCGACCCTTTGATGTCAGGGGCTGCATTTGAGGCCCCCTTTAGCTCATTAGTTGACTACCACTGATCTAACGTAGGGTTCTCCAAACTTTCTAAGCAAAGGGCCAGTTTACCGTTCTTTAGACTTTAGGGGGGCAGGACTGTGTCCAGGTGGAGTGGAAAATGTTCCAGCATCAGTGGGCCTAAACAATGCCCCCCCCCCCCCCCCCCCCCCATCATTGGTTTGAATGGAAGGAATAGTGCCCTATTCTTTGTATCAATGGGAAGAATCAATGAGATCCCTTGGTGTAATATTGCCCCAAGGGCCACATCTGGCCCCCAGGCAGCAGATTTAAAGGTACCTTTACACACTTCAAGTTCAAATTATGACGTGAGCTTTTTAGCCACAAAGATCATCAGTTTTAGACATGCATTAATTGCATAATGAATTTAAACTGCATGTAAGCCCTAACATCTTCTCTTATTTGTTTTTTTTTTTTCCCAACAAGGACTATATTAAGAGAATAAGAATCTGTACAGTTCAAGTAGTAGCGATACAACAGGGGTAAAGGGCCTATCGGCCAACTCAGTAATACAGTAAAATAAAGAACACCAAAACAGTACTCAATCTCATGTGTTACATAGAACAGAGGAGTGTTAATGTTAACCACATCGTTTAGTTTATAGATTGATAATCGCTCCCACGATCCAAGGGGGGAAAAAAGGGTGATGAAAAAGAGGCAAGAAACCAACCTATAGACCAAGTCATTCTACAAAACATGGTAGATGTTAATCACAGTAAAGAGCTTGAAAACCATGCTCCTGTGATGTAGCTCAAGAATACAAGTGTCACATGACGGTCCCGTCCACTTTGATCTCTTAAACAAAAAATAAGGAGTTAAATGAATTTCTGGAACACAAGCAGGTGTTTTCTGTAGTTGCAGAGTCTTTGGGGCCCATGCAAACCAGCAAGTGAAATTACAATACATTTCTGTGAACTGCAGTGGCATTGCGATTTGGTGGTAGTGTATGCAAAGCTATGGTGTGATCTGACACTATAGGAAACCGGGCATTTTTTGGGGGGGCTGCACTGGAAATGTCTTCCCCAACACTTCTAGCGTGAATAGGCCTTTAAAGGGACAAAACATAAAGAAACGTGCATGTATGGCAGAGATGTGTGTTTTTCTTTTTGTTTATTTTGCTTTAACATTTATTCTGCCACCTTTATTCATATATGAAGTACTGCTTTCAATTGGAACTGGGGTTTCCAGCTTAACCCCTTCACTGCCGTACGGACCTGACAGTGGGGGGGTCTTACACACATTCCTAGTAGCTACAGCCACTGGGAGTGTGTGTAAATCTGACAAGCAGACTCCTGCCTGTCGGGTGGATTGCTTTCACACACTCCCCGTTAACGGCAGGCCCATCTGTGGGAGCAGGACTGACGTATTGGGTGCCGCAGGGTAGAGAGGGTTGACGTCCCATGCTGGCCTCTGTGTCCCTGCAATGCGATCTGATTTGCATTACATTCAGTGGAGCACAGGGAAGACATGCAGGGTCTTTTAGAACCTGTCACTAAAAAAATCATCATGTAGGGGACTTTGTTCCCTATGCGATGGAAAAAAAAAAAGTTTTTATATTTCAATATTTTTATTGAAAGAATAACAAAGTTCAGAATAACCAGACACATAGACAGATCGACGTCAATTTTTCGGATCATCACATAACAATACAGAGAAATAAAAGGTATGGCCGTATATACTATTTATCCATCATCTATCACAATAACAGAACGGCTGTGGTATGTATCCAAAAACTGATGGGGTTTAACAGTAATTTCCCCGCTATGATCCGGAGTACCCCTGTATGAAGGGATGGTACAGATCCAGAGTCCCGGGAAGTCCCGGTTGCGTTCTCCGGGACAATCTCAGGACTCATGGTCATATGAGGCCTCATACGTGATCATCTGTTTAGTGTATAAAGTTTCTTGAGATCAAAAAACAAGTAAAGAGAGGAGAGAAGAGAGGGAGAAACGAAGGAAAAGAGGGAGATGAGGAGAGAGAGGGTCGTCCTGGAGTTCACTACGGAGTCGAAATGTAGTCGATCCACGGGACCCATATCTTAATAAATTTCTTGTTTTTTTTTCAAAGAATATGGATGAGTTTATCATTAATCATAATCCAATTGAGTTTACTTTTAACCTAGTCAGGAGGAATTATTGACGGTTTCCAGTGTCTTGCGATTGTGATTCTCGCTGCCAACAATATATAATTAATCAATTTTACCGATTTTTTTTTTTTTTTTTTTTTTGGGTGTTTCGTCAGATAATTTGGGTACCAAGTACCAACGTAGGAGCGTTTTATAGCTGGCCTCTATAAGAGTGGTATTAGTGGAAATTTTGGATAGTTGATAAGCAATATCTTGCCATTCAGTCAGATCAAAGGTAAGGTTCAAATCCCTTTCCCACTGGTCCATATAAGCCAGTTTTGTGTCTGGCTCAGTAAAAGAAGTATATATCGCAGATATCCGACCCCTCTGGAAGCCTCTGGCCTGACATGTCAATTCAAATGTTGTAAGCGTAAAGGGGCCCCCCACTTGGTTAAGTTTGGATCTGACAAATGATGCGATTTGGTTGTATTGAAATATTTCATTAGGAGGCATTAGAAACTTGTCTTTAAAATGTTGTGTAGTGTATAGTTGATCCCCATTAAGAAAATCTCAGTAGCCCTTTTATTGAGCCACCAAAAAAAATAAAGTTTTTGATAGTAAAAAATTAAAGTGACAACCGAGCACATAAAAAGAATTCTTATTTTTGTGTCCCCTCACATATACGCACGTATGTACGAAAGAAAACGCATGCGTCGGGGCACCTACGCATGAAAACGTTGATTGCGATACACGTTACATTTCACCGCGTACACCATGAGTGTGAACAATGCACCATACCTCCTCTAACACTAAACTGATGACGTATAGGGGGGCTTTTAGAGTGTCGCCTATGGAAAATATAGGGTACTGTTTGTCACCATTTCACAGGCACATGCAAGTTTAAGGTTTGACATGTCGGGTATCTGTTTACATGGTACAACCTTGTCTTTTAGATTTTACTAAAAAAGAAAATGGGTAATTTATTACATTTGTGTGCCCTAAAATAACTATAGTGTATTTTTTTTATTGAAAGTTTGCGTTTTTGTGATAAAATCGCGTGACATAAAAAATTGGAACTACCACTATTTTATTCTCTAGGGCAGGGCTCGACAAACCCCGGGCGCCAGGTCGCATTTGCGACTAGAATTAGCGACCTGGCGCCTGGGGCGGCACAGCTGGGGTATCCTGTGTCCGTTCGAAACCCCCCCCCTCCCGCCGCGATCGCGTTGGGCCGCGCCGGTAATTGAGGCCCCGGCTTTGCGGCCTACTGCAGTCCTATGGTTCCTGGTTCCTTCTGCAATCGGGCGCCCTCTGGTGGTGGCCGTTGGTATGACAAGACATCCATCAATGCTAATGAAGCTTTCCCTACCTGTTTTCACTGCCTGCTCATCTCCTTCCCTTTACTTAGAACCCCCAAACATTATATATATTTTTTATTCTAACACCCTAGAGAATAAAATGGCGGTCATTGCAATACTTTCTGTCACACCGTATTTGCGCAGCGGACTTACAAGCGCACTTTTTTGGGAAAAAATACTTTTTTTAATTAAAAAATAAGAAAACAGTAAAGTTAGCCCAATTTTTTTTCATATTGTTAAAGATAATGTTACGCCGAGTAAATTGATTCCCAACATGTCACGCTTCAAAATTTCACCCGCTCGTGGAATGGCGACAAACTTTTACCCTTTAAAATCTCCATAGGCGTCGTTTAAAAAATTCTACAGGTTACCTGTTTTGAGTTACAGAGGAGGTCTAAGGCTAGAATTATTGCTCTCGCTCTAACGATCGTGGCGATACCTCACGTGTGGTTTGAACACTGCTTTCATATGCAGGTGCTACTCACATATGCGTTCGCTTCTGCAAGCAAACTCGGCGGGACGGGGCGCATTTAAAAAATTATTATTTTTTCTTATATATTTTACTTTTTTTTTTTTTTTACACTGTTTTAAAAAAAAAAAAAAAAATGTGTCACTTTTATTTCTTTTACAAGGGATGGGGCACATTTAATTTTTTTTTTTTTTCTTATTTATTTTAACTTTTATTTTTTCACTGTTCTTTTAAAAAAAAAAAAAAGTCACTTTTATTCCTATTACAAGGAATGTAAAAATCCCTTGTAATAGAAAAAAAGCATGACAGGTCCTCTTAAATATGACATCTGGGGTCAAAAAGACCTCAGATCTCATATTTACACTAAAATGCATTAAAAAAAAATTTTAAAAAAAATTGTCATTTGAAAAAAAAAATATATAAAATGTCCCTTCAAGAGCTATGGGTGGAAGTGACGATTTGACGTCGCTTCCGCCCTACAATGACTTGGAGATGGGCGGGGGGGGCCATCTTCCTCTCACTCGTCTCCATGTCAGGCCAGGGACAGATCCGGATCGCCTCCGCCGTTACCGACGGCCACGGTAAGCGGTGAAGGGCACCGGAGCGCGGCGGTAGGGGGGGCCCTCTCCTGCCGCCGATAAAAGTGATCTCGCTGCTAATCTGCTGCAGAGACCACTTTTATCTGAAAGAGAACCGCCGGCTCTTGAAGAAGATACCGGGGTTATGGTAGCTAGCTGCTACCATAACAACGGTATTTCTCTTCAAAGACAGGACGTATATAGTCGTCCTGCGGGAAGGAAGTGGTTCATTAAAATGAATTTATTATTTGTCATCTTCCTGCTTGGCCCCTTTCACACGGGCTGTCTGATCAGGTTCGCCTGTCAGTTTTTCAGGCGGACCTGATTGGATCCTTAGCGGGAATATGGCGGTCTTGTGTCCCTGCATGGCAGGAAATAAAAGCAGTCACATTAGTTCTAGTCGTCTCTGTGTAAATTTAAGATTGGTTCATTTTTATATTAAAAATAAAGCTTTGTCGGTCGTTTAAAAAAAAAAAAAAACCTGGCTCCTAACTTTTTTAGCTGGCTCCTAGATTCCAAGCAAATTTGTCAAGCCCTGCTCTAGGGTGTCTGCTTTCAGAAAATCTGTAATGTTTGGGGAGGTTTCATGTAATCTTCAGGCCTATAATTATTTTTTAAGCATGTGTGCAAAAAAAAACCAACAAAAAAACACGCAACGACGGCTTTGGCAGCGAAAGGGTTAAAGTAGTCCTTGATTTGTGGCTAGCCATGCTCTGAGTGCACAAAAAAAAAGGTCCGACCTCCAAGCACTTCTAGCCTGGCACCAGAAGTTATGCCGCGTACACACGGTCGGACTTTTCGTCTACAAAAGTCCAATGGACGCTGACGGACTAAAGCTGGCTGGTAATCCGATCGTGTGTGGGCTTCTCCGGACTTTCAACGTACTTTTTTAGCCTCAAATCCGACGTACTTTAGATTTAAAACATGCTTTAAAACTTTACTTCGTAACTACGACGGACCCCGAAATCCGCTCGTCTGTGTGCTAGTCCGACGGACAAAAAGCCACGCTAGGGCAGCTATTGGCTACTGGCTAGGAACTTCCTTATTTTAGTCCGGTGTACGTCATCACGTACGAATCCGTTGGACTTTTGTGTGGTCGTGTGTAGGCAAGTCCGTTCGTTAGAAAGTATGCCGCAAGTCCGCCGCAAGTCCGCCGAAAGTCTGCCGGAAGTCTGTCGGACAGGCTGTCTGACTTTTGTAGACGAAAAGTACGACCGTGTGTACGCGGCATAAGATTAGATTTTGCTTTGAAGTTTTCATGGTCTATAAAATGTATGCTTTGGGAAATACAGAGGTCCCTCGTGTGGTTAAAATGTATTACTACCGCTGCTATTTATAGCAAGCATGCTGCGAATAGGATGGAGTCATTGTAAAATTGTGTAAGGAGATACAACAGTACTACTGAGCGCCTGATCTGCAAATACAACTACTTTTTAGAGATTCGAATTGAAAAATATCTAGTCATTGAGATGAGTATTTGATTTGTCTGCTTTTTTTTTTTTTTTCGTAAGCCCATTTTTTACTTGCAAAGCTGTCAAGCAATTCAAAGGAATTGTAATCTTTAATGAATAAGTGATCTTCACATTGGAGTGCTTAGACACCACGCTGCCTTCCTCAGTAGTCACTTTGCTTATAGTACTCACTAGCTCTGCTCCATACAAGTAGCAGTATTTTTTTTTTAAGCTGTGTGATCCGCCTGCTATCGCCTGTTCTGTGCTTCTATGACATTTGAATAGACAGATGGCACAAGCATAGGTATGACTAGAGGAACTGCCATAGAGTGTATAGGCAATCCCCACCTGCACCTCAGTGCTTCCATCACCCATGATCTTCTAGATGACCCTAATTCATATATACACTCACCGGCCACTTTATTAGGTACACCTTGCTAGTACCGAGTTGGACCCCCTTTTGCCTTCAAAACTGCCTTCATTCTTCATGGCATAGATTCAACAAGGTGTTGGAAACATTCCTCAGAGATTTTGGTCCATAGTGACATGATGGCATCGCACAGTTGTTGCAGATTTGTCCGCTGCACATCCATGATGCAAATCATCTGTTCCACCACATCCCGAAGGTGCTCTATTGGATGAGATCTGGTGAGTGTGGAGGCCATTGGAGTACAGAGACCTCATTGTCCAGTGATGAGATAATTCGAGCTTTGTGACATGGTGCATTATCCTGCTGGAAGGAGCCATCAGAAGATGGGGACACTGTAGTCATAAAGGGATGGACATGGTCAGCAACAATACTCAGGTAGGTCGTGGGGTTTAAACGATGCTCAATTGGTACTGAGGGGCCCAAAGTGTGCCAAGTAAAATATGCCCCACACTATTAAACCACCACCAGTCTGAACCGTTGATACAAGGCAGGATGGATCCATGCTTTCATGTTGTCTAAGCCAAATTTTGACCCTACCATCTGAATGTCGCAGCTGAAATCGAGACTCATCAGACCAGACAACGTTTTTTCCAATCTTCTATTGTCCAATGTTGGTGAGCCTGTGCAAATTGTAGCCTCAGTTTCCTGTTCTTAGCTGACAGGAGTGGCACCTGGTGTGGTCTTCTGCTGCTGTGGCCCATCTGCTTCAAGGTTCGATGTGTTGTGCATTCAGAGATGGTATTCTGCATACCTTGGTTGTAACGAGTCGTTATTTGAGTTACCGTTGCCTTTCTATCATCTCGAACCAGTCTTCCCATTCTCCTCTGACATCAACAAGGCATTTTCATCCATAAACTGCCTCTCACTGGATATTTTCTCTTTTTCGGACCATTCTCTGTAAAACCCTAGAGGGTTGTGTGTGAAAATCCCAGTAAATCAGCAGTTTTTAAAATGTTCAGACCAGCCCGTCTGGCACCAACCACCATGCCGCATTCAGAGTGACCTAAATCCCCTTTCTGATGCTCGGTTTGAACTTCAGCAAATCGTCTTCACCACATCTAGATGCCTAATTTGTGTTACCAAGCAATTGAACAGGTGTACCCAATAAAGTAGCTGGTGAGTAAGCCCGGGTTCACACCTATGCGAATTAGATGTGCGTTTCCGCACATCTAATTCACATAGCAGGAGAATGTGACTGGCTCCCTATGGAGCCGGTTCACATATCTCCGGGGCGGCTGCGGAGCGCACTGCACAAAAACGCTGTGCATCTTTGGCTCAGTTTCAGGGCCGAATTCAGGCATAGAATCGGCCCTGATTCGTCCCTGAAACGGGGAACAGGGACGCACAGCGCTCCTGTGCGATCCGCAGCCCGTTGTAGT